>CM021107.1:408237899-408463117 GCA_007115665.2 Sequoiadendron giganteum
ATGAAGCAAAATAAGCCAAACAAAACAAATTTTAGCCAATTCTAACAAGTTTCAATTTTTAGGGTTTTGACCTAAAAATAGGGGTCCAGAAACCCTAATTTTCAAATTTTGCCAGTATCTCCGTGGCATCACACTGACTCAAAGCCCATACTTGAATTTCCCAAAAACCGTGTTTTGACATCATTTTTACAAGGTTTAGACCATTTTAAGCAAAATGCCTTAATGAAGCAAAAAAATTGGTTTGGGTACAACAGTGTTAGAGGGTTTAATAGAAAAAGTGTTTCAATGTGTAGTGTTCCACTACTCTGCTGATTTGTTTTCTTGATTTTTCTAGGTCTGATTTTTTCTTTTAGTTTTAATTTATCCCTTCTTGTCTTTGAGTTTGTTTGCCAATAATGCTAAAAAGGGTACCAACAAGCATATAGATAAAATGGAAACTTCAAATAAACTAAACTACTGAAACAACCTTGAGTACATTGCTCAATTTAGTGGCCAACTATGATTGCTTTATTACATAATAAGATGCATACAACATATAACTTACATCAGATTTAAAACTACATACATCTTATACCATACTTTTACTTACAGCCATATAACTCTGTGAATAGTAACGTGCTACAGTACCAAACCCCAAGGAAGTCCTCACGTCTCTTGGTAACCAAATTTCTCCCACCCAAAACTTGTATGGGAATCCTCCTTGGACTAGGGCGCCCCTTTTAGGAGAGATAGCAGCCTCTTAAGAGAGGCATTTCTTTTCTTTTGTGTCATTGAAACCCTCAAGAAAAGGATGGTTGGCTGTAGCTTCACAAATCAGTCCAAAAATGCTTCAAAATGCAAGCAGCCCTTAGCAAAACAATGTTGAATACGATGGCTGCCAACCCCACTCAAAAATCAGCTCAAAATCTTTTCCAATCAACTCTTACATTCACCAAATGTGCATTCAAATTCAACCCAACAACCTTAAGGTGGCGTTTCACACCTTCAAGCAACTCAAAACAGAAAACCAAGCCCACTTCAGGCTTACCCAATGCAAGAAATAAGGAAACCCTAGCCTCCCTCTTCCTCCAAAGCCCAAACTCCCAAGTCAAAGAAGCAAAATGATCAATGCATGAAGAGGGTCAAACTTTTCCTTCAAGTTATATGTTTTTTGCATTGATTACTATTCATTAAAGTGAGCACTATTCACTTAAGTTATAACATTTTTTACTTTATGAATGAATAGTAACTAAAAAATATAAAGTGACCCTTTCATTTTAAAGACACATGGTCCCTAGGCCAAAGATGGTGAAATAAAAGGTGAATATCATAAATTTAAGCACAAGTATCATGCCAAACGCAATAATTCACCCTGTCACCATACTCTGGAGATCCACACTACAATTTGACGACCAAGTGCCCGTCCAAGTGACCCTCTATCCAAAACCATTAGCCTACGAGGGTCAACATAATAGGATAATCCACTAATGTACAGGTGTCTAATTAGAAGGGGACATCACAGTCCGCCCGCCCTGAAATTGCTTGTCCCCAAGCAATCTCAACTTTGGATGCTATAAAATGTCCTCGCTTTCCCATGTAGCATCCTCAATCGGAAAGTCCTACCATTTAATTAGATATTCCCTAATGACTCATCTCTGCAACTGTCTCTCTCTAAAATCTAATATGGCCTGAGGTACTAGAATCAATTTCCCCTCATCATCCAAGGGTGGTAAAGTTGTGGAAGGAACAACACAATATCCTAATGCCTTCTTGAGGTGTGATACATGGAATAAATTGTGTACCCTGCTATCTGCACGTAAGTCCAGCTCATAAGCCACCTCGCCTACCCATCTGATGATCTTGAAGGGTCCGTAGTACTGTGGCTTGAGTTTCTCCGCACCACTCTTCTTGAGAGTAGACTAGCAATAGGGCTGCAACATCAAATACACCATATCCCCAACCTCAAAAGAATGCTCAACTCTCCTCTGGTCCACATACTGATTTTGTTGATTATGTTCCTTCTAAAGGTTCTCACAGAGAGCTCTCATAATATCCTTTTTCTCCTGTAAAATATCCCCAGCGCTAGGCACTCTACTGCCACTCAGCAACAAATCAAGAAAGTTGGGCGCCTCATACCCATATAATGCCATGAATGGGGTCATCTGAATTGACATGTGGTGAGTGGTATTATAACAATATTCACAAAGATGAATCCACTTCACCCAACCCTTTTGCTGCCCTGCTATATAGTTTCGGAGATATCCTTCCACCCACTTATTTACAATCTTCGTCTGACCATCAGCCTGCGAGTGGTAGCTAGTACTCGGAGTAAGCTTGGTCCCACAAAGCCTGAATAGCTCCTACCAAAAGTGGTTGAAGAACCAACTATCCCTGTCGTTGACAATTCTCTGAGGTAGCCCATGCAACCTAAACACCTCATAGAAAAACAACTCTGCTACCTATGTAGCTAAATATGTAGTTGCTATCGGAAAGAAATGAGTGTACTTTGTGAGGTGATCAACAACTACATAGATACAGTCTCTACCCTGGGCTTTCGGCAAGCCCGTAATGAAATCCATCGACAAGCATTCCCACTTCCTATCAGGAATTGGAAGTGGTTGAAGTAATCCAGCAGGATAGGTGTGCTCTTGTTTATTTTGCTGACAAACAAGACACTCTCTGACATATCAAAGGACATCTAACTTAAGTTCTTTCCAAGTGAAACGTTCTCGAACTTGCATGTAAGTTTTGAAATACCCTGGATGTTCGGCCATCGGTGCATCATGAAAGGCCCTTAATACTGTGTTTTTCATCTATGATCCTAGGGTCAAAAAAATCCTCCCTTTTTAAATGATAAGATCATTTACAACTGAATATTTGCTATCTTGAACCGAACCCTCAACGATGCCAGAAGCCCAAGAGTCTTTGGCATACTCTGTTGAAATCAGATGTCTCCAATTCTCTAAAATCTCAACCATGGAACTCAGATGTGGTCGGCGAGATAAGGCATCAACAACAATGTTCTAAATCCCTTTGACATACGCAATGTCAAATTCGTATGATTGCAACTTACTAACCCACTTCTACTGACGATCATTGAGATCCCACCGCCCTAGGAAATGTCTCAAGCTATTATGATCGGTCTTAACACAAAATTTGCTGCCCATAAGGTACTGCCTGAATTTGGCCAATGCGTGCATGATGGCCAACATCTCCTTGTCATAAATGTTGTAACTTCTCTCTGGTCCTTGTAACTTCCTGCTCTCGAATGCTATTAGATGCTTGTCCTACATAAGGATTGCGCCAATCCCTTCACCCAAAGCATCACACTGAAGCTCGAAGGGTCTAGTGAAATCTAGTAATGCAAGGACAGGACAAGAAGTCATCAACTGCTTAAACTTCTCAAAACACTCTTGTGCCTCAGGAGTCCAAACGAATGCTCCTTTCCTTGTCAAGTCTGTAAGTGGCACTGCATGACGTGAATATCCGCTAAAAAATATGTGGTAGAAGCCATATAAGCCCAAAAATCCTCTAAGTTGAGTAAGATTCTCAGGAGTAGGCCACTCGATAATAGCTCTGACCTTGTCAAGATCCATACACACACCCTTCGCACTAATAATATGGCCTAAGTACAACAACTCCGCCAATACCCATATCACATTTTCATTCCTTGGCATATAAGGACTCCCTATCAAGAATACCCAGTACCGTATCCAAATGGGAAATATACTCCTCCCAAGCCTTGTTGTATACCAAGATGTCATCAAAGAAAACAAGTATGAATCTCCTCAATTGTGACTGGAAGACCCTGTTCATAGTTGATTGAAACATAGTAGGTGCATTGGTCAGCCCAAATGGAATAACCACAAAGTGTCTGCAATGACAACGGAAGGTTTTTTTCTCAATGTCCTACTCCCTCACATGAATCTAATTATACCCCGATCTCAAGTCTATTTTTGAAAACCAACGGGCTCCATGTAGCTCATCTATCAGCTCATCAATTCGAGGAATAGGATACCTATTTTTGGTTGTCCTTTTATTCAACAATCTATAATCAATGTACATCTGCAAGGTACCATCCTTTTTCTTTACTAACACCACAGATGAAGCGAATGGTGACTTACTAGGCCTGATATGTCCCATAGCGAGGAGCTCCTTAATAGTTTTTTCTATTTCATCCTTAAGTCACTTAGGATGCCTATAAGGTGTGACAATCACGGGCTTAGTGCCCTCCTCTAACTCAATGATGTGCTTAATACCACGGTTTGGTGGTCTACCATGTGGAATCTCACTGAATACCTTAGCATGTTTAATCCTCAACTCCTATATGTCTGGATGATAAACTGGGGTTTGTTTCTCCTCTTGTGATGGCATCAACATACACTTTGTTGCCCACTCAATCATTTTGTGTCACATGAGTCTCTCCATTCTACTGAGAGATATCATTCTGAAATTGCTATCTTGGATGGCTTTCAACACATGATTCCTCCCGTCCACCTTAAATCTCATCTCCATATCACAAAGGTTAAGGGAAAACTCTCCAATGTCATGAATCCATTTCATCCCTAGAACCATATCAGTGTCTCCCATATTCACCACATAGAAATCCACCTTAAATTCATAATTATTTAACCACATAGGGAGATCTAAAATCATCCTATCACACTTGAGAGTGTAGCCATCCGCGACCTTCACTCTTATGCCCTCAAATTCTTCAGTCTGAATCCCACGCCTCCCAACCAGCCTAGCATCAATAAAATTATGTGTGGCACCTATATCCAACAAGGTAATGATCTTTTTCCCAGCTAAGACCCTTCACATTCTGAAAGAGCCCTCTCACTATATGCTAGTGAGACGTTCTTCTTGAATCTTTACTTCCTCCTCTGTTTCAGCGTCATTTTCAACCTCATTTTCAGATTTTTCTACCTCGGATTCCTCATGCTCAATGTGTTGGTCTGATTTTTTAGATTCAAAATCCTCATATAATGCCCACATTATTCGGTTAGCCTTTCCCTTCGGCCTCAAAGGACAGTCGTGGTTTGCATCATAGGGTCCTTTGTAATAGAAGCACAACTTCTTCTTGTGCAAGTCATCGATGGTCTCTTTGTCTAATGGGGCTACTGATTTCCCTTTGGAATCTGAGTTTTCCTTCTTCTTAGAGAATTATTTTCTGTCCCTGTATGAAGATGATGCTTTAGATGATAACTTAATTGTGGAGCTACAAGTTCCATGCTCCTAGATTTTTCATAGCCTCTTGTAGGGTCGAGGGATCAAAAGCTTTGATCCAACCTCTCAATGGTTCTAATAGACCTTCGATGAATAATAAAACTAATCTTCTTTTTGATATGTTGGGAACCATAACTGATAACCTCTTAAAATCACCCATCTATCCCTCCAAACTCCCAACTTGCTTGAGTTGAGCAAGGTCTCTAAAGTACATTTCCAGATCTTTCTTGTCAAAACATTCAACCAACCAATCCATGAACTCCTGGTAAGAGGTGATGTGGTTATGCTACAATGTGACCATCCCATGATACCACCAATCATGAGCTACTCCCTCCAAGTGTAAGGTGGCATACTTAATTGTGTCCTCCTCTGTCATCAGTCAAAGAGTCAAGAACGTATCCAGCTTGTGGACCCAAGCCTGTATTGTGGTCTTACCACTATCATCAAACATAGGCAATGTGAGTTTGCTAGTGGCATGTTTTAGGCCTTTGTTTTGATTACGAGGCCTCCTATCTTGCCTTGTCCTATAATGCTCTCTACGTTGACTTAAGAACCTATCAAAGTTGATGCGCTCTCTAACCTATGGTGTTAACAACTCCCATTCATCGTTAGCTGCCACGATAGTATCTACAAATATTTCCTCTCCCTCTTCTTCTACATTACCCTCTTCTGGTTCATCCCTCAAAAAGGTGGGACATGTAGGTCTATCTGTAGTTCGTGAAGGAGCACGATGTGCCCTAGGTGTCCCAGCCACACTCTTGTTATCCTCTACAACCCTGTTTTGTTGTATCTGTGGGACAAACTATTGCATTGTTGTTGTAAACCCTTTGAAAGCTCGAGTCATCCGCCCAAAAAGCTCTGTATCATCTCTATCTTCATTTTTTTCCTCATTTCTTCTTTCGTTTCTTGGTGGACCTTCTTCTTCCCTATCACCCATTTCTACTATTGGTATATCTTCAAACGGGTTTTCCTCTTGCCAATTGTCTACTTGCTTCGCCCTTCTACGAGTTTAGTACCTATAATGACCTCTCATGTGAAGCTTTAACCCTCCAAGATGGCAGGATCAAAGCTTTGATACCACTGTAGTGTTCCACCACTCTACTGATTTATTTTCCCGAGTTTTGTAGGTCTGATTTTTTGTTTTAGTTTTAATTTCTTCCTTCTTGTCTTTGAGTTTGTTTTCCAATAATGCTAAAAATGGTCCCAACAAGCATATACATACAATGGAAACTTCAAATAAACTAAACTACTGAAACAACCTTGAGTACATTGCTCAATTTAGTGGCCAAATATGATTTATTCATTACATAATAAGATGCATACAACATATAACTTACATCAGATTTAAAACTACATACATCTTATACCATACTTTTACTTACAGCCATATAACTCTGTGAATAGTAACTTGCTATAGTACCAAACCCCAAGGAAGTGCTCACGTCTCTTGGTAACCAAATTTCTCCCACCCAAAACTTGTATGGGAAGCCTCCTTGGACTAGGGTGCCCCTTTTAGGAGAGATAGCAACCTCTTAAGAGAGGCGTTTCTTTTCTTTTGTGCTGCTGAAACCCTCAAGAGAAGGATGGTTGGTTGTAGCTTCACAAATTAGTCCAAAAATGCTTCAAAATGCAAGCATCCCTTAGCAAAACAATGTTGAAGAAGATGGTTTCTAACCCCACTCAAAAATCAGCTCAAAAACTTTGCCAATCAGCTCTTACATTCACCAAATGTGCATTCAAATTCAACCCAACAACCTTAAGGTGGTGTTTCACACCCTCAAGCAGCTCAAAACGGAAAACCAAGCCCACTCCAGACTTACCCACTACAAGAAATCAAGAAACCCTAGCCTCCCTCTTCCTCCAAAGCCCAAACTCACAAGTCAAAGAAGCAAACTGATCAATGCATGAAAAGGGTCAAACTTTTCCTTCTAGTTATATGTTTTTCGCATTGAAATTACTACATTTAAAGTGAGCACTATTCACTTAAGTTATAACATTTTTCACTTTATGAATGAATAGTAACTGAAAAATATAAAGCGACCCCTTCATTTTAAAGACACATGGTCCCTAAGCCAAAGATGCTGAAATAAAAGGTGAGTATCATAAATTTAAGCACAAGTATCATGCCAAACACAACAATTCACCCTATCACCATACTCTGGAGATCCACACTGCAATTTGACGACCAAGTGCCCGTCCAAGTGACCCTCTATCCAAAACCATTAGCCTACAAGGGTTGACATAATAGGCTAATCCATTGATGTACAGGTGTCTAATTAGAAGGGGACATCACACAATGCTTGATGTTCGAGACAAAGCTGTGTATGTTAACCCGTGTTGGTGCACACCAAAAGGGTCAAATGCAAGACTTTGCATAGTGATCCCTTGTGCTCTATGTATTGTTCGGTCACATGCTAATTGTAGTGGGAATTGTTTTCTAATAGTTCTCTTTTGTGTAGTAGCTAGTTTTTGGAGTGGTCTTGCAACTCGAAGAATTGGCACCCATCCATTGTCAACATATGTCTAGTTAAAGTGTGTTAATTTTGCAACTTGGCATTTTCCAACATGAAAATCATTGAATTGAACCCAAATGATATCTATGTCAGTAGTTTGTGTATATGCTTTGAATTTTCCATCTGATCCATTGATAAGACCATCCTGTATATCATAGTTTCCACCATAGATCTCGACCAATATGTCTTTTTTTAACATTATTTGATTTGCCAAAGCTGCAATATGTTTGTGCAATTGTACTATCTCAACAGAGTTGTCATGTTCATCAATTGCATGGATTGTAACTAGTTGTCCAGGTAGAGCAGATAATATCTTTTGGTTGTGTGCATTGAAATCCTTTTTTTTGTAAAAAAGGAATGGGAATGTTGGGTCTATATGTGGAGAGCGTAAGCATTTGTTATTCAAGTATGCTATGTCATTCTCTGTTTGGGAACTTGTACGTATTTTTTTAAGGCTAGTGATAAAATTTGAATTTTTTTCCTCGTGGTTGTTTGTAAGTTGTAGCATTTGACGTTTCATTGCCAAAAGTCATATGGTATTAGCTTTGTATCCATTGGTGGAGTTTGGAATACTGGACAATCATGTATAGGTTTTGCTTGGTAGAAGTCACCACAAAAAATAATGTCCAACCCATCAAAATGTTTAGTAGGTGTTTGCATTATTTCACGCAACCTTTTATCTATGCAACATACCAGTCTTGCTCCAACTAGCAAGATCTCATCTATGACAATAATATGCAATTGTTCATATTTTTTTGTCAATACATCTAATATTTCTAAGGTCAAGGGAATGTAAGTACATTTGTTTAATGGCAAGAGAAGTGCAGAGTGCAATGTTGTACCTCCTACACTAGAAGTTGCTTTTTGTGTATATGCAATTAACAAACCCTTTGTCTTGTCTGGGTCAGTATCAATTGAGTTATTGTATATATGAAGAAGGCCTTGGTATATTGATTTTGCAGTAAAGGTTTTGCCTGTGCCAACTCCTCATGTCAAGAACAAATGCAATGGCTCGAGGTATTTCCATTATTTTTTCATTAATATGTCCTTCACTATGGCCTGTTGTTCTATGTTCAACATTCTGCAAACATTGTAATATTTTGTGTTTTCAAGTAAATATGGATGCGTAGCTATTTCAAATGGTCTTGTTGTTGTCTTTGTGTACACATTATGTTGTAGTGTGTCTAAATCTCTTTTAAGTTGTACTCTTCGCTATCTCTGCAATTTTTTTTTTGTGTTTTGTGTTCATCGTTATAGTTGTCATTGTCAATTTTGTCATCAATAATAGCATCGTCAATGTCACCCCACAATTCATTTACATTGTATGTATACTTTGCTTTGTTAAGTTGTATTGTCTTTTGATTGTTAGCAAAAGCATGTTGCCATGTTGTGAAGTCTTGTTTCAATGTGTTCTCGTTAATAGAAAAAGGAACATATAGCAGAAGTTTTTCCCTGTAATAGTTTTCGATGTCAACATGTCTATATTGTACTTGATAAATTTGATAATTTGTGGTTTGGTTCATTGTGTTAATTTCCCTTTTGTTATTTTGTATTCTAAAACAAATTCTGCTAACCAAATATTGGTCAATGCTTTAGGGTGTGCAATGTAATGGTCAATCAAGGTTTTGCAAGCAACATTTTGTGACTCATCTGGTTCATTGCTTAGAAATTTGGATCTACTTTAAAATAAATGTGTGATTTTCAGGAGTAGAATTGTCTATGAATCTACATTTTCGTGAACTATAGTTAAGCAAAATTGAAAGCACAATGTGTACGGCCTGTTGAGCAAACATTTGCTATAAATTGAGCAAGGTGTTGCCAAGTTTTGTTAACATATTTATGGCATCAATGCTATGCTATCTATGGTTTGTGCATATCTTATTGAATTCTTTTATCATTGAGTTATTACATTTTTTCATGTAGGAGCTACAGTATGTTGCTGTAGCATATGCATTGAGAAAAAATTATGCATTTGTATTTGCTTGCCACAAATGCAGAATGTGGTTTGCAAATGAATTATTCCATATGTGAGATGGTTTTATTTTTAAGAACAATGTTGGCCTAACCAATGTAGATCGTATTTCTTGCATGTATTTGTCTTCAGTCATGTTTATGTTGTCTAAGAATTATTCAAAGGATATGGAAGAATCATAACTTGAAGTCTCCAAAGTTGAATTTAGTTTCTTAGCAATATTCATATTGTGTTGTTCTTTGTCAATGCATGGTTCAAGTATTGTTGTTGCTCTCATAGGTGGTTGCAGGAAACCAAAGTGACACTTATTTCATTTTATGATTCTGCATTGTTTAGTGTCATGATGTGTATGTAATTTAGCTATTTGATCATCTAAACTTTCTATATTGCAAGTTATATGTGTCCACAAATTGTTGAATGGTAGCATTGTTATGTTTTCTATAGACTGGTGGATCTTTAACCCATAGCATAAAATGATCATGTTCATTGCCTCGATTTTGGAATTTTGTAACTGAGAAGTAGTCCAGTACCTTTCCAAAGAAGGTTTCATCTAAACATAGTAATTTTTCATTGCTTTAATTCTATGTTTGTAATAGCGTGTACAAGTGACTGGATCATTTTTTATTAAAGAGAAAATGTCAATGTCGAGAGATGAATTAGATTGTGTTTGGTTTGACCTTGTGTAATGTGATATGTATAATTCTTCCAATTTTTCTCTGCACTAGTGAATGTCACAAAGAAGGTCAGTGGTCCTAATTGTCGTATCATTGCAAAAATATTCTTCTTAAGATATTGTAAATAGTCTGGTGAATTTCTTATATTTTTGAAATTTGTATATCCAATATCTAATCGCAATATTTTTTCAAGTTTTGGTTTGTACTTGACATCTTTTGCTAGTAGAGTTCTACCCCATAGTTTTCCTTTGCGGATTCATATCCATATGGTAGAAAAGATCTAGCCAATTAGTATTTTGAAAGTTTTGAAAAATAAGTTAGTGGTATGATAGGCAAATGATCAATTTGAATTTTTCAATTCCCATTGGGTGATTTTTTGATATGATAGTCTTTTTTCAATTGCCTCGTCACGTGGCTCCCAGAAAAAAAGTGTGGGGAAATTCATCTCCTTTGCATATTTATCTCGGAACATTCCTAGAGGTTGTTTTCCTTCTGCTAGTGCAATATCTATTACTTTTTCTTGGAGATAATGTATAGTTCTTGACTCAGTAAACCCATGTATCAAAGTGTCTGTTTCAATGTCTGGTGCATTATCAATTTCATTTTCATCGTCAATTGATGAAGACTTGACATCAAGGACCTGTTCTTGTAAAGGGTACAAATGCTCATGCCACTTTTGTTCAATTTTACATTGTGCATTTTGTATAGTGTTGTTTTGTACAATTCATTTAGAGCATTCACAATAGTATATGGTTACACTCTTCCCTTTTGATATGTGTTTGTGTATTGTAAACTTCTCTTTAATGCAACAACAACTATCTATGTTTCATTACATGATCGTGGCAATACCGTTTGTATGATGTTAATGTCGGTTCACACATTGATAATGGTTCCAGATAATCCAATTCAAGACCTCGTGTGTCCCAGTTGTCATATCTGTGCAAATGCAATTCGAAGTGCCACAACCTTTCTTCAATTTTTGAAAGCATAGTCGTGTGTCGTAATGGATTGTTTCTTCTAATATGTTCTAGGGTCATATATGGTGGTTTTATGTTTTGTTGCAAATGCTGAGAACAAAACTTACATATCTTGTTTCCAAAAAAGTGTTTTTTCTTTGATAATAGTAATTGGTATGTGTCTTTTGTTTTCTATGTAAGTTTTTTTATGTTTTTATTAAAATGGAGTCATTGGAAAATTGCACACACATGTTTTAGTGTGTCTTGAATTTTTTCCATGTAAGATTCTACTGTTGTCTTTTGTCTCTTTGTTGAATTTTGTATGCATTGAATTTTAGTTGTTTCATGCATTTGTCGCTTTAATTTGTGAAGTGATTCATGCGAGATTTTATTAAAGACATTTGTCAATTATGGAGTGGTGTCAAATTGTACATGTTGGCTATTATAAATAGGTTTGGGGCTATGGAAAATTTTATTAGAGGTATTTGTTAATTGTGTGGAGGATTTAATTTGTACATGTGCATTATTTTGAATAGTTTGTTTCAATTTGTGGACACTGATTTTTTGTGTTGCTTCAACTAATGTTGTTGTTTTTGATTGTCCAACATTATCGCCAGTTGCCATAATAGTGTCTACTCCATATGACATATAGTGTGTATGCATGTCATTGACTTGGTGACACATGATATTGTACGCTTTGGTGGGCCTAACGCATTTGCAATACTCTTTTATACACATGTTACTGGTTGATGACCAAATTTTCATCTTTACTTGCAAAATGTAGGATAGCCATTCAAAAAAAATTTGCTCATTCAATTTTGCTTTGTTCATATGGCTTTCCAACCTTTGCAATAAATGCTTCCCAACTTGGGATGTCACCAATGGTCAAGTGAGATTTGATAGATGTATCAATACAATTCAATGCGACTTTGTCTTGATGGAGTATTGTGTTGTAAAAGGATTGAGCCATGTATTGTCTAAGACATTGGCTATCATATTCATTGTTTGTCAAAGTAGCAATTGTATTGAAAAGACTGTCTCCACAATTTGATATTGACTATGCATTTTTGCTCAAGTTAGACAATGTATGAACTAGGTTGTCTTTTGCAAAACTCTTAGCTGACTCTAAAATTGTGTTTGACGTTTGCCCTTGGTGAATCTGTGCCTGGAGCAGAGTTCTTTTTGTGTTAATAAGCGGTTTAAAATGTCCTTGTTCAAGGTTTTCATCATGGCACAAGATAGAATATGCATTATTCTGTGAGCCCTCATTAAAATGCAAGTACTTTTTTTTGTTGTTGAAGACCAGATACATATTTCAATATTCAACCATTTTGCTAGCCACTTAATACAAAACACATCCCCCCAAAGGCCATATTCATTACAGTTTGGCTTTTGAATTGCTTACAATTGCATACGTCATAAATATGTATCAACATCATTGACTCCATGTACTCCATGCAATCTAGACAATGTGTGCAAGTCTAGTTCAAAGTTGTATGAAAATAAAGCATTGAGATCATTGTTTTCTAGGCAATTGATAAAATAGTCAATAATTCCATTCTATAGTTGCACAAAAGTGTATTGCATATGTAACAACAACTAGAAAGAGTCAAAAATACAATCGCCTATGTTATATACAAATGGTTTTATCCTGAACATGTTATTGTATGCCAATATTGTGTCAATTGGTTGATCTAACAGATCCCTACTAATGGGTTTATAGTTCTATGCATCTATGACATTCTCTAATGATTTTCTCGAGACCAAATTTGTTTCCATCTTGTCCATCATATAGCAACAATGGGAACAATTAATAAGACAAGTTTAACACCAGCTTGGCGTGTATGCAACCCTTTGCTCTAAAGGGAGTACAATACATGCAGACCAAATATACTAAAGACAATAAGCAACAATGGAAGTTGTATCAAAAAATTATTCGTTAAGTAGAAATGATATCGAATACAAAGAGACATGACCAAAATTGACCAATGTTTATTCACTAGATTAATGTGTTTTAAACTTTAAAAGTGAAAACGACTTATTTCTACTTGGAAATAGATCACTCAAAACTAACAGCTACAATCTTTTGTAGGATCTCTAGAAATTTTGTTACATAAAAATAAACAATAAATTTTTTGAGTGATTTTGAATGCTAATTTCAAGTCGAGATGCTTGAAAATACAAGTGAACACAACGAGTAGTAAATTCCAAAATTTATTTATATAAAGCTAATGAAATGTATGTGCAAATGACTTAAGTAAAGGTTTTTAAAATACCTACAGGTATAAGACAAGCCAACAATGCAGTGAAAGTATTTGCTTTACTTTTCTTGTGAGGGTTACGGTTGGCTTGAAATGCATGTGTGCATGTGCAACAACACAACTCAATTATCATATTATGAATTGCAGATTACTTAAATGCATCAAGCTTGGGAGAAGAACAGAACAATTTGTTATTTATTTCACCTGTTATACACTTAGATCTGCATAATGCATAAAACGAACCCATCTAGAATGGCTTGTAAGGGATGTTTGGTGAAATGGAGTGCTTGTTGTTCAAACATGGCATTTAACATAGCTAAAAAGCTGAAGGGAAAAGGAGGCTGCAGAAGATCTAGTTTTCCCTTGTGTCTTGAGTATTTTGCCAAATTGTATTATTAAGAAGAAGCATTCTATAATTGTTGGTGTTAATTTTTTGGAAGGCATTGTAGGGGTCGGTATCTAAAATGTCTCTTTGGTGTTATGATTTAATGCATGTGAAATATTGTTCTATTTGTATTGTTTTTGGTTTTTGTAAAGCCATATGTGATGATTTCATGTACAAATTGGGATGGCATTATCTATTCCCATAAAATATTTCATAGATATTCACAAAATAACTTCAATTGAGATCAGTCACAGAGGTGCTGAAATAGCTAAGAAGGGTGCAAAAGTGGCCATGAAAGTATTTTGAGAAGCTCTCTATTATTATTGATTGTTTTTTATGATTTTGGATGCTATTTTGAAATTTTTTATTAAATGAATTATCATACAAACTTTACAAAATGTTGGGAGCAATTTTGATCAAGCAGAGAAAATGGTTGATAGGGATGTTGAAATGGAGCTTTAATTTGCCAGTGATCTCAGCAGAAGATCCATAGACATAGTGGAAGAAAGCTATAGAGTAAGATTATTGGCTATTGGCATTGACTGATTGTACAATGTACTTACTATGCATCTTATGATAATCGAATATTGGAGCTTTTCATTTTGGGCTAGTAAAACTTTGTAATGTCTATAATTGAACATTGTTCTTATTTTTTCAGGATGATTTGTCGAATGATAGTTGGAAACTTGTAGCAAAATTGAAAAAGCTATTAAAAATAAAATCAACGATGTTTTGAGATAGATTTGTAGTATTACCTAATGAACAACACCGAATGACAAGAAAAAAGCCTCTTTGCACTTACAAATACACTCCAACGTGTTGTTATAACATGTCTCTTTCGCTGGCCTACAATAGCAAATCTGTTGCAATCTATCAAAAATAACGCCTCATAACCAAGCAGTAAAAAGAGTAAACAAGCTCGCAATGCAGAGGTTAAATAATCAACAGCATTGAGCACATTCTAAGAAAGAAATTTAAAAATTCTATTGTTATTGTATATAAGAAATATTCTCATTGGTATGTATAGGCAGTGAACAATAATCTAATTATCACACAAAATTCTACGAACTAGAAACTGTATTAACCAAAACAATTAATCTATAAAGCTTAATAACTACATCTATGCAACAGCCCCACAGACTAAAAGCGCTTGTGAGTGTCTTCTCAGATGTTTTTACAAGAAGAAATAGTTTCCATGTCTCATTAGAAATCAAAGGATTTCAAAATCAGGTACATTAAATCATTTCTCTTTTTCATAAAGAACACTCCAAATTGCTTGCAACAAATGTATAGTAGACAACTCAACTTTCGAGGCAATGGGAGCTCAGAACAAATGCATAGTAGACAACTCAACTTTCCAGGAAATGGGAGCTTAGATTAAGAAAAATTGCACACATCTTCAGCACCAAGAAGTAGGAAACCAAAAAATCACATTGCAATTTCATTTTGCAGTTATGGAACTTGGTCATCAATGAATGACTTAAACATAAATCCCTGGAAAATCAAACTATGGTTGTGTATATTAAGTACAATCTCATCATTATATTCTCCATTTAATTGCCTTCAGGTCATTTTGAGGAATCAATCAGAAGGTTATGGGCATTGATTTGTGATGCATAGTCAATTCAAGTTGGTTGTAGCAAGTGTTAATGATTTTGATATAGCGTATATCCCATTTGGAAAACATCTTTGGTGTGGTTATAACTGTATGCGGCATTGTAATAATTGTCGAGTCATTGTTTGATGTTTTATCATGTACATTGCAATAATCACAAGCGCACTTACAAAACACACAAGCACCTCTAAGATATATTAGTACCACAAAGAGGGTGGATTGCTAACAGATCATAAGAGAGACCTAAATTTAAGACCTTTGCATAGGTCTGAATTCACACTATTAGAATAAGGTGAATTCTAAATTGTAATTAATAGGGACCCAAATTATAAAACTTTTGCATAGGTCTAAATGGGCATTATCACAAGAATCTGAAGCATTAGATAGCATTTAAAGCAAACCGGGAACCCAAATTTTATGAATCGTTGAGAATGAAGAATCATAACCGTCCATAAATAGAAAGAAACCCTACACAACCACATTTCACAATACAAACAAATTCAGGAGAAAAGCACAGAAAACCTTAAACCTGCCTATTCGTACCATAGAGAAGTCTTCCCGCAATAGACAAATACATTAACTTGGTCATTTTTCAGCAACAAATAAACTCTAGCACATACCATAACCTGGAGAGAATGTTCCCCAACCATATATCTTAATGCCCTCATCATTTATTGCGACAAGTAATGCCTTGCAAACCAACCACGTCTCCTTTGCATGGAACCTGCTACCATCCCAGCTCATTAACATTGCCAAAAACCCTAATCGTTAACTGTCCAGGAAAATATATAGTATGGCAATGAAAAAGTGACGGCGGTTGATTGAACTGATCACTGCAAAAATCCCTTAGGGACTTACACGCTCTCTTGCCTCGTGAAACTACAATCACATTCTGACATACTGCAGCTATTCATGCACGCCAATCACAAGCCACCAAATGCCAACATAGTTAACCAGTGATGGGTTCAATCGAACCGCCGTCAAAGTTTGAATGCTTGATTATGAGGCGTTATTTCTAATAGGTTGCAACAAATTTGGTATTAGAGGATAGCCAAAGAGACATTTTCTAAGAAGAGGTTGCAATGTATTTGCAAGTGCAAAGAGGGTTTTTTCTCGTGATTCAATTCTTTGCATAAGGTAAATTTACAAATCTAGAACCATTAGTGGATTAATTTCATCAATTGCCTTGTTTTCAATTTTATGATTTATTTGTATTTTAGTTTTCATACTTCTTAGTGAGATATTCTATGCATAAATGTGTTGAAGCTAGGCATTGCTTGTAATTCATATGTACATGCTTGCATTGCTTGTTATTAGATTTCAGCAGCCTAGACATCAATATAATATATAGTGGTGTACCATACAACCAAATCAAAAGCTTAAGCTTGAAATTTATGACTTAGATAGCTTTTGTTAGTGCAATTATTTATAATATACATAAATCATAAAACTCAAAACAACTCAATCTATTACATTTATGTGCTAATGGTTCCAAATAGATTTGTAGTGTTGCCTTATGAAAAGCACTGTCTCCGCACCAAAATGTCTTTTTTGCACTTCCAAAAACACTCCAATGTATTGTTAGAAGATGGGTTTTACACTGCCCTGTAATAATAAATGTGTTGCAATCTATCATAAATAATGCCTCATAATCAAGGAGTTAAAAGAATGAACAAAGTCAGAACAGAGGATAACTAATCAACAATATTCAGGATATTCTAGGAACTATATAATACATAATGGCCTATGTAACAGTGAAATGGTCATTGCAAATATTCTGGTATGCCATTTTTTGCAAAGAGAAAGATCAAATTGTTAAGTTGTTTGCCTATTATGGCACTTAGAAAGAAGTCAAATTAAAGAAAGGCAATTTCCAATATATCAAGAACATGTACAAAACCATACATGGCATGGTATTCAAAGTGGGTGTTGATTTTAGGACTCTAATTATTGAAGAGTTGTTGTTTATATAATGTTTTTTGTATGTTGTTGATCATTATTGTGATTTTGATATGCACGGAACTTTTGGAAACTTCATGCAGTTTTAACCAACATTTAAAAATGCCTCATAATTCAGTAACCAAATAATTAGAAGTCAAAACATGGCAGTGGGCAATGTGAAATATCTTTGACAATTTTTAGGAATTCATGGATTTTTTTCCTTTAAAGCTAAACACAATCCACCATAGTTATAACATTAGATGGTATGGTAAATTGGTGCATATGATATAATATTTTTTGTACACTTTGGTCTTTTTCCTAAGTGGAAGTTGCTACTGACCTACAATTTATTGACTAACCTGCAATCAATGACCAACAAAAACAACGATAACATTATGTTACAATGCATAAAGTATTGGAGTCACCTAGTCAATATGCAGTCTACATAGGCTATGGTCTAGTGGTAAAAGGGGACATTTATCAATATAATGACTACCTAAAGCGATGTATTGGATTGGAAATAAGATGTACACAATAAACACAAGATCTAGCTAGGTGTAACATTAGGGCATGAGAAGGAACATAAGAAAGATAGTAGAAACCTATGTCTGAATGTAAGTATCATCAACATATGATTTGATGATAATAATATATAGAAGATGGGAGCATAGACTATTACTCATGGGGCATAAAAGAAATTAAAGATCATGGTAAGGATAAGAATAAGGATGCATGTGCATCGAGGACCTTTGCAGTTAAGAAAAGGCACTGCATGTTAGAATTGTTCGCTTATTCTATTTTTTGTATACAAGCATCTGTAAATAAATGAAGCAATTGTGACACCATATTGAAACTCTATTGAATTACTCTACAAATCTCATATAAATCATTCATGTATGTGTTATCAATTTACTTTACAATAAATAATTGTTTATTCAATTAGCAACCAATCCTAATCTACAACTAATAGTAGCTACTTTATTAACAAGCCACTGAATCCCAGTGTAGTTAACAAGTGAGCACATTCGCCTCCTCAAATAATCATTTCTCTATAAAACTCTGCAAAATCTACATTCTGATTGGCCAATGCACCATGCTTTAATCACTGTTTACTGATTGAAGGCTTTGCTATAGTTCCTGACAAGAACTAGTAAGATTAAACAAACCATAATGCTCTGGTACTAAATAGCTTTAAAGGTCGCTTTAGGGATTAGTGTGGAATATGTGCACGATTAGTTTCAATGGCAGCACCTACTCTTAAAATGCATGGAAGCATATTGATGGTGGAAGCATATACTTCTTTAAGAGGATGAATATACAAGGGGTGTCCAAGTTCCAACCACGATTGAAGAGCTATCGATTAATCTGAGCAAGAGACCAAACACATAATGAACTGAATGGGTAATAAAATGGATTTATAGGATGAGAACGTGACAATAAAGAAAATAATAATACCAGTTAATTATCATCCCATTTGAGTCATGTATAACACTTGCTCAGTAGTATGTGATGTTAAGTATAATGGACTAATGCACATGAATGATTTATATGAGTAGGAAAGTAATTGAACAATTTCAATACAATATCACAACTAGTTGATTTATTCATAGATGCTCTTATAGTTTTCAGAATATGACTATTATATATGAAAATATGCATAGAAGCTAACTTCTTTGGAATTTGGTGGCCTATTATTGACCACAATAACCAGTTGCAGAATGTCAAAATATGATTCTAGTTTCATAAGGCAAGAGAGTGTGTGGTTTCCAAAAGGCTTATTGCACTCATGAGTTCAATCGACCCACCATCAGATTTTCACTGCTTGATTATGAGGCGTTATTCCTGATAGATTGCAACAAATTTGGTATTAGAGGACAGCCAAAGAGACATTTTCTAAGAATAGGTTGTAATGTATTTTCAAATGCAAAGAGGGTTTTTGCTCGTGATCCAGTGCTTTGCATAAGGTAACTCTACAAATCTATTTGGAACCATTAGCGGATAAATTTCATCAATTGCCTAGTTTTAAGTTTTATGATTTATGTGTATTTTAGTTTTGATACTTCTTAGGGATAGTCTACGTATAAATGTGTTGAAGTTAGGCATTGCTTATAATCCATTTGTACATGATGCTTGCATTGTTTGTTATTAGACTTCAGTAGCCTTGACATCAATATACTATATACAGTGTAATATAGAACCAGATCAAAAGCTTAAGCTTGAAATTTATGACTTAGGTAGCTTTTGTCACTACAATTATTTATAATATACATAAATCATAAAACTCAAAACAACCGAATCTATGAAATTTATGTGCTAATGGTTCCAAATAGATTTGTAGGGTTACCTTATGGAAAGCGTCGTTTCCACAACAAAAAGTCTTTGTGCACTTCCAAATACACTCCAATGTGTTGTTAGAACATGCACACTATGTTGCCCTATAATAGAAAATATGTTGCAATCTATCATAAATAATGTGCCATAATCAAGGAGTTAAAAGAATGAACAAAGCTGGAACACACAAAATAACTAATTAGCAATATTCAGGATATTCTAGGAGCTATATAATACATAATGGCTTAGGTAACAGTGAAATGGTCATTGCAAATATTGCAGATACCATTTTTTGCAAAGAGAAAGATCAAATTGTTAAGTTGTTTGCCTATTATGGCACTTAGAAAGAAGGCAAGTTAAAGTAAGCCAATTTGCAATATATAAAGAAAATGTACAACACCATACATGGCATGCCATTCAAAGTGGGTGTTGATACCAGCACTCTAATTATTGAAGAATAGTTGTTGTTTATATAATATTTTCTATATTTTCTATAAATTAAAGCATAGTAAAAAATGATTCTAGATCAAAATTAAAAAATATTTTAAGATATGATAAAATAGATATTGGATGTAGATATATTTTTTTTAAATAAAATATATTTTAATATTCAAAGATCAATTCTGACTGAATAACAATCACAAAAACTATCTTGACACATAAGTTGACATTCAAAATTACAATCACATGTATCCAGACTTTTTTTTTCACAAAAGAACAAATTTTGCCATTAACAGAAATTATGTAAACATGCAAACATTGACATAGACATGATTGGATACAGTAATTGGGATTTTGACAGATTGTTTTACAGCCATAAAATGATTTGGGTCTTTTACTCTTTTACAGAGGCTGAAAAATACAGAGCATGAGTATCCTGAACAATTATATTTTAAGAATCAGGCTGTAGGTTATTTTAAAATCTCTTTTTATTGTGAATAGATTTTTTGTACAAGTTAATTTCAAACCATAATAAGAATTTTGTTTTAAATTGTAGCCTAAAAATGATTTAGTTAAAAAAATATAGGGTTGCTCACTAAAATGGTAAGCGATGTGACAAGACAAAAAGTTCTAATATTTTAGGACCAGCCGTTAATTTCTACATAAACCATTCGAAGTGAACAACTCTATTACTGTGCTGGCATAATCCCAATACCTCGGTCTTGTTACGACATAACCCCTAAACCCTCATATTGTTATAGGATAAATCATAAATCCTTACACTGTTCTTGCATAAAGTCTAAACCCAATACCCTGATATTTATATGGTAGAAACCCAATACCCTGATATTTATATGGTAGAAACCCAATACCCTAATGTTGTTATTGGATAAACTCTAAACCCTTGTATAAACATTAAATCTTCAAATTCTTTTGGGATAAAACCTTAAACTTCTAGTTTTGTTTTTGGATAAAACCAGACCCTGATTTGTTTCTTTCTATGTCCTTTGATGTGGCATACTAGTTTGATCTTCAGTAGATCTAAAGATTCTGATTGACTCAAAGAGGATTTTAAATATCTAAATGACCTAGTGGGATATACTAATGAATTTGAATGTGGATTAGAGGACTATGTACATTTAAAAGAGAGATTATGTTGGTAGTTGTGTTGTGGACATACATAACCAATGAAAGGTTCTCAAGTTTACCAGAAGAACTATCTGAGCCTCTGATTGAACCCAAGCATTCTGATGGAGCTTTATAAATTTAATAGCTATTGGAAACTTTTGCTAATCATATGTATAGTTGATGTCAGAGTGTCATTGTTGGATTGGACATAAACATAAAAAATATAGGCTATGAGCCCTAAATTGGCAAAAATTATCAGCTTTGCCATAAACATGAAATGGTTGCAGACATCGGTGAGGCTTCTCACCTCATGCAACTTCCCTTAAGTGCAAACTTTGTTCTCTCTCAATTTCAACCGAAACATACATTCCTAGTACAACTTTAAAAAATGAAGTTTTGGGACATGCATCTTTATTAGCAATCAGTGATCTTTTACAGGCCCATATTTTTGGTATTGGCATTTGAAATAATTCTAGTCTCTATTGCAAAGAGAAATCATTTAAATGAATTGAAGGGGATAATCTCGAGCCTCTAAGAAATAACATTTGAAAATGTTGAGTTCACAGACAAGTTGACATTCAAATTTACGGTCACATGTATCAAGACTTGTTTTTTCACAAAAGAACAAATGTTGCCATTAACAAAAAATTATGTAAACAGGCAAACATTGACACTTTCTATATCTAAAATTTTAGAATAAGCCAGTTTCTGATGGGTGACAACTAGTCATAACTAAAATAGAATTTACAATAGAGCCCTTGCATTTCATTGCTCCATTGAATGAGAATGTAATCATTTCATTGCTAAAAAAATTCAATCAGGCGGACATTGGCATTGGTTGTATCATGTCCTATAAGATATACCTGAATTTATTATCTCCAAAAAATGTCTAAAATCAATAAGCATAAAGCCCAAATTTTCACTTAAGGAGTATTGAAAATCTTGAAAATTTGTGCTAAGATTGCACAAAAGTGATCTAAATGGTCTTATAACAAGGGAATTATAAGAGTCTGATTTGGTGACTAGAGCAGATTAGGCATGGGATAAGTGTTGTGTTTTAAAGGTTTATATGCTTGTAATTGTAACTTCTTGATTTTGATTGTGTTAGAATTTTTTCATCAATTACAAGCATTATGGATTGTGGAAATCTCGTAGCATTAATAAGGTTTATATGAACAGTTTTCTTTACCAAGACAAATTACACTACAGATAAAAGGAAATATAAAGAAAAATTATTTTGATCATGGAATTGACCACAAGATGAGTTCACAGAAAATACTACAAGTCATGGGGGAAGAGCACAATTGCATCTTACTTCCCCATGAAGGTCTCCTTGAAATGAAGATGTGATTTACAAAAGCCAATACTCCTTAAGAAATAGTAGAAGAAACAAACAAGGAAATTGTCAATCTAGGTAAAATTGTAGTTATGCCCATATTTCAGGGGGGTGAGGCAAATAGTAGAGTTCTTTTCATTTTAAGACAAGATAACTTCATATTTAAATGACACCAAAGTAGCCTTGCATGGTAATTTATGTCTTCAAATCTAATCCTTGCTTGTCATCTCTATAAAAAAAATTCAAATTTTTTATTTTGATTAGGTAAGGCACAGAGCTCAAACATGAGGTTATACCGTTATTAATAAATGAGTTCACTGGTTCAAAGCTATGAAAAAATTATACAACAAGGTGTACACACTAGTCACCAAAGGCCATCTGGTCTCTAGGAGCTAGATATCAGTCCTAATTGCAAGGAAGAATCATATAAACGGGTTTCTTCTACGAAGACAAATTACACTATAGATAAAAGGCAATATCAAGAAGAATTATTTTGATCATGGAAATCTTCTCAGCAAGACTCACTGGGACCTGTCAAGTCCGACTGAAATACTCATCCAACACAAAACCAGAAAAAAAAAAAATAGTTCAAAACTTAGAATTCTGACTTTTGTCTTCATTTTCACCTTCAATGATTTGCCAAAGTTTTTGTCAAGATGTTTCTCTACTTTGAGTCCAAGTAAAATTTTGACACTTTCTATATCTGAAATTTTAGAATAAGCCACTTTCCAATGGGTGACAACTAGTCATAACTACAATGGACTTTAGAAAGAAGAATTATGTTGATCATGGAATTGACCACAAGATGAGTTCACAGAAAATACTACAAGTCATGGTGGAAGAGCACAATTGCATCTTACTTCCTCATGAAGATCTCCTTGAAATGAAGCTATGATTTACAAAATCCAATACTCCTTAAGAAATAGTAGAAGAATCAAACAAGCAAATTGTCAAATTAGGTAAAATTGTAGTTATGCCCATCTTTCAGGTGAGTGAGGCAAATAGTAGAGTTCTTTTCATTTCAAGACAAGATAACTTCATATCTAAATGACACTAAAGTAGCCTTCGATGGTAATTTATGTCTTCAAATTTAATTCTTGCTTGTAATCTCTATAAACAAAAAATCATTTTTTATTTATTTTGATCAGGTAAGGTGCGGAGCTCAAACATGAGGTCATACCATTATTAATAAATGAGTTCACTAGTTCAAAGTTGTGAAAAACTTATACAACAAGGTGTACACACTGGTCAGCAGAGGCCATCTGGTCTCTGCGAGCCAGAGATCACTCCTAATTGCAAGGAAGAATCACTTGAACCCTATCCACACCCAAAAAAGAGTTTACCCTAAGGAATACGACAATTTCCAAGTTTGGGAAGCTGAACTTGTAAAGATAAACAAACCATAAATAAATAATGCTTCTCATAATCAATCATAGCCACTAATATCCAATGGGTTGTGTTGTGATGATAATGGTGAATTAATATATTCACAAGAACACAAGATAGATTCAAATGCAACGACAACACTGACCTATAACTGATGCAATGAAAATGGGGTAAATTTGAAGATTACCCTCATTCTGAAAACTTTTGCATAGTTTGAACTCATCATCACCACAACGCGAATTCTAAATTGTAACTAACAAGGACCCGAATCTTAGATTTTTTGCATTGCTCTAAATGTGCATTATCACCGGGATTTGAAGTATTAGATAGCAGTAAAAGAAAATTGACGCCCTAAAGTTTATATATCTTTGAGAATGAAGAATCATAACTGTCCATAAACAAAAGAAAACCCTACAATCTTCAAAACGAAAACTAAACACAGACACATCGCACAATACAAAAAAAATTAGGAGAAAAGCATAGGAAACCCTAAACCTACCTATCCCTACCATAGAAAATTCTTCCCGCAACAGACAAACAAATATATTAACCTGGTCTTTTTTCAACAACTAATAAACTCTAGCACATACGGTAACCTGGAGAGAATGTTTCCCACCCATATATCTTAATGCCCTCATCATTGACTGCAGCAACCAATGCCCTCCAAACTAGCATGTCTCCTTTGCATGCAACCTGCTACCATCCCAACTCATGATTAACATTGCAAAAAACCCTAATCGCCAACTGTCCATGAAAATAAGTGGCATGGTAGTGAAAAATGTGACAACGGGTGATTGAACTGATCACTAAAGAAAGCCCTTTGGGATTTACGCGCTCTATTGCCTCGTGAAACTAAAATTGTATTATGACATACTACAATTGTCCATGCATGCCAATAAGAAGCCACCAAATCTCAACACAGTTAACTGGTGAGCACATTCACCTACCCGAATAATCACTGCTCTATAAAACTCTACAAAATTTGCATTCTGATTTGCCAATGCACCTCGCTTTAATCACCGTTTAGTGACTGAAGGCTTCGCTATAGTTCCTTGCAATGAAGTTCCTACCATAGTGTGCAAGAACAATTTTTTTTTTTTGTTTTTTGTGCAATAATTGGAGTGGAGGTAGGTGATGCTTCCTGATGAATGCCTATATGAAATCTTCAGATGCCTTCCAGCAGCTAGAGATCACAGTGTCTCAAAGCGTTGGCTTATGCTCCAGAGAAGCTTGCAAATGGGTGCTAAGCATGTTGTCCTCACACATTTTAATCAACGTTCACAAAAGGTAGTTGTTTTGAGTCCATTGAGCTTTGTTGCCTAGTTGATCTTTTTTTGGGTTTTTAGTCCGAACAAAGAAATTAAAAATTATTTGATGTTTTATATGTAGAAAGAGATTGTTTAGCTCTGTATTATTTTCTTATTTTAAAATACCATTTTTGTCACTTTACAGATAATGGGAATCAATTTTACAAAAAAATTAAGTGCTTCCTTCGCTTATGATGGAATGGCTATCTATAGCCGTAATCTTCATGCACTGCCTAGATTAATGCATTGTTTGGTTAGTTTATTTGATGAATATAATGGAACAATGAGTTGTCACAATTCAAGTGCAAACTTAGCAAATGAAAGGAGGACCAATAGAATTGGAAGGCTAAGCAATGAAAGGAGGACTGATAAAATTCAAAGGCATACTATTATCGCCATTCCTTCTTTGAAATTATAATCTTTGGAACAGTGCCATATTTGCTCCAAGTCATACTGTTGTGGTCATTCCTTCCCTGAACTTACAATCTTCAAAACAGGGTAAAATTTCCTAAACATATAAGATGGAATGATTCTGACTCTCAAGACGATTAATATTGTTATTGATGAAGTGTCGAGTAATACGTTAAGTTGGAATTGAAAGGAAAAGCTATGGCTTTACAAGGATAGAGTCATCCTATGATTGGTTTCCACAGATTGATGGTTTGGTGGTGACCAAAACCACATTATGAAAGTTTAATAGCCATCTTCTGAAGGGTGTCAGTTGAGATAACCCTTGGCAATGCCATAAAGTGTTGAGTATAGCAAAGCCCTTGCTTCCAATTTGTGAGCTATCTCTTTACCATATGGGGTTGTAATGGAGGAAATGAAAGCTTGATCGAGTAAATCAAGGAGATTATTGGTTCACATGTAATTAAGTGTACGATGTGGCTTTGTCCATAAAATGCCTATCAGCTGCTTGCATGTTGGCAATGATCAAGAACATGCAAAATATAATAGTAAGTGCATTACAACTGTGATATTGTTAGGATCAGGATATTTTTGCAGAACACAGTGTAACCCTGAGAAGCTTGTGATGCTATCTCGCAAAGCAAGTTTTTTTCAAAATTCAATTAGTTCGACAGAGTGCGGAGGATATATTTGTTTTGAAATACAATTTATGAAACAAGCTTGAGGAACAACCGCTAGTGGTATGGCCTCTCTGATGACATCTACAGGAGGTAAAGGTAACATTGACAACCAAATTGCCAAGCAATGTATTGATGTGAATTTGGATTCAAACACATTGAGACCAACCGAATTGTCAAATCAAAACTTTAATAGAAAACACCTTGTATCACTATTACAAATTCATATTGCACTGAACACACAATAAAAAATGGCTATTAAGTAGTATTGTTTCCTCACAAAATACATCATTTGTGGGGAAACAATTACTTCTTGACAAATTATAACTTTACAGAACAAACCCTTCTTGTCAGAGCCTTAAGACCATTACTTGCATCATTATTGTTGGCACCTATGTAAACTATGAAGCTCTAATTGCATTCAGTCCTTACTTAATATTGGTACATGTGTATGTTGCTTTAATTTCTTTAGCATGACCATGTGGCTAAGGGAATGCTTATGAAGCAAACATAGTAAACAAGTTCCCTATTAACTATCAAAATGTAGCAAGGCTTTGTATATGAGTGAAAGCTTTCAATTTAGACTGCCTTTAGCTCACAGTAGGTATGAACAATAGTTAAAAAGAGTATGCCAAAAAATGGTCACTTGGTGATGCTTAGCTATACATGGTAACTTTGATTTCCTTGCCTATAAGGACTTGTAAGCAAGGTTGAAAAATAAACTCTATAGTGAGTTCATTTGGAAAGTGTTAAGAGAAAAAAATGTGTTCTTGTCAAAAAAAGTTGATCAAGGGGCCTAATACAACTGCACAAAATGAAAACTTCCAAATTGAAGGACCATTGGCTATGTGATCTCAAAAGCATCCAATTTCTACACCTATATGTTGGCAACACAAGGGAATACAACTAAGAGGGGGGTGAATCATTTGTCTCTGAATTTCAAACTTATTAACCTTAATTCTTAGATTTGATTATTAACAGTGAAAACATGAATCAAAAACACATCAGAAACACACACAACACCAAGATTTTTTGTGTTGAAACCCTGTTAGGGGAAAAACCACGGTGGAGGTTAATCCACAAGTTATACCCTGTTAAAAGTATAAGAAGAATGCACATGCATTCAAGTGCACTGCCTAGAGCTCACTGCTCAAAGGAAGACTCGCTGTCTTACAAAAAATATTTAGATTAAAACCATCTAAAGAATTTGAATTGATAAAGTAGCATCTGCAAATGCCTGAGTACAGTTCCAGTTAAGCACATGAACACTTCTTTACTTTCTTTCACACTTCTTCACACTCTTCTCTGCCTTCGAATGATTTGAACCTTTTTCGCACATAGCACTCACACACTTCGCATCACACATATATCTCAAATGAGATAAACAATCACTTATATATATCCACAACAAGAAATTACATTGCTTTATGTCGGCTTCAACAAAATAATAAAATGAATGCAAATTGTCAGCCCAAAACAATAAAGATTATCAATGCGCGTCAACCAAAGTCAGCCACAACATAGTAGAGACCTAAAACAATATCCTCGAACACAAAACACCTTCAAAGATTCTTCCTCGAAGATCCACAACACGCTTCAAACACCTTGTCTTCCATGAACATGAAAAACATGAACACACAAGAGAAAATCTCGAACCACGGGCACAATGATCAATGTGGGCAGGCAACATAGATAGAACATGATCTAGAAACGTCCACGAACACCACAGGAACATATGCAACAACTCAAATTACCAGAATCATATTGTCTTCTTCCATGAACACCATTTGTAGTAACAAAATAGTTGTCAGAACACAGAACCTTAAAACTTCCTCAAATCTTCATGCGCACCTCTAAAACTTTTGGAGTAGAAACTAGATAGGCTTTAAAACAAACCCTTTAATCCAAAACTTCTAGTTTATAACGTACTGAACTTTATACCATACTAATCTTCACTGCTTCACAGACAACCTGTAACATATTTATTACAATTTTCTCAATATCCTCGACATATACAGTCTTAAAAACATTTATGCTAATAGTGTTGACATCAATGACAACCACATATCAGCAACACAACCACAACATCCAAAAATCTTCTCCTTTGGCATTGATGGCAACACATGATGTGAAAAATACACCATCAATGCAACTAACTCTTCTTCCAACAATCTCCCCTTTACACATTGCTCTTCTCCCCCTTAGTTCACACTGTTCTATAGTTTTTCACATTACTTTTCTCCCCCTTTGACATCAATGGAAAAGGTACACAAGCTCTGAACCACATATCTGAATCATCTAACTACTCCCCCTGAGTAGTAGCCCCCACAACATCAATCTAGATCAAGATATGACTATGAATGCACAGACTGATGCAAAGACTATGCATCTTAGTTCTAATTAGGAGGGGTAATTACCCCTAACTTCCCTCTAAGATACTCAAAAGTATCCTTGGGAAAAGGCTTAGTAAAGGTGTATGCAATTTGTTCCTTAGTAGGCACATACTCTAGTCTGACTTCCTTATCACTCACTTTGTCTCTCAAAAAGTGGTACTTGATAGATATATGCTTGGTCTTTGAATGCAACATCGGGTTCTTAGAAATGTTTATAGCACTTGAGTTATCACAAAATATGGCAGTAGGTTCATCATACACAACTCTGATATCTTTCAGCATTTGCTTCATCCACAATACTTGAGTACAATTCTTAGCAACAACAATATATTTTGCTTCTACAATAGACAAGAAAACGACATTCTACTTTTTACTTAACCATGAAATCAGTTTCTTTCCCAAGAAAAATGTGCCACCACTAGTACTTTTCCTGTCATTCACATCTCCTTCCCAATCAGCATCAGTAAAGGCACTTAAAGTACAATCATCATCTTTAGGATACCATAGGCCAAAATCAACTATTCCTTTCAAGTGTCTAAAAATTCTCTTCACAGCAGTCACATGAGATTCCTTAGGATCGGCTTGAAATCTAGCAACAATGCACACAACATTCATGATATTAGGTCTAGTTTGAGTCAAATACAACAATCCACCAATAATTGATCTATATCTAGTCTAATTTGCCTTTGGAGAATCATCATCTTGTGTCAACTTACATCCAGTCACCATGGGTGTACCAACTGGTTTTGAATCTTACATACCAAACTTCTTCAGCAGTTCTCTCACATACTTGGATTGAGATATAAAGATCCCTTCATCTACCTGAGTAATTTGCAATCCCAAAAAGAATTTCAACTCTCCAATCATTGACATCTCAAACTCATTCTATATTTCATTAGCAAACTTCATGCACAAGCCATCATCTCCTCTAAAAATGATATCAACAAAGACTTCCACAAACAAATTTTTATCTTCATCAATCTTGAAATATAGATTACTGTCAGCAGTACCTTTTTTAAATCCAAGCTTCAACAAGTATTTATCCAATTTGGCATACCAAGCTCTAGGGGCTTGTTTGAGTCCATACAATGCTTTCTTCAACAGACAAACCATATCTCCTTGATTAGTCAATTGAAATCCATCAGGTTGCTCAATATACACCTCTTCCTCTAATTCACTATTTAGAAATGTTGACTTGACACCCATCTGCTAAACTTTGTAGTTTTTGTAAGCAACATAAGCAAGAAACAGTCTCACAGCTTCAATTCTAACAACAAGAGCAAAAGTTTCTTCAAAGTCAATACCTTCCATCTGAGAGTATCCTTTACATACCAGTCTTGCTTTGTTTCTGATAACTTCACCTTGTTCATTCAGTTTGTTTCTAAAGACCCATTTAGTTCTAATTACATTTTTGTCTTTAGGTCTAGGAACAAGAATCCATGTATTATTCTTCTCAATTTGTTGTAGTTTTTCTTTCATAGCTTCAATCCAATGTTCATCTTTGCATGCTTTATTGACATTACTTTGGCTCAGCCTTTGAAATTAAACAATATTCTTCTGCAATTCTTCTCCTAGTTTGGACACCTTTGTTCTTATCTCCTATAATTTGATTTTCTGAATGATTTAATCTCACATACCTTGGAGTTTTAGAGTGTTCTTGAATTTCAGGCTCTTGAGGTATCTCTTTTGTTCTTTCACCAATCTCTGTTTCTTCTTGTTCTTCTTGATTCACCGGAATGATCTGAACTTGATTTGAAGTTTGACTCTTGTTTGTACTGTCATTATGTTCATCAAAATCATATCCACAGGTTCTGGAGGGTTTGGCAATGTCTTCATCAACCTTAACATTTGCACTTTCAACCATTTTCTTCAATCTCTTGTTGTAGCACCGGTAGACCTTGCTCTTAGTAGAATGACCAACAAAGATTCCTTCATCACTTCTAGCATCAAACTTTCCTAGATCTTCATCTCTCTTGATATAGCATTTTCTCCCAAAGATTTTGAAATATCTAACAATAGGCTTATGACCAAACCATAGCTCAAAAGGAGTCTTACCAGTACTACCTTTGATTTGTACATGGTTAAGAATATAAACAGTAGTACTCATAGCTTCTCTCCAATCAATATGAGGGACATTTCCTTCCAACATCATAGTTCTAGCAGTATCTTGAACTGTCCTATTCTTCCTTTCCACAACTCCATTCTGTTGAGGGGTTCGCAGTGCAGATAAATTGTCTCTTTATCCCATGCTCTTCACAGAAAGAATTAAACTCACCGGAAGTAAATTCACCACCTCTATCTAATCTTAGACACTTAATCTTCAGACCTATCTCTGTCTCAACCATAGCCTTAAAGATTTTGAACTTTTCTAGAGCTTCAGATTTCTCCCTTAAGAAAGTAACCCACATCATCCTAGAGTAATCATTAATAAGCAACATGAAGTACCTGTAACCTTGTAGACTTTTGATTCTAGCAGGACCACACAAGTCAGTATGCACAAGCTCCAACAATTCATTTGAATAGCCGACCCCATCGAACTACTTCTCGTTGTTTTCTAGCTCTTTGCTGATTTTGTTTATTCTACTATGAATTTTGATCAAGTAACTTTTTGTTTTATCAATTTTTTCCTCTTCAAACAAGGCCGCTAAAGACTTGACTTTTAACAAATCTGAGTAATAGTATCGGATGTCCTTGTAAGCCTTACACTCCATAATGTAGTGCCACTCTATCTCCACTAAACCCGAAGAGCAGAAACAACAAATCCTATCTTCCCACACCTCTTTGGGTATTTTCCACCTTCCTGTTTCACATCTCAAACGATGCGAGCTAGTTCTTAATTGGGCTATTAGCATTTTAGCCTTCCACTTTATATCTGCCCCCATGTAGAATTTTCGCTCATGATCACAAGTAGGGTTAAAATGCAAAACATAGTGTTCTCTTTTCCAGCCAAGTTGTTTCGACCACATGGTATATTTGAATTTCTCTTTTACATACTTTTTCATTTCAACTTTTGTGTTTGGACACTCTTGCATGTCGATCCCCCATTTTCCCATCCACTTGACATTTTGCTTCATCCACGTGCTCTTCCTTCTAGATAAATTTTCTTCCACCACCATTTTGGGCCAACGGTGTTCCCCAATATTCTCTATCCTCTGCAAATAGCCTAATAAACGAATTAACACAATTGGAAAGATAATTCATCTCTTGTCTTCAAAACTAGTTTCTTAGGCAATTGGAAAACTATTATTTGCAGGTTCATTTTTTTTTCCTCATTTAAATAGAAATACTTGTCCAGATTTGGAGAAAATTGTGTTCGATGTTGTGAGGTTTGCTGTGATGAATGAGACAAGAATGGCAGCTTATGTTCTTCGTCTCCATTTCCACGACTGTTTTATTAATGTAATTTCTCTTACTTTTCTTGGTATTGCCACAAATTGTTTTAGGTTTTAGTTTTTCTATTAACAAATTGTCTAGTGTTGTGGTAGAATGCTTTTTCTGTTTGTAACATCTGAAAAAGCAACTGCATGACCTGCTCACTGTGGCCATTCTTGACATAGCCTGCAATCATTGCATTCCATGAGTTCACATTCCTTTGAATCATTTCGTCAAACACATTACGGGCATCCTCTACCTTCCCACTTTTGGAACAAGCACTGAGGATGGTGGTTTTTGTTACTTGGTCATGTTTCATTCCTAGTTTTTGCATCTCATAAAACAACATTAGATCTTCCTCGCCAACCCCATTCTGACCATAACCTGTAATCATAGCATTCCACAAGACCACGTTTCATTCAGGCATTCTATTATTCAAGACGAAACCTTGTTGACTGTTCTGTTGTGGCTGAGGAGCTTTGGTCTATTTCAAACTCGATCCTCTAGATGTATTTTTCTTTCTTGTTGTTATGTGACTTTTTCCCCAAGAGAAGATAAAGTTATGAAATAACCCTTTAAGATTAAAAAGAGGATATAAAAATAAAGGATAATATGCTTCTTTAGTTTAAATAAAAAGTAATGAAGAATATTTAAGAGAACTCTTTTATGAAAGAGAGAATAATTATTATTAAATAATTATTAAAATGAAACTCTTGTGAAAGGGTGTGATGGTTTGGAAAACCACCCCTTAATGCTTATATAAGTATTCATGTGAGACTTGGAAATGAACGAAAAGAAAAAGGGAAAAACAAGTACAACACATTGCGGAAATAGGGTTCCAGGTTAGCAGGCTGTGAGTAGAACGAAGAAGGGGCACTCCTATAGTGGGTGTCCAACCTGGGGTACAAGTGCGTGCACTCAGGACGATCATGGCCAGGGCATGGATTTGTGGCACGAGTGTTGAGCATTGTTCCGGTGGAACCAACACTCGTGTAGAGCGGCAAAGTCCGCTTTCCTCCCAGACTACTCACAGACAAAAGAGGCTGAACCAAAGACTATTCCAACAATAGTTGGGAATTTCTTCAGCGCATTTTTAAAAATAAGTATTAAAGTTTGATGAATTATTTGAGCAATAAAATATTTTAAATCTTTGAGTTTATTGAATTAATAATCTATTTACGACATGAATGAATGTATTTGAATGCAATTTGTTGTTCAATTTATTATATGCTTTAATTTCAAAGTCTTACATTAAATATTATATTAAAACTTGTGCATAAAAGTTTTAAAATTAATCTATGAAATCATTTTAATTGTTGTATTTTAGATTTGGGAATTAGTTTCATTTCATTTGTCATTTCAAGAATGGCTTTCATAATAGCTTTGTGTGTATGCCTAAACTGTTTTTTTACCTCTTCTCATTTTATAATATCTTGACTTGAAAAGAAGATGTAAGAATAGCTAAATTTGCAAAGGCATAGTATTGCCTGTCTTTTAACATCAATCTACGAACTAACAAAACAAATTTGTATTGATCGCACAGGTGGCAAGCCATAGACTTTGTGACACTTAAGAGAAATACGGTTTCCTCCTTTGATATTGGAAAACCAGAAACTGTCGTTTCGCGTTGGTCGCGTGCTAGACTAAAAGCTGCCAAGATGTGATAAATAATATTTGGCTGGCTCTGTGTATTTTTACTAGAGTTTTGTCTTTAGATTTAAGTTGGAACAGTACTAGATGCCACTGCTCTCAGTTTTTGCTGGATCATTAATAATTCCAGTGTCCGTATGTTTTTATGGCTGTGGTTGCAGTGTTGAGACAGGCTTCGTCTATAACATGAGCTTGACACTGATTGGTTTGACTTCTGAATGTAATGTTTATGATCTTGTTCACAGGTGGGCAAGGGTTTATCAAAGATGAAAATGCTCGTAAACTAGCTTTCCAGCACTGGATGGAGGCTGTAAGTTCTTTACCAATTCTCATTTTAAGTTCTAACTATCTGACAACAAATTTAGTGTAATATTACATTGAACTGAACTGAGTACACAAAAAATAGTATATCTGTATCTTGTCTTCACAGTAGACTCTATTGGGGCCAGTTTTCAAAAACAAAGATTCAGTGAGAATGAGATGATGGGGCAAAGCAGGAAGCAAGATGGATTGTTATGTACTTACTTAAGATGGAATTGAATGATAGATGCCACATGATGTCTTATATTGATTGTTTGTTTGGTGTATGCAGATTGATCCACGACATCGGTATGGGCATAATCTACATTCTTATATGATGCTTGGTTTGAAAGTGACACGGTGCAACCATTTTTCTATTGGTGAGTTCGCTTTAATAGCCATTTTTATCATACATCTCATATTTGTGCAATAAACACTTCAGATATTGTGCATTGTTATGAATAAATTAAAAGAAACAAAAAACAAACTCTCTCTATGCAAAGAGAGATTAAAAAAAAAGTAAAAACATATCTGGGGAAGCTCTACACAATGACCTTTAAAATATTGTTTTCTAAAGTTTAAACTAAAACGTCAAAGTTTTCTAAAATACGAGGCAATATTTTATGTATGTCTGAACTGATTATATCTAGCTGACAATAATAAATAGAAAAATAGTGTAATTCTTGAATGGTATTTTTGTATTCAGATTTCTCACTTAAAGCTGAAAGATTGACCAACAATTGCAATATAATTTTTCAGTATTTAAAGTTGTCTTTGGTTTTCTTAGATGTTCTGTTCCCCTTACCTTCTCATTTTATCTGTTTCATACTCCTTCCCCTGATTCGATTCTTTTATGGGAATTGAGTCGGGGGTAAGGAGCATCATTAGTTTGCTATATTTGCTAAATTCCTTGTGCTTTTATATTCTATACAAATAAGCTTTTATAGGCTTTATGCCAATGACTTGCAATGCATTTCATTCATAATACTTTTTGTGAATAAATCTGGTTGAACAAAACTTACTATATTTTGGCATATTTGGTGAGCATTGGAACTGAGTAAACCTCATGTTAATACAGGTTGGATATCAAAGATGGAAAGTGTTTGGACCTTTGGAATGTCTGCCCCAGGTCAAAATACAAAAGGAACGCATTAAATATCTTGGTCCTGTAAGATTTCAACCTTTGCTTGCTTTACTTTTTGTAACATACTCATCCCAATAAGTCAAATGGGAACTGCTAGGCAGGTGGTTATGTTGCCTTTGCAAGCCAGACAATAAACTCCTGCTGTGCAGACTGTGTTGATATGCATTTTCAACTCAAAATGGTGTTGATGTTCCAATATTTTTTAATGTAATTGAATCTGTGCTTTCCTCTCTAGCTAGATGATTGCCCTCAAGGATTCTTCTGCACAAGAAATAGATACATAGTCTGAAAATGGTTCCACTAGATATCATTTAAAATTTCCTGGATTGAGCAGGCAAAGGTGAACGAAAAAGTGACAAAACATTACTGTTTAGGCTTAAGGTCTTGTCAAAAAAATCAAAATTGTTATCCTAGCTAGAATGTTGGAGTTGTGAGAAAAGGTTTCCTACATTAGGTTGGTATTTGTTTTGGCACAATGTTGTGTTCTCTTATAGAGGATATCTAGGTTGCTTACCGTCATAAGTACAGGATTTTGATTTTTGGCTTGTACAAATTATAGATTTACTGCTCAATCTCCTATATTTAAATTAAATTGCTATTTAACCTCCACAACTGAGAGCTGATTGATCCTTGCTGCATTCTTCAACATATGTATTGAAATATGAAATTATAGAGATGCAAACTTGCTCTAATCCTATGCCATATCAGGAGCTCTGATCTTTGGCAATGTGTTAGCTACATAGAATCAGAGATGATGATCTATGGGTAGATTTCTATAGTTTAGCTTCTGATATAGACATAGTACAGTAAACTTGCATAGCTCATTTGTTTAACACATCTGATAGTCATCTACTTCTTGCATTACAGAAAGAGAGGGAGCGGTATGAGTTCATTCCCCAAGATGGGAAACTTGTATACAAGCAAAATGGGCAATTGATTGATACAAGGAGTGGCTCTGAAGGATTAAAGTGGATATTTGTAATGAGCACATCAAAAAAGCTGTATATTGGTCAGGTATTTCAAGATCAACCATCTATATGGAAAATTTCAAAATTCTAATTGAAGTTAAAGTTTGGAGCTTTCTTGTTTATATTTTCTCAAACATTGATGTCCTCTTATCTTTGGATATGTACATATGAAGTCTTCATTTCTGAATTAGGGTTAGGATTAATTTTTAACACAGTCCTTATATTATTGCCTATTCAGAAAAAGAAGGGGACATTTCAACATTCTAGCTTTTTAACTGGAGGGGCTACATCTGCAGCTGGAGGATTCAGAGTAGAAGATGGAATTCTTAAGGTAGTCTATTGGATTCTTTAAACATATCTATTACAAGTGGGAAATATAAATATTAGGGTTTTTATAATTCTTTGGAAGTTGTTTTCTATGAAGGTTTAATTGAATTTCAAGATCATGTTTTGTGCTGTGGAACCGGATATATTACTTCTGATCCAATTTGATATTTTATTTGCTTGTTTCTGCAGGCCATTTGGCCACATAGTGGACATTATCTTCTAACTGAACAAAATTTCATAGAGCTACTTAATTTTCTGGAGGGAAATGGGATTGACCTTTCTAATGTTGAGGTGTGTATTTTGACCATAGTTGCTGGGAGACGCGTCTCCCCCCTCAGAGACCGGTACCGTCTCTGGAGACGTCTTCAGGAGGCTGGAGACTTCCACTGAAGTTTCTCGAGTACCCTGCCGTCTCCTGCTGCAAAAAAGACGTCTTCCACTAAAATACCTAAAATAACTTTAAAGCTTAAACATTTGAAACTTTAAAAATTAAAGCATAATGTATTTGACGCATCCAAGAGTGATTAAATTATTGTTTTGAAAGTTCAATGTCATCATATTTTCAGATTTTTTATAAATTACTAAATTTATTTTCAGATTTTTTATAAATTATTAATTTTTATTTTTATTTTATTTTTATTTATATTAAAAAAAATGGCATCTCCAAGTACCCCCATCTCCTATTTTCAAAAAAAATCCGTACCGGTACTGGTACCAATCTCCCGTACCAATACCAGTACCAGTCTCGCAGCAACTATGGTATTTTCTTTATGTGGGCCCTATGTTGTTGTCTCCATCCAAGCAGATTAATTATTAATTGGCTTTGTTACATAAGGAATATGTATTATCATGCCAGTAGTCCACATAAGAAATATTTGTTGTGAGTGGTGTCAATTCTAAATCCTTGTCATAGCTTGAAATTGTGGTACCGTTCTCTAAAAAATTAGTAATATCTGTAGAGGGTTTCTTTATTTGATATATGTTCAAGGAATTGAAGCAAATCTTACTCAGGCATGAAGAGAAGATACACGGTTAGTTGAAGGCTGAGGCTGATGGATCAATCATGGGTATCAACCTCAAAAGCAGATAGCAATCAAAATTTTGTCAGATCAATGAATATAGCTATCTACTAAAATAGTAGTTTGTAGCCAAACTTTTTGACTTGCATTTTAGTATCATTAAGGTTTAGATATATTTTGTTTACAAAAGATCACCTTTTATTTCTTATCCTGTATCATTAAGAATTCTGTGTTGAAGCTTGTTCCTGCTGGTTTCTGAATGCATATGCAGCAAATATAAATTTCGTAGTGGCAGAAATTTGTACTTTTCTAACATTTTTCTTTCTATGCTATATACCCAATTTGGTTTGTATGGAAGGCCTTACGAAAAGTTGAATGTCCCTTCAGGTGATCAATTATATTGTTTCCAAATCTATTCTTTCAACTATATTCTATTCAATATAGAATGTGTATTAAATAGTGGTAAATAACAATGGTGCCTATGTTAATATAATTTTGTAAGAAGCAACTCAGGAGCATGCAATTTCTTTCCACTGCCTCTTTCAGGTGTCAAAATATATTTTTAACAATTTAAAACCCTGATATGTTGGTAATGAGTTTTCCCTAGCATTATGGAGTCTAGTGTGGTACAAGCAAGGCCTTTGCATGCATTTCACTTGGAGCTGCGGGTTTTTCCATTTTCCAGTGATGGTATGACAAAAGCAAGCCCCCTTTCTCAGGTTTTGCTAACATTTTACTTGTTATAGTTGGGTTTTATGATAGCGAGTTAAATGCTTTCTATTTATTTGCACATGCAAGCTCTTTTGAATGGAAACAAGATTTCTCTTATGACATTTTTGATGTCCGGGCTAATAATGCAGAAGCGGAGGCTGAGGCCTTGACGAAGAGGCATTCCCATGATCGTGTTGTTGGTAACATCTCTGAGTGGGTTTAGTTGAATTTGTTGAAGATAGGTATCAGATATTGCAAAATATTTTGGTCTCACATCAATGACATGAATGTAAAGATTGCATTTGTGGCTTCTATGCATGTGTGCGTGTGTGTACACATATGCAATAAAAATAGTAATAACACAATTACTGCCACTAACAGGGGAGTACTTTAGGATATGTCTGACACGGTAAAATGCTTCAACTCAGTATCTCTAGATCATTTGTTGAACACCATTTTTTTAAGAGGATCGATCCTATTGGAGTTAATCTGCCAATGTCAGTTCAACACATTCACTGTGAGGTCAACCTTCAACCCATTTACCCCCTCACCCTGTGTTCATCACCTAGTTCTGTTTTCCAGCTGTGGCCCTTTAAATACCTTAATAGATGGAGTGAAAATTATAGTGGTAGTACAGACATACTGGATCTGGATGTTGGCACTAATTGTATTATGATCATGAGTTAAATAATCTAGATAAATTTTTATTACAAAAATATATAAATTTACATTTGACAGAGTCTAGTTCTCCTAGGGCCTAGAGAACAAATCCCACTCTAAATATTTTGTGACATGTATCAAATTTTGAAATATAATGAATGTTCGACGTTTGTAGTATGTTTGTAAATTATTTTCTTATAATATTTGTCCGATTATGCATAAATTTTATTTGTTAGTTAGATTCAAACATTTTCAAACATATTTGAAATTCCGAACTTTGGCGAAATCTTCACCTTCATAAATTGACCAAAGTTCATGAACCTTTTTACTGTGGTGTTTGGTTGAAAAATATTCAGAGAAAAATGTTATAATTAATGTGAGCACTCAATTTGGGTGTGTATCAAATTTTGAATATTATGGACATTGGATGTTTAAATATTTCTCCTATCATCTCAACATTCTTTATTAGCATAGGTTCAGTATCTTCTCCTCTTCTTGTCTAAACTTGATAAAATTGGCAATGGTATGCAAATTGTTCCCATTCATTTCTATTCACATTTCACTAAGTTGCCTTACTTTGGTAGGCATGTATGCAAAATGAGGATGCATGCACAATGCTGTGTATTCAATTAGGAGGCTATAATATGCACCCTACCATTGAAATCATTATACACAGCATGAAATTCCATGCCACCTTCTCAGCTACATGAACTCTCTCTAAGTGGTTAACAGATTCTTGTTATCATAACATGATCTCTATTTTCACTATGTAGTCATCCATAATCGGACGAAGCAAGAGCAGTTTTATGGCAGCTACTGATCAGTATCAAAATGATCTGACTTTGCCATTTGGCGGAGAATGTTGGCTTCAATTTTCTTGTCAACATATTATTGTTAATTGTGTCTATCTAAGCTACTTGTCAGTATGATACTGTAATTTATTTTCTTAATCCAGTATAAAAAGATACTTTTTCGGCTTTGCAGTGAAAATGTGGAGTACATAATTCCACGTTGTTTACATAGACTTTGAGGAGACTTGAATTCAGACATCAGAACTGATTATGTTCAGTTTGTACTTTGCACGCAATACAAAATTTGTAAACCTATAATTTCAAATCAACTCTGCCTGTAAGTTGAACACTGAACATTTGCTGACTGTTTTACTTGGTGTTCTACCTGTATTGTACCTCAAACTTGGGAGAGGACTGACATTGTCTCTTTTTCAATACAATAATTTTATATTGGGAAAGCTAAACTCATACAGTGTTTGTTAATCCTACAACCTGTTTTACCTATAAAGTCCTTGGAAAATACAGGCTAGAACTGTAAACAGAGGCAACAGACCATCAAATTCGGGGCCTTCTTAAGAGTCTATCAAAGCATTGCAGACCATAGGAAAACCCTTTATCTTCTCTGTTGATGTGGTTCCCAAGGAGTAGACTATTTGTGCTCACCAGGGCCTCTTTCCCCTTCCCATTTTTGCTCACTCGTGCATGAATTGCCAAAAGGTTTCAAAAGTCTGACTAAGCATCTCAGCAACCTATGAGATATGTGCTTCTCTTATGAACAACAATCTCCTTTTTCTTTTCGAAAAATTAGACTTGACCTGCAAAATCTTCATCATTGATGTAGTCAGCAGAATATACTTCTTTGCAAAATGGCTAAATCAATACCAATGTGCCATCTATTGAATTTATGGCACATTGATATAGACTTTGCGCAGACCTATAAAGACTCAGCCCTTTATCAGTGAGTTTGAAAGAGACCAATCTGGTTGTAAATCATTAGTAATCTTCTAAATTCTGTAGAACTGTGCCTTTAAGCAATATTGATATTTTTCAGCATCTACAGGCAAACTGAAGAACTAGTTAAAGAGTTAAGTATCCTAACACCAGATTCAGAGGACCTCCATTTCCCATCGCACCAGCAGTTTCAGACGCATTGGCTCCAAAATAATCAGCAACATAACAGATTTGCAAAGCCAGAAGGGGCAACACAATAACAAAACTGTTCTGCCAGTCTTTGGCAGGAACTTCACTGCCTGCACTCTTGTTTGAAATGGGATTCCATAAAAAAAAAAAAAAAATAATACTAATAAAATAGAATCTTCTGCAAGAACATACTTTTCACGCCGAAGGCGTATCCAATGTGAAGTTGCCCAACCTAAAATGTGCAATGGATGGTTCATTACCTTAAGGAGACGATCAAAATGATCGCGGCCATTAATTTTTTCCGCCGCTTTTTTTAAATCTCGGGAGTTTCTGGTCACTGCTGGTCTTTTATCGTTTACGGCAGTGTGGTTGTATTGTACGCAACTCGCATTCTACGCCTACGCTGGCAGCTCACGTTTACTACGAAACTGGTATGGCATTAATAAATATTGTACGGTGAAGTTGTAGATCTATTCAAATTCCCTGGCACACCTTTAACAATATCTGCAAGTGGGTGTCCAGATTGAGGCGGTCGATTCTTGTGGATGCAATGCTGTTTTTGCACTCTGTTGCGCAGTGTCTAGCAATGGTGGATTCATTCAGTCTATTGTTCTTCATGACACATAGAAAGAAGGCTTTCAAGCGAAGAGACCCTAACTATTGGTTTTAAACAATTGTTCCATTCTCATCTGCCAAGAGATTGCGGGTTCAGGTTATGTCAAAGTAGTTGTCGGTGATTCAGAAAATGCTCATACACAAGCATCTGATGGCGGCCCTTTTTGGCACAAAAGCCCTTCAGTCTTACCAAATTAAGTTGATCAATTTTCCCTAGAGTTTCCACTTGTGCCCGGAATTCCTTTTGCCCTTGTTCTGCTCTGTCAAGGCGCTTCACAGCTATCTTTGAGCTGTCAGACAAAACACCTTCATTCTCTAATTCTTGGAATGAGTAACGCAGAGGTAAGCCTGCAGGCCAATCTACACGATCATCCTCATCTTCTTTCTTTAATATAAGCAGTGGAATTGTAAAACTCATCACTTTGATTATTCATTTTCAGAGAGTAGACATTGGATTCTAGGTAACAATATCCCTTAAAAAAAATCGGCACCATACCTGAAAAACTCAGCTTTGCAAGAGCAATTTGTAAGGCAGAGATTTTGATAGTAATCTCGTGAGACCAACTGCAAAATGGAAGGATTATTGCAACCATAAGTAAAATAGGAAACGGTTACTGCTTACGGATGTTTCCGAGCAGACAAGAGGTCCGTGGGGAAGACAACCTAAATTGGGCTTTGTGGCGTCAATCTGATACAAACCATTGCCTTCTCTTGGACAGCTGAACCTCCTACCTTTGCATAAACAATAGTTTCCACATGGCGTTGGATAATCGCACAAAGAGAAAAAGTATATAAAGTTTGATAAAAAGTCAAGTGCCACTTTTACAATTATTTGGTGTAACCATTGCACATTTGAGAAATGGGTGATTTATTAACGTCTTTGTTCAGTTTTATATGAAGTGGTTCGTTTGGTTGTATTGGAGTTACTAAAGCTGCATTTGTTACCAAATGATGACATACTCTTGCCCTCTGTTATGGACTATATAATTTTATACTAATCATGTTTCTGCACAGAAATAGATTTTGATTATCTTTTATTTTAGAAGGGCACAAAGAGATCAACAAAGGACAACTTAACGAGGTTACCAAAGTTAAGTGCAATGAAGTTGATTGATTTTGGAAGCACTGTTTTTGAAGATCAAGATCACACATCGTTTCAACCAGCCACTATCGAGCTCTCGAGGCAAAAGAATGGTATTATACATTTCTTACAATATGCTGCTCAGCAACCCCGCCAATCTCTCTATCAATGAAAAAATTGGAGGATTAATACATGGAATATGCTACATATTTTGTATCTCTGCAATTTTTGTCGCAATATTTTGTATTTCTGCAATTTTTGTCTTAAGGAACATTGTGTTTGTTATATATTTATTACTAAAATCATAAATTAAGCCATATTAAATGAGGTGTCATAAGTGTTTCATGCATGAATCTTAGATATGTTATCATGCATGAACATCTGATGCGTTCATCATGGATGCCAATTGTGTTACAAGGATGTGCATTTAATGGGAGCTCTGGAACAAGGTATGGACATCCATCAAAGCATCATGGAAGGAGGGCTTTTTTCAAATATTATAGTTGGAAATGCTCTGGTAGACATGTATGCAAAGTGTGGAAGTTTAGAAAAGACACGTGAACTGTTTGACAGAATACCTAAAAGAGAGGTTATCTCATTGAATGCAATAATTGTAGGATATGCACAAAATGGATTTTTTTAAAAAGCTTTAGAAACTTTCAAGCAAATGCAATTGACAGGTGTAAAGCCAAAATCCACAACTTTTGCCAGCATCCACAACTTTTGCCAGCATTCTCCCTACCTGTGCCAAAATAGGAGCATTGGAATATGGTATGGACATCCATCAAAGCATCCAGAACAACCTAGCAGCATATAGACTAAAAGAATGTTTTCTTAATAATGAAAGCCTTTTTTATTACTATACAACTGCATGTCAATTTTTGTTTAGACATATTTACATCTGTCATTTGAGAGATATTAAGAAAATTTTATAAAAAAGATAGCAAAAGTAAAAACTGCCCATAATAAATGGTGGTGGAAGATGTTAGTTTAGTTTAGATTGGCTTAGTTTCATCATTCAAGAACACTCTTTGTATCAACTTTAGAGATTATCACCCCTTGCACAATGATATAGCTAATTGTAAAGATGTGGCAGATTGCCAAATTTATTAAGACACTATTATTTCAAATTAATTTTGAAATAATATCATTACATATTATATTTTAAATTAGAAATCATTCAATATAAATATAATAAAATATCTAATTTATATACAATATATATTATATACCAGACAAATTAAATTATATATAATATAATCATACTTATTATTATATAAATACATTACATTATTATTATTATATTCTATAATTATAATTGTTAAATATAAATTTGAAATTATTATAATTAATAAACTATATATTATCACATGATTAAATCATGCTTAAATTATTATATTTATACATTATATTATTATTGTTTATAATATTCTATACTAAAAATTATTATAATTAATAATGAATATATTTTATACAATATAAATTAAATTAATATACAAATATAATACAATATATGATTTATATTTTATATAATACAAATTAAATCATGTACAATATAATTATATTTATTATTATATAATATTATATATAAATCATACTATTATTATTATATATTATATTATATTATATATTTATGTATATTATATTATATTATTTATTATATTTATGTATATTATATTATATTATATTATTTATTATATTTATTTTAGTTAAAGTTAAATTTGTAAATACTTGTAGATATCATACAAACTATTTAAGGGTGATATTTGTACATATTCATAATAATTTTTATTTGGTTGTGTCTTTCAAGATAATGGTTTATAACATTTAATTATTGAACATGAAATAGTTATGTGTCAAATTAGGTTTCAATACATTTGCTATTTATTTTCACTTATCATTTCAGTGTCTTGAACACTTCACTTTTCATGTCTAGTGTGATTAAATAAACTTATATTTATGTGATTGATTATTGTGTACTTGTATATCTAAAGACATTCAATTGCATATAATCATCTTTGAATACAAATAAAATATTGATCACATTTAGAAGGAGCATATGTTGGGTTCTTGTACCTAAAATAAAAGCTATTCAAAAATTCTTAGTATGGTTGGAGCTTTTTTGTATTTTTATCATTTGAGAAATTGTAATGTATTTTTTACTTTTTTATCTATTTAACGAGACCCTATTTGTCTCACCTGTTTGGGCACAACTATTTATTCTTCTCCTAGATAGTTTTGGGGTGAAGATAGTTTATATTGTAGCTCAATTTTTTGTGGAGCTAGATCTCTTCAAGAATATTTATTAGAAGTTTAGTTGAAGGTGGGTAACCATTTGTGAAAATAACAATTGAAATATGAAGGAATTGCTTTCTAGTGTAGATTGTATTTTTCTACTGGAAATATGCTTAAACTCCTATCCCTCTCTATTTATTTATATCTCCCTCTATCTATATCTCTCCCTCTTTCTCCCTCTTTCTCCTCTCTATCTCTTTCTATCCATATGTTTCTCTACCTTTATCTCCCTATTTGATCCCTCTTCTCTATCTCTACCTCTACCCATATATCTCTATCTCTCTATCTCTATCTCTACCTCTCTCCCTTTCTCTTCCCATATATCTCTATCTCTCTCTTTCTCTTCACATATATCTCTATCTCTCCCTCTCTCTATCTCCCCCTATTTCTCTCTCCATCTTTATTTGTGTATCTCTACTCTATTTGTTTCTCTCTCTATGTCGCCCCCCTTTATATATTTTTATATCTCTATCACTTTCGTAGAAGTTGTCAAAACCAACTTCAGAGTCCAAGAACACCTGCATGCAAAGAGATACATGTCACAGGGAAGAGAATGGAGAAAAAAACAAGAGAGGGTTTGGAGCTCTGAAATATGAAAGATATTATTATTCAGAGAGAATACAATACAATGATCAATCCTTATAAAAGGAGATTGTGCAACCCTAAAGAAACCCTAAAGGGAAAATATATTTAATAATAATCATTAAATACCTACAATGCATAACTAAGTGAATCTTAAGAAAGGAATAAAAGGTGACTTAATTAAACTAATTAAGTGAAATAAACCTTTTACTCTAACAACTTTATCTCACCATATATATCCCTCTCCCTCTCCCTCTCCCTCTATATCTCTCTATCTCTCCCTCTCTATCTACCTAGATCTCTTTATCACTATCTCTCCCTCTCTATCTACCTATATCTCTCTATCACTATCTCTCCCTCTCCCTCTATCTACCTCTTTATCTATTTGTATCCTTCCTCTCTCGCTCTATCTTCATCTCTACCTCTATCTTCCTCTCTCCCCTATCTCTAGACATGTCTCCCTCTCTCCATCTCTTTGTCCCTCTCCCTCTTTCTAGACCTCTATATCTATCTCTTTTTTTCTCCCTCTTTCCCTCCATATTTCTTCGTCCATCTATCCCTCTATCTCTAACTCATTATCTCTCCATCTCTCTCTACCCTGATATCACTCCCTCTATCTACCTCTCTATATATCACTTCATGTCAAGCTATCTTTATTTTATATCTCTCCCTCTCTCATTCTCTCCCTATATATTTATCTCTTTCATCTCTATCCATCCCTCTCTTCTCTCTATCTCTCTCTCTCCTTCTCCACCTCCATCTCCATGTCTATCTCTATCTTTCTCTCTATATCTATCTCCTTACCCATCTCTCTATCTCTCTCCCCTCCTCCATCTATTCCTCTTTCTATCCCTATCTATGCCCATATCCCCCTCTCTCCTTATTACAAACATAACATGAACCTATTAGTAATGGAGCCTAATTAACTTTTCGATTCATAGGTTTTGTTTCACTCATGTTTCAATCCATATAAATAGATGTATAGTTGATTTAAAGCTATCACTTCTCATGTAGTACACAAATGTATGCAATAATAGCCCAAAGATTTTACCTAATTGACATTCCACACCTCTTCGGCATACCCATTGCACACCAAGGTACAATTACTAGTTTATTTTTTAGATTTTAAATATAACTAGGCAGCTTTGGCTGTGGTATTATGGAGGGGCTTGGAGAACTATTTTTATGAAGCATCAATTTCATGAGGAAAAAAAATGCTACAAGAGTAACTAGAATTTTTTCCTAATAAATAGGAGCCACTATAATTTGTAATTTTAAGAGGGTGTATTTGGAGTGGGGTTAGAAATTCCCCTCACCAATTTAAACATTTTTTTGGCCACTTGTCAATCATTTCAAGTTTTAGATTCTATTCATTTTTTTTCCTTTTATATTATTATGCTTTGTTGAAATGGATATGTAAAACAATATAATTCATGAGATATCTAACAATTTTTGAAGCTTAGACTACATTATAAAATTCATGAGACCACAGGGTTTGGAATAATCCCAAAAAGTCTTAGAGCACTCATTGAAATATTTTAGGAAGTCCCCCTCTATAAGACCATAGCCTTTAAGGTGGGCTGAAAGTTTCCCTCACCCACTTCTAATTTTTTTTAAATTCTTGTTAGTAATTTTTTGGATTTAGCAACATAATTGTAAATTTAGTATTCTTTTTTGTTAAAATTTTGCTGCCACATGTCATTTATCTATAATTTTTAAAATTCATTTAGTAATTTTTTTAGATTTAGCAGCATAATTGTAGATTTAATATTCCTTCTTGTTAAAAATAAAAATTAATCATGATACCACCACCACCTTGAAATTTTGAAGCTTGAAGTTTTAAACTTCCACATTAGTGAAAATATGAGAACCCCTCCTTAAAGAAGCCCTTAAAAATTCTTAATAACACCCTTACAATATATTATGCAAATACTTGTAAAATATTCTATTCCACTACTTTTTTTTTCAAACTATCTTGAAAGAAAATAACTCCAGTTAACACAAAACTAATTTGAAGAAACTAATTCCCAACTAATACAAAATTAACCAAACATCTAATTAATAACACTAAATAAATCGATAACTTTATTACAAAATAGAAATGGTAATTAGCAACACTATTCCAGTGGCAAGGACCTTGGAGTCATTCACAACACTAACTGGAGGAGGTGGGGGAGTTAGAGGCCGCCCTTGGCCGCATACTTTTACATAAGACGTGGTTGCAATGCTTACTGTCTGATAAGCACTGGTGAAGTTATTGGTCTTCATCTTGCAATAGCCCGTACCATCATTCATCGTTGTAGATGCAGTGCAGCTCGGATTCTTGAGGCAGTTCTGCCAACAATCTGGATTCGCCAAATAATATATCTCTAAGTTTGATTCTGACTCTGGTGGATAAGATAAGAATTCTGTATGATCCAGTTGAACCACACTCTGGTTATTGCTGCACTGTGTTATATCCTGTTGCCTCCTGCATCCCTTAGTGGCATCACTAGGATCTATCTGATCAAAATCTGAAGATGGGCATTTGCAATATGGACTTGTATCATTGTAAACGCACAACCCAAAATTTCCACAACATCCATAGACTTTGCACTGATCTTCCACAGCACTCCATGCCAGTTGCCATGTCCCTGAATCCATAACCCATCTATAGGACCTCAAATTCCCATTCGATTCCAGCTTGATTCTTCGCACCGCGATAGAACTGTCCGTGTAATCTGTGCTCCGAGCCCACGAGATCGGACCAGCTGAAGAATTGGAGAGCTCAAAATATCCTTGGCCGGTGAGAGTTGCTGTGGTAGCTAGTGGAGAACCCTCATTCAAGTACGTGATGTTATTGTTCCATTTCAGCGTGAAATTTCCACTGGGCTGCAAGGTGAATGTGTAAGGACCCGATCGCAGGCTTTGATTCACAGTGAAATTCTGATTGACCACCAGACTATCTGTAGGATTTGCAAAGGTGTCCCAGACTGTGACTAAACTACTATTTTGCAGTACGAAGTTCCCATCATCTTGCATATCTGCAGATGCCACCCCTAGATTGGATGTGTTTGTCTGCCAGAGTATTTGTGTCCCATTGCTTAAAACTAGATTGCCATCATTCTGTAAAGTGAAGGAACCTCCTTCTCCCACTTCAATTCCGCCATTGAAGCCTGCAGTCCATGCCAGAGTTGAATCATTGATACTAGCAAAGCTGATCCCCACAACATAGAGTCCCCTGTTTCTACTTGGGTGAAATCCAAAACTGAAATTCTTGACCGGGGATTGCCAAGATTGCCGTTGGCCTGAAGCGGAGGGCCTAAGGCTTGCTCCTAGCATCACTGCTCCCTCTGCAAACATACACTGAATAAATATAGCAACAATACATAATATTGGGATTGCCATAATTTGAACCTTACCGGTGGCTATCAGATTATTGGGTTCGCAGTTCAATGCAACTAATACTTGTTTGATCCTCCTCTTTTTATATCCGGGATTTGACTGTACATGTTTGATCCTCCTCTTTTTATCTCTGGGATTGACTTGACTGAAGATTTATTCCATTGTCAAAGCAAAACATAGGTAATACCTACGAGTTCGATCATCCTCCTGTTTTTGGGATTGACTTGACTGAAGATTTTTTCCACCGTCAAAGCAGAACATAAATTTACATGAATTTTTGAATTGAAAATACTTAAAAACTAATTATATATTTTTATTAGTTGAAAATTTGTAACCTTCACACTATTCAAAACATTGAATAATCTTTATACAATAATTCTCCCCTAATACACTCTCGATGGGATAAGTAACGACTGCTAGTTGATGACCTGGACGATTATAAAAGATATAAAAGTCGAATTAGACGTCTATAACAAAAAAATACTGTCATGTCCCCGACATCATGACATTAAGATAATAAAATACATACTTAAAATATTTAATATCGTTATAATTATAATTGTCAAAGACAATATTATAATTATAAATATTAAAATATAGACTCATAACTTAATATTGTAATCATTATGATATAATAAATATTAATATATAGAATTAATATAAAACAATAAAATCTATTCATAAAATAAGGAGCATATATTATATATAAAAACAAAAACATAAAATAACAATTATCGAATATAAATTATGTCCATTATATTGATTAACAAGACACGTAATATTTTAATACAGAATTAAATAGCCGGTATGAGTATCAGGCGTCCAATATTTGAGAACAGAACTATTATCGGGTTTCCTTAAGTATTTCTACCGCTATCGAGCTTACATAGCATGTACCAAGTTATCGCCACTTAATCAAAGGTCATAAGGGACCCGTCAGGTATAGGCGCTGAATATTCCAAAGGCGAATATGGAAAAAGACGTGCCCTCTTCAGAAAGATGTGAGTAGCAGAGAGAAGGAAGGGACGCGTCGATCACCAAATCAGTGGTAATAAAGGTCAAACGTGGACAAGCAGGAGAAGGAGGAACGGGGTCCGACCAAGGCTTGAGTCACGAGAATTAAATGATAAAGGGCAATGGTTGGAGAGTTGGGTACAACATCCGTCATAAATCGCATGAATTCAAGATTTCAATCAGGAACAACCATCCAATAAAGGCCCCGATCCTTTACACTAAATAGATCACACAAGTCTATAGACAATTTCAGGCCAAACGAATCCATAGAAGTCTCAGCCACTTATATAATCAAAGGGATACATATCCTAAACATCTTAATATATTAATCAGTTACTCCTTAATGAGTCCAAGGATGCAACATCGTACCATCTTTTTAAGGCTGTTGACAAGACTTGACATCTCCACATACAAAATTGGAAGCAAAACTTAAGATAGATTAAAAAGGGTCATTACAAATACATTATCGTTTACCTCCAGAATTCTAACATGACTTGCCCTCTATCTATGTTAATATAACTAGCATTCATATATATATATATATATATATGAAAATAGATGCCTTCAAAAAATAAATCTGATGTATTTTACCTATAAAATGGTACTTTTTTGTAACAAATGTTCCTACCATTAAGCCTATTTTTAATTAAATTTCATAATGTGAAGCAATTAAAAGTTTTTTTATTATACATTCACTTGCAATAACATAATTTTTTCTTTAACGCGTTCCAATAATAATGTCTATGTTTAATAAAAAAATAACACTAACCCTAATTGAACACTAATTCATTGGAACCCTAATTAAATCCCAACCCTATTTGTACCCTAGCCCTAATTGAACCTAGATTGAATTGTTACCCTAATCGTACCTTAAAACTAATCCTAACTCTAACCCTAATTGAACTCTAATCCTAATACTAATTAAACTTTGACAATGATTACACTGTAACCCTAACTCTAACCCTAAACCTAATTGGACTCTAACTGTAATTACACCCTAACCATAGCCCTAACTATAGTCCTAACCATAATTAGATTCTAACCATAATCCAAAATTAAATTCTAACTTTAATTGGACCCTAATCCTAAGCCTAATTGAACTCTAACCCTAATTTTTAACACTAACTTAATCCTAACCCTAAAATTAACCCTTACACTAATTAAACCATAACTATAACCCTAACTCTAATTGGATCCTAACCCTAACTGATCCTCATTCCTAACCTTTTAATTGAATATTAAACCTAACTTTGATTGTAACCCTATTTGAACCTTAACTATAACCCTAACACCAAGCTTTAGCATAGAATCCTCGCCCTAACCCTAATTGAATGCTAATGTACACTAACCCTAATTGCAACCCTAATCTAATCTTAAACCCCAACCCTAATTGAATTAAACCCTGTCCATGACCCAAGCCTTAGCCCCAAGATTTATCTTAGAACCCTAACCCTAAACAAACCTTAATTAGACCCTAACCCTAATTAAAGCATATCCCTAATTTAACCGTAAGATTAACTAAAACCTAACCCTTACCCTAATTAAAACTTAACCCTACTCCTACCTTTTTGACATTGGTAAAACACAAACCCTGCCTCTAAGTTGAGGATACAAGCTGGAATGTTATGATTGTAGGCCCAAAATGGATTTCTCAAAAGAAAATATTTTAGAATACATAATTGTATGGATTATATTAGAAGCAAGTGATACACAGAGTGGGTTCCTTTAAAAGATTAAAAAGCTTTTAAAGAAGATACATTTGCAAGAATGAATTCATACTCCATGACCTAAGTTGGCTCCTCCATTGTGGCTCAAATACGGTAGCTTGGAATAAAATCCACGAGCATAGATAAAGCATATCAAGTATTTTAAAATGTCATCTCATGCAATGTAAGGCATGCAGAAAAATCCCAAAGTGGATTTGTTCAAATGTCATGATATAGGCAGAAAATATGAAGATGGGTTTCTTGAAAAAGCCTTAGAGAATCTAAACCAAAATTAAATCAAGTGTAAATTCGATTCCTATGAGATTTATTGTGAATCTTTACAACCTGTGCAACAGTGGAATCCTTGTGAAATGTTGTAGTTGCAATTGCTATGCCAAATCTTTTGTAAAATGCAGAGACTGAAAACAAACTAAACATTTTCCTACGCAAGAAAAAACCAACAAAGTTGTTAATAAACTAAAATAATTTAGGCATTCAGATAGTAAAGAGTTGATCATTATCACCTATTTCATGTGATATAAAGTAAACATGTTGTGTTTCATTCCAAAAGAGCAATAAAAATCAAGGGATACCTGACTGGAGGAGTTGGGATTCAAATGTTGCATTGCATAGTGCCTGGAGAATTGAGGAACAATGCGAACCTTATGAATGCCAATGTTAATCTATGAAATTCCTGATCGAAATTACCTTCTCCACAACCCTCATTAAGAGGGCATAAGAGAGCATGGGATGCAGTCACTCAATGGTTATCCCTCTAAATCTCTTTTATAGAGCTTGCCAATGGTGAGAGTAGGCGATTCCACTACCATTGGTTACTGTGTGACTTTCCACATGCTGTCGTTACATTTTTACATTTTCATGTCATTATTATATGTCGCTCCAAACTTCTTTTACCAAACATAACTGCCACCGTGACAGCCAGCGAGGCTGTCAAAAAAAATGAAAAAGGGTTAATGTTTATAGAGAAATATTTTCCCTCTACAACTGAATACGCCTCTTGGCCTAAAAATTAGGTGGTTTTCAATTTTCTTTTAATATAATTCATGAATATTTTTTTTCTAAGATTTTAAAATATATATTTTATATATAAAAATATAAAAGTATTATTATAATTATTTAGAATATACAACATTTCAAACTAGTATCTTTTATAAAATCTATAAATAAATTGTTTCATTCTAAACAAAGATTGTTCTAGCATGTTATCTTTAAATTCTAGAGTATTGAACAAAATGTCCCAAATACGTAGAAAATTCTTCCTATTTACATTGCAACTTAAAGCTAGCTATACCGATGCCAGAGCATTATTCATCCTCCTCTTCAAAGCTATCAATCATCCATTTAACAATAGGTTCCTCATAGAAACCCACTACTTGTTTCAAGAAAACCATAACTTTTCTGGCCTTGTAGCTCCTCTAGTTCTCCATGACAAGGTTATAAATAAGAATAAATGGTTTCCAAGAAACAATGGGAGAACCATTAGTTGAGTAGGCTCTTCCATCCATTGGAAGGACATGACTAGGAACCACAAACAACACTAATCATTTAAACCTCCCAAAACTTATCTTTCACCATTGCTTTAGTCATTACATGAACATGTTCCTTCTCTTCTTCTAGGTCCAACAACATTGCCACAAACATGGAAGAGATATCAAAACTCACCTAGTAGGGTGAAATCATAATACTGTGTCTCACTTTTTGTCCAAGATGGACACTTACATCAATATTTTTAACTGAATCTTCATCTTCTGTGACCTATAGAAGCTAAATCGTTAAGAATTTGAAGATGATGTAAACTAGTGATTTGTGACAATTTGTGTTTAGATTCTAAATTTTTTTTTTCAATTTTTTTGAAATAAATCATAAATCTTTCAACATCTCCTTTAATAAATAGTTTTAAATAGAAAACAACATTTTTAGAAAGTAACGTTTGTGTCGTACAACATAACTTTTTTTCTATAAAGGATTAAATTCTAATTTTAGAAATATAAATTCTCAACATCAATATCTAGGGAAAGGATATTTTTTCATAATTTTTTGTTGCATATTTTTTTAAAATTAATTTTTGAAGTCACTGTAACTATAATTTGGACATACGTGTGTGTCGTACAACCTAACTTTTTGTGTATATATCAAAATCCAAATTTTTTATTTTTTGGTGAAACAAAGGACATCAATACCTAGGAAAAGGGTATTTTTTGAAAAAAAATTTACAATGGTTTACTATTTTTCCACCTCTGCACAACAAAGAGCTTGATGTTCGTAATACATGATAAAATGAAAATATATCAAATCTATACTTTTTGGAAAGCTTGTTTCAAGGGCTACAATCTTGAAAAATATAAATTTTAAATGACGTTATTTGATCCCTCAAAAGGTGAATAAAAAGTGGTTTTTTTCTAGCATTTTGATAGGTGCAAAGGAGACTCCATTGTGGATATGATTTAATACTAGAGGGGTTCTATCCTAGGAGGTTTGATCTAAGGGGGTCTTATCTATCCCTCTTCAATTAAAACCCTTTAGATGGACCCTCTCAAGACTTAAATCATTAGTTTTTCTAAAACTAGTGATTTCAAGCAAAAATCAACACATCCCAAAAGAGAGACACACTATTGTGGCAGCACCCAATATCTATAATATATAATCAATGATTCCTTACCCAATATCCCTTGAATGACATATATCGTCAAACCAGAGTAGGTTTTTAGAATTTCTTGAGTTACAACTCTAAATTTACACCGAAGAAAGCCATTAGTGGTCTTCACAAGTGAGCCTAATACATCTAGCCATAGAGAAATCATGGATGAAATTTACTAGAAGGAGAGAGCGGAAGCCATTGAAAAGAAAGTGTAAAAGGTGCTTAAGAAGATAGGTGCTCCACGGTACTAAAAAATAAAAGATAAAGATAAACTTCACGAGATTTTGGGTACTAATTCAAAGACTATATCAGATAGCCCTGCAGAGGTTTCTTTTGTCAAATCTTCTCTTTTGGAAGCCAGTCAAGGTCTAAAAAGTTCCAACAAATCCTCTCTTATTGATTGATTGTCGATAGTGATAAAATTGCTTAAGATACACAACAATGTAAGGATAGTGTTTTCAAAATAAGAACAACACAAGGATTAGGAATGATACATCCCAATATGATGATTTGATTGATTGGATAAGATAGATCAAGATTTGTAGCTAGGTTAGGAACAAAATCTGTTCAATGTTTTGATATGACATTAAAGCATGAGTTGGATGCGACTTGATATGGATGTTTGGATCGATGTTTGATAAAGGATATAGCTAATATGGAACGTTTTATTTGTCAAAATATGTCATGCGCTTTTGATTTTGGATAGTTTTCTTATGAGTGTGTTTGACTGCTTTGATTTCATGTTTGAAAGTTTTTAGATCACAACATGAGTTTAAAAGAACAAAGATAAAGATTTATTTCAAAGAAATATGTAAGTATTTGCCCCCAATGTCTAGCAATGTATGAGATGCTATGAGTGGATGCAATGGATCAACTTGATAAATGGATAGATCATATGCGACGAATGCCAAGGGCTATCTTGTGATAAGATAACATGTTCAGATGGAGGATAATTGTTTGCATAGTGCATAGTTGCTTGGATTGAGCATGATTTCTTAGATAATGTTGGATGTACATTATGGTATTGTATGAGATAAGATATGATCAACAAAAATGACCATGTAAATATTTTCCAAAAGAAAGTTTAAAGTATACCCCTAATCTTTGTCAAGATCAAGATAGTTCTTAGGATTGTATGTAAATGGATCAAATGGATATTGGATTGCTTCCACCTAGAATAGCACATGTAGATACTTGATTCTACACATGATGTCTATTTGCTACATTTTCATCATGGTACTTGCCCAAAGCACCACGAAAGTGGTTTTCACTAGAGGATGTTTTTCTCTACTATTTTCTTTATTTTTTTAAATTTGTATACTTTGGAATGATTATTGATTATGTCGAACCATCTGGTGATGCTAATTTAGATACTTCTATTATGATATGCCAACAATATCATGCTTGAAGGAGTTGCTTTTCTAAGATAAGAGTACTTGAATATAACCCATAAACATTGTTGTCTTTGTCAATACCAATGTTAAACTTATCTAGATGCGCACATCGTGATAGAGTGCCCTTAGAGTCCTTATGATAAAGAGTTGTTTCCAAGACACAGTTAATGTGAGAGTTGGATATTCTTGGTTTTAAGTTGGATGGTGGATTTTTATGATTCATATGAGATGAGGATGGATCTATTCCTAATTTGGATAGAGGATCTTTGATTCTCCAAATGTGGGTTGATGAGAAATGAAAAGTGGATATAAAATTTTGATTGGATTTAGGACCAATTTTTTCCTATACTTTGTATGTCGTTGTTGAAGCTTTCTTTTGCATTGGTGGACATTTTTGATGGATGAAAGTCCATTTTTGTTTTTTCCCCATAGTTTCTATAAATCAAGGTTAAAATATTAAGGTTAGGCTATAAATCATATAAATCAAACCCCAATAAACAATGAAGTATAAATAAGCATAAAGACATAAAGCATAAAACAATATTACCAAATCTTCATGCCACCATTGATTCACCTTCATTGCACTTCTCCATTTTGCTTGAATATGATAATTGCCCTCAGATTTTTGAGTATGCAGTAATGGCCTATGACAATGACTAAGCAAAATATTGAATATTGTTGTCTCACACTAGCAGGATGTACTTGCATGTGAACTAGATCTGTCAAAATGACAATGACAAGGGTCTTTTATAGAAAAGACAATTTTGAGTGAAAGGCTAAGATCAAATGTCAATAATCAATCACCAAGAATAAAAGATGAGGTAAGGACTAGGGTTAGGGAAAAATTATAAGGATTGATGGTCAGGATTAAATTATAGATAATTTAATCAAGGGTGGAGGTTAATTAAGACGGATAGATAAGGATCAACACAGATAAAGAGGTGAGAGGAAATTAAATAATAAAAATTATTTAATCCAGGAGGCCAATGAATACTTAAATAATTAAAAATAATTACTTAACTATAGAAGAATGTGACAAAGGGAATCTTTTGAATTAAATAATGATTTAATTCAAAATTCAAGAGAGTGGATCAAATTAAATAAATACAATTTATTTAATTTAGGAGAGAAGAGACTAATGAATAATTAAATAATTAAAAATAATTATTCAATTATAGTGGAAAGTAGTATAAGAATTAAATAAATAAGGATTTATTTAATTTTAGAAAGAAAAGGACTTAATTAGTAACGTAATTAAATAAATAAAATTTATTTACTTAATCAAGGAGGAATAAAGATAGAAATGAATTAATTAAATAATTAGAATTATTTAATTAATAGAAAACATATGACTTTAGAAAATAATTAAATAATTAACATTATTTAATTATCAAAGAGAAAAGAGGAAATGATGGAGAATTTTAGGAGTTGCAGGCCTAGGACAATTTTTAGTGTCTACAGTTTCTTTGACTAATGGATTCTGATAGGGATTGCTTGCTTTATTTTTCTTTGGGATCCATTTGAATTTAATGTGTCCATTTTGATCTACTGATTCATCAGCTTCGATGACATGTTATTTTCCTTTGTAAGGATTTTTTTCCTCTTGTTGGTCCCAATCAATGGGTGGAAAGATACGAGGGTGATTATTAATGATGTGGATGGTTGAAGTGCTATCATTTGTTTCATCATAAGGACTCTTCATGACTCCCATGTTGATGTTTCCATTAGATAAGGTTACCCCCAATATTACGGAGGTATCACTAACATGATTAGACTCTTTGATTGTTTAATAACTAATACCTTGATGCTTAATATTTTCAAAAATATTTACTAGTTTTGGGATACTTTGTTCATGTAGGCCTAATCTTTTATGTCGATAATGCATCCACTGATAAATTTTATTTGCAACTGAAAATGATTTGTCTTAGAAACAAGATGTTAATCCTTCTCTATTCTATTGTGAACCTTCAAGGGTGCTAGTCTCTTCATTGGTAAGAGAACTTGCTCTGACAAAGGTAAGTGATCCAAGTTTATAATCTTAGGTACTTCAATATGTTGGATATATTCACGATTAATGTCTTTGATTTGAGTTTGAGATGCATTGTATTTTGATTATTTTTGAGAGATGTTGGTGTTGCAAATTCAATATAGAAACCTCTTTCATGATCATTTTCTGAAATGTCATCATGAATTTCAGTGAATTTTGTTATTGCTTGATTATTTGAAAAGATTTCAAGAGTAGGAGACTCTTGTTTTGGAGGAAGATCATCTATGTGTCCTCTGGAAGTAAGTATCTCATGGGTAGATGTAGGAGTGTTGGTGTATGGATATGGTTATCTTTTGTGAAATCATGTATGGATTGAAAAATAATCATTAGATCATTATAATATTTTGAGGATATGGATTCTTGATCTTGATTCCTTTTCAAGTTATCTTTGTTAACGGATGGGAAAATACTCATTAGTTCATGATAGTATTTAGGAGATATGGATCCTTGATCTTGATTCGTTTCAAATTTATTTGTGTTATGCTTTGGATTATGTTCATGATATGGATTGATTTCAAAGTATGGATTATTTGCACAGGACCTTTGGATATCTTCAAAATGTGGATATGTAGGTAATAACTCTTGATTTAAATATTTTGCATTAGGCATGAGAGGTGATTGGATGCATGATAGTGTGGGATTATGGATTTATTAATCATCAAAAGGATTTGAATTAAGTTTTTGATTGACTTGACATGTATCTATGAGGGATAGTCCTTGGGAGGAAGTTGGAAAGATGTCATTGTTTGATGTTAGATATTGTGGAAGACTAAAGGATGATGGATTGGAGTTAGATATGGAAACCTTTAGTGGTAAATATTCTCCAATGTGTGCTACCATGAGGTCGCATGATATTAATATGTCTTGAAATGGATCATTCCTAGACATAGGTGAATTATTTTGATGATGCTCCAGAAAAGATTCTTGATATATGTTAACTTTCTCATTATGTGAGGTGTAAACATTGTCAATGAGACTATTTATAGATATATTTTGAAGGTTATCCTCAACAATGATTGCATCTTGATCAATAAGGTATTGTATGATATTTTTGAGTCTTATGCAATTTAACGTATCATGACCTTTTGTTCTATGGAACTCACAATAAACATTGTCATCATGCCATGAGGGTTTCAATTGAAGTTCAAAATCACCTTGTGAAATTGGAATATTGATGCTATTAGATTGGACTAGTTTGTTTAACACGAACTTGATTGGCTCCCCTAAAGGACTGTACTCATGTTTGGTGGTGTTGTTGGATTATGACATGCTTGTTAAAGGGTTCATATTTTTATTGTTTGGTTGATAGATTTATAAGGTATGACGTTGATTAAAATATAACATATGACAAAGCATTCCATACTCTTGATTAGGGATACCCATAGTTGTTAGGTCATTGAAGTTAGTAAGATATGATCACCCCATGTAGGGACTATTATCCTCGAATTCAACTGTGCTCAATTTGTGGGATAACCCCTACAAAACTTGTATGTTTTGTAGCCTATGTCCTCTAAGCACATGAAACAAGGAAAAATTTACTTCCCCTCATGCGTTGTCTCGAGCCTCAAAAAGTCATTTTGAGCGTTTTCCTCTATTTTTCAAAATTTGCAAAAGGGTGAAAGTTGCAAAATTTCATTTTTGGGAGTTCGTATTTATCTTGCTCATGCAAGAGCACCAAATTTCAGCGCCCCTACATGTCTTTTACCAAACTCTTTAAAAGTGTGTTTGTGCATTAAATTTTATTGCCACTACAACTCGAGTTCGCATGAGTTGTCATTAATGCAAAGGTTTTAATGTGATTTGAGGGTTTTTATTTGGTTTTAACTGCTTTATTTTCCATTTTGGTCAATTGTTGCCCTTTGTCATCCTTTGCGAGCTTGTGGTGGTGTTTGTGTCACTTGTGCAAGATCTTCGACCATATTTCTCACATGGGTTTGAGTTAGGGTTTTCTCACCATTTTTCATAGGTATGTTCTCTTTCTATTTTTTATTTTAAATTTATTGCTTCGCATACTTCACACGTTTAAGGTTTAATGTTTGTTTAGTTAAAATTATTTTTTTATAGTTGTTTTGTGTTAGGGTTTTCATTTCCTTTGGTTCCTTTGGTTAGGTTCTTTATCATTTTGAGTTTTTGAAACCCTATCTCCTTTGTAACTTGCACACCATGTCATAGTGTGGGATTTTAACCATGAATTTTAATCATTACCTGTGATTCAGGGTTTAAATCTCGCATTATGTGTTTTATTTCTTTCCTTGTGAGGGTCAGGGTTTGAACCCCGACCTACGTAGTCAAGTGATAAATCACCAACCGTTGTTAAATTGGCATTCCATACCAATCATGTTCAAGTGTTGAAATTGCTCGACATGTATTTGAAATCAAATCTACCAAAACCTTAAGTGTAGGAGTGGTGTAATTCACCACTTATGCCTTTATAATCATTTCAAAGTAATATGTCAAACCGGTGTTTTCCACCGACAACACATGAAGGTTAACACTTTATGACATGTAGAGTTGGTGAATTTTACCGCTCTAACATTCAACAAGCTCATTAAGTCTACATATCAATGCGGTAAAATTCTTTGCTCGTTTGAACTTGCATTTTCATCATGAAGTGCAAACTCGGTGAAATTTTTCGACTTTGCATATGATTCTATGTTACATGTAGGGTCAAAAATATTTGATGCCCTAACATCAAACTTGGAATAAAAAGTGTAGAGGCAAAGTATTTTCGCGCTCTTACACTTAGGCTCTCTTCCTCATGTAGGGTAAAATTTTCCAACCTTGCACTTAGCAAGTTTTTCCCCATGCAAGGGTGGATAATTTCTCTTCCCTTGCATAATTTTACCCCACCAATGTGTAAGAGCATTGAATTTTAGTACGATGGCACAAATAATGAAATATACCTACAATGGTGCATAATTTCACCGCCTTTACAACCAATTATGCAAAACACATGTAGAGGCATCAAATTTCAGCGCCCTTACACCCAAAATGCTATTTTTATGCTAACACTTAGAAAAAAATTCCTTCGCATCCAAGTTTCTAGTTCACCCATATTTGCTCTATTTTTTACCACCATCACACCTAATCCCTTCAAACCCATGCATTTTCTCATAATTTTTCCACTTGTGCATGTAACCAAAAAAAATTCTAACACTAGGAAATTTTACCTTCTTGCTGTAGTTTTCTTTGCACTCAATTTCTTGAAAATTTATGAAGCAATTCCATCAATTTCTAATCCTTATCCATGCAAAGCTAAATCCATGAAGTACAAATACCAAGGGATCTTCTTGGTAACTTCAGTGTCCTCTAACATTGATGAAATCAAGAATTTTGAGATAGGATATGTGGATATGTCTGAGTTTGTGGAATGGACCAATAAACAACCTTTGTCTGATGGAATGAGATATATAGTTGAGAGCAACATTCAATTGGTTTCCTCTTTTTTGATTTATGTCCATAATCTAGAATTTGTACTTGTAGTAGTTGTGCACTATAACAAGGATGATAGAAGTGTTAGAGATCTGTTGATGGGAATATAGTCATCAGGATTGATGTTGAGTTTTTCAATATGATCTTTCAATGCCTAAGAATTGACACATATCTAAATCTAACAATTGAGAAGGTGCAGACACATTATGATGAAGATCCAATGGTTGCAGAAAGGCAATCAATCAAACATGGTTGAAGAATTTGTGACCAAGCATTTCAAGATGGCCCAAGAGTTTTCCTAGAAGTGATTCTGTTAAAGAAAGAAATGATTTAATTACTCTCCTCAATGGGATCAAAGGATTTCCTTTAACTTCTAATTTTCAAGATTGAATGTATCTGTATATTCATGTGATCAAGAACAAGAAGCAACAATTTTTTTAGGACAACAAATTAGTGATGCAATCCGAGCACCTGATAAAAGTGCCAACATATTTAAGTTTTACATGACTTCATACTTGGTATATGCTATTGCTTCTATGAGAAGCTTTCCAGTATTGACAATAGAAGGTGATAGGAGGCGCATTCTAGTTTATCAATACTATCCTCAATTGACCTTGAACAAAAGCATTTATCATTTACAAAGGGTCAATGATGCCTTCTTTGCTACTTTTCTATGCATGTTTGACAGAGAATTGGAGAACAAAAGGGTTTCAGATGAAGCTTGGGTCGTCATCAACAAATACGATTGTTTATACTTGAAGTTTCTTACATCACCTATTTAAGGGTTGGTTGTTTTATGGGTTATCCTTACATGCTCCCAAGGTACCCTAGTGACAATATTGTCCTTATGGAGCTTTGCGGGAAAATAATGGCAGTTCATAGTAAGCAGATGGAATCTCAAAAACCAAGCTTTAAGTTCCCCCTTTTGATTGGTGGGCATTCCATATTAACATCTCCAAAGGCAAAGGCCATAAAATAAAAAATACAATGGGTCACCATGAAGACCTACAAGAGAAGGCTTGATTTTAATTACTGAGGGATGAAAGAAAGGATTAAGAAATCCTACACCCACGTGCACAAAATTGAATATGTGTGGGTTGATTGTAGGATGAAAGAGGAGATAAGAAAATTAGATTTCGCTTGACCTTGGAACAAATTGATAATATTGATCTTGCAGATATTCCAAAGGGCATGGAAGATGATGAAAACATTCTTGATCTAGCATATGAAAGGAATAATGTAGTAGGAATTCCTATGTCGGCTACATAATTGTCTAAAACGGAGATGACATCAATTAGAGAAAGGTTCCAACCTTTCTTGGCTAACATGAATGTATGATTATAGGAAAAAGGGATACAATTGAAATGTTTCAACACTAGATCAGAGGAAGAGGAACTTGAAGGTCATGCAGGCAAGAAATCTAAGTTGAGAACAAAGAACAAGGGAGATGTGCCCAATTCTAGCAAAATTACCAAACCAAAGATTAAGTTTTTCATGAAGGGGAGTAAAAGTCAAACTATTGAGGGGTCTTCTACTATGACAAAAGAGGTATTAGCTCAGGAGGAAGAGCAAGAAGAACAACAACAACAACAACATGAAGAACCAAAATTTACCCTTGTGAGAACCTTCCAAAGGATGCACTTGTAATTGCTCCTATTGTTACCACTATACCTACCCTACTACTATTAATGTTGAACAACCCTTACCATCAGCCTTTGTTGTTTCTAATATTTATTTATGTCACACCAACTATTTTAATTTATTCTATTAATTCATCCCTGACATCAAGGTCCATTTTTGATAGCCCTAGGAATGAATTTGAAAACATTTTTGGTTCACCTTCCAGTATTCCAGGTTTATCTTCACCTTATTTTGATGTAGCTTATGTTTCAAAGTTAGATAAATTCATTGTTGAATTTGTAAAAAATGTGAAGTGTGGAGATCCTAGCAACCATTTTGACTAACACTCCTCCACTTGTTACCACAAATTTTGTGCATGTAGCTCTTGATTCTCAAACCATGGCTATAGGGCTTGAAGGGAGTTCTTCTCCCCTTCCACCTTGGTTGCATAGTCAGACACCAAAGGGAAAGAATAAAGCCATCTCCCTAGATGATTTTTATTTTGGATAGTTGGCACCTATAAAGACAAAATCCAAAAAGAAGCAAAAGACTCTTTCTAGGATATTGGTGGATAAAGCAAGATTTAAGTATGTAGAGGTGGCACAACCTCCACCTGATAAGTTTGTTGAGGAGGTGGATATTTTTGAATATTCAATTACAAGGGTTGATTTGGGAAAAATAACTCGTGAAAGTTCCAAGGCAGATGCACAGTCTACTTTGAATTCTCTTATTGGAAAATTTGATGAGGTAAAGAAGGTCAAATATCAATACAAGGTCAAATTTAAGCAGTTAACTTCAATACTCCAGAAGATTACCCAATCTTCGAATTCAATAGATCATGTAGCCACATGTGTTGAAGATCGAATTATTCAGAAGGTTGAAAAGGTACATTCATGGGGCAAGGCAGTTAGAGAGTTTCTAGATAGAATGATAGCACAAGTTACACAACTTCTGAGATCTTCTGTGGAAAAAATGGAGAACATGAAAAATGCAAAGGCAGAACTGAACAAGGCCATCGATACATTTTTTGAGGATCTGCAAGAAATAGAGGAACGTCTAGGAGCTTGGACGAAAATGAAAGAACTCAAGCTCAGTTTTTTAGTTGAGAATGGCATACTTCCTAACAAAGAGATGTTTTTTGAGGTGAAGGCAACAATGAAACATAAAACCAGCATCATCAAAGGTTTGATCAAATACTTGCAAGCAACTCATGAAGTCGATGAAGGAAATGATGTAATTCTTGTCAACAGAATTGAGGAGTTTCCTTGCAAATTACTTGATGACAATAAAAAAATCCTTCCCACTAATAAGGTTATTCAGGAATTCACGTCTATGATTAAGAAGGAATTTGAAGATGAAACCTTCTCAGTGGCTTTGATTGACAAATTGCTAGATATTCAACTTACCCTAGATAATCTCAAGGTATTTTTAGAAAGACATGAGAAGGCTCGAAATACCATCAAATATTCAATAAAAAAAAAATTACTATCTCCAAGCATACATTGGGTCCAAACGATAAAGAAGTTCAAGCAATCCTGAAGAAATATGAAGAATTCTTGGAGAAGGATGGTGGAAAAAGTTGAATGTGCCTTGTTTTTCCTTAGTTTACTTTCCAGTATTTTCCCTAATTTATGCAATTAGTTTTTGACATTTTACATGTATTTTACCAAAATGTAATTACATGTAAAAACAACATGATTCCTAAATCAAATCGGACTATGTTGTTGAATAAGTCAAATTAGGTTAGTTTTTCCTATTTTTTCTCTCAACTCTCCTCTATATATATGAGGGAGTTTCTTTGTAAAAGAACCTTTTAGCTATTGAAGTGTTATGCTACGAAATTGAAGAGCACATTAAAACTTCGTTTTTGAAGTGTAAATCAAGATTCAACCTATATAAAGAAAGCAAGTTGACATTCAATCTTTTTCTTGAATCAAGCATGTGATGCTTTGGAATTGTTCTTATATCATTTCTATTGCATCCTTATGTATATGTGATTTAATCGTGGGGTGGAACAACACGTTCTAGAAGGCACTCTAAATTTTATTTTGATAGGCTTTGAGCTACAATATTATGTTTGGAGATTCATGTGTTTGTGTATAAATTTGGTTAATAGCTCGAAGTCTTTGAGTTGTGATTATTGGCTACATTCTTGTGGATCTTTGGTGTTGTTTGTTGATAGCCTTTGATAGACAACTTGCTACATAGTTCTTACCTTTTAGAATCATCTTTGGAAATAACTTGAATACTTTGGGTTGTGAGTTGTTACCACCGTTCGTTTGATCTTATCATGACATGTGTTGAGAGACTTTGGGTTGCAACACATATCACTCTTTTTCCATTTGAATCATTGTTGAAAGTAACAAAAGACTTTATGATTTTGTGGATTTTCTTGTTATCATCGCTTGTTGGTATCATTCTAGTTATTGTTACGTCTAATTGAATTGGATATTGGTCATTATTGCTCCAACTAATGTTTTTTAGTTTGTTACATGTTATAAACATCAAGGGAATATCATTGTAATTTTGTAAAATGAAACATCTATTCTGAAAGAAGAGAATGTGATGATGGAAACAACCCTATGGATAGTTGTAGTGTACTTAATCTTAGTTTAATTACTAGTTGATTTAATTAGCAATAAGAAGGGAGCATCGCCTTTATGAAAGGAGAGATTAATTTTCTCATCATAGTTGTGGCTGAAATTACCATTTTTTAATTGTTAAAGGAATTAAAAAATATTCACCCAACAGGGATGAAAAAAAATTGAATTTGGATTGTACATTAATATTGGCATGTCTTGTTGATTTCAAGATTGGACTTGTAATGACACCTAAGTGACCTTGAATTAATAATGTTTGGATGATGAGTTATTTTGATGGTTTGATAAGGTTGACTTGATCCAAGAATGAGTAGGAGGTGTTTAATGGATTAAAAAAATGAACGAATGATAAAGACATTATGTGTTGCTATTTTGGAGGATTAGGACAACTACAGGTTTGTTTTGCATAGGCCTTTGGTCTAATACAGATTGTTGGTGAAAAAATTGAAATTTTGAGATTTTGAAGGTTCCATTGTTTTGGATTGGCAATCAAACAAGTCATTTTACAAACATGTCAAAAGCTAGTCAAACGTGGTGCACTGCCCTTGACAAATGTGACCCGATTTTATAAAAGTTTAGTTTTGAGGATAAAAGTGACACTGTGTGGTAGTCAAATGCAGAGCTATAGGATTTTGACAAAGAATTGACCTGAGACAAATAGACCAAGTTGTGGAAATGCGTCGATATGTATACAAAACTATCAATATGAAAATCAAACACATCAAGATGCATACAAAAGCGTCATAAGGTGACAATCAAACGTGCCATTTTGACTCAAAGACAGGTTTTTGAAATTTGATCCCAAGTATGTCTAAGGTTTTGCAATTTTGAGGATTAATTTGTGTTTGTTTGATTTGGCAAGTGATAAAAATAATAAAGAATCACACATAGGATTGACTCCAAGGGTTTATTGGTAGATTTGAATGTTCCTTCTTCAAAAAGACCATGCTAATCGGTGTTACGGGTATATGAATAATAAAGACATGCCATAGATACACAACCTATTTTAATGGTAGATCAGGTTATCAACTTATAGTGGGCCCACTCGTCAAAGATATACCTCCTCAATGAATGGGTGGCTAGAGTATACAAAGGTCATGTACCACCTTCACACCTCTCACCTTAAAAAGGACAAGGTCCTTATCAAGGAATAACGATCACCTAAAAAAGCGGAAGTACATGGTGAGTAACTTCATGCATTGATCCTTGTATGTTTCACCACTATAAATTGACAACTAAAAGGTCTTAAAGGATTCTAGATAACAAGTTTTGTAGTATGAGATCAATGAATAGTGAGCTTGTTTGTTATGTATGAGTCAAGAGGGGTCTCCTCTCTTCTCATCACCTATAACCAAGGGTCATGAGGCTTGGCTTAAAGGGTGTTGGCCACACTTTGGGTATAACTTTCATTCTCCCGCCTTTAAAATTCCTACCCAAAAACGTTGTTGAGATCAAACCCTAGGGTGATGAGGCCCCCAAGTAGGTCTCCTACTTGAAATAAATAGTAATGATGTTGCTTTTGATCCCCAAGATCGTTCCTAAGAGTCACGGGGGAGAGAATACGCAAATAGTCACACCTCAAGTGTACAAACAAAAATTGCAAGTTAGTGGTATTTTTTATTTCCAAGATCACACAAAGTGCAAGGAAAGAGCATACGCACACGATAAGCTACCAAAAATGACATAGAGTTTATTTTAAGTGAACAAAAATTCAAATGTGGTTCAATTTTAAAACACCAAATCAAATGTGCAAATTGTTGGTAAATTTTTAAAACCTAAATTGAAGTGGGCAAGTTGTATAGTTCAATTTTAAGCACTAATTAAAAATCAGACTTGTGGGCTAATTTTAATTGCACCAAATTGAAATGTGAATAAAAACCCTACAAAACCACATGTTAGTAGTTTCTCAAAATTTCTTTTCCTAGCATATGCAACATGCTACACAGATGTTAGCCTATGAAAGAAAAGCCCACATTAGGGTTAGAAAATGAAAGAATTCAAGAAGTTGAACCAAACCCTAAGAGGAACAAACATGTTGATATACCTGACAAACATGTTGTTGTAATTGTGAACAAATGCATTGATTTCTAACAAACACGTCGATTTATAGTCAAACACATCGCTATGAAAAAACCTACATATAAAACAGAGGATGAACTGTCAGACAAACATGTCATAGAAAGACAAAAGTGGTGTTGCAATAGAGGACAGACACATCAATTTTTTTGCAGAAGCACTGATTCATAATCAAACACGTCACTATAAGAAAACTTGCATAAAAAACAAAGAGAAAATAGTTAAAAAAAAGCGATAGGGGAAAAAATTGTGGTATTATAAATTGCATACACGATGAGATATGAAAAACACATCGTTGTACGAAAAAACAAATGTGTCACTCTATGACAAAGGCGGATTTGTAACTTCTGTAGGTCTACAAAAATGTCAAAAATGATAATTTCAAGATGTGGGTCCGACCAGGTGTACCAAAATGTTGTTGAAGAAATATGGGTTAGTTGCAAAAAGCATGAATTAAGCCATTAATGTACAAAACATCAAAAACCCATCAAAGATTAGTCATATAAGCCCATAGTCAATAAAATTAGTTAGAAAATGTCAAAAAGGTTCAATCAAAAGCATGCCAACACATAATTCAAAGCAATTAAATCTAAAAGAACATGCAAACCTTCAATCCCATTGGGGGATTATGCTCCAAATGAATGTGGATTGCTCTATTAAGTATAACCATGATTGCAAAGCTCAACATTGATGATTATGATTCATGATTGATGCTCAATTTGCTCAAAACAATGAAAATTCTCAAGCTCATGAGAATATAGAGATTATGAATGAATTTTGATGGAAAATTGCCTTGTTTTATAGATTTCAATAATTTTGATCAATGGTCAGGATCAAATCTCAAAATCAACGAATGAGAGGAAATCAAGGAGATGAAAGAAGATCAATTGATGAAATTTGCTTGAGAGCCCAAAATATCCCTATTTTCATGAAAAACTGGTTAAATATATTTTAGAGGGAAAATATCTATTCAAATTTGAATTTGAATTAAGGAGGGAATATGCCATTTAGATATTTTGGAGGGAAAATATATTTTGAAAAGGGAATATTATCTTTTGAAAAGAAATATTCTTTGTACAAGTTGGAGGAAAATTGGGGAATTAAATAATTATGAAATTATTTAATTGTGAGGATGAGAAGATATTAGGAATTTTAACTAAATAATTAAAAAATATTTAATTGTGGGATAGAGGAAAATTTAGATTAATTAAATAATAAAAAATATTTAACCATGATGTAAGGAGGAAAACAATTGAATTTAATTAAATAATTCAAAATTATTTAATCAAAGAGGAAAATGAGTAAGAAATGATGAAAAATGTTGAACTAACCAAATAACGTCAATTATTCAATTAATAGAGGAAAAAGATGAATTTAATCAAATAATTGAAAATTATTTAATTAAATAGAATAATTAGGTGAAAATGAGGAAAATGATGTTAAAAGGTGAAATCAGAATGTGCAATATGTTCAGATTAGTTTTAAGTATCTACAATCTTCAATTAAAAAAGAAATATCAAAACATCTATAGAAAATCTATCTCTAAATATTTATTCAAATTTTGCATAATATTGTTAAGTATAAACTTATTCATACAAAACCTAGGAAAATTTTATTTTATTTTGCTAGGTAAATCACTGCTTGTGGGGCAGCACCCATAAAGTGATTAAAAATAAAATTTTGGACTGCTTCAAACCCAATATTGGGGAGCACAAAAACCTGCTTCGGATCCACGAATGGGAGCACAAAAAGGCAACACCAAATCAAATTTACCCTTGCCTTTGGATTATTCCTACTATATTCCATTCCTACCCATTGCATACATTTTAAACGCTTTTGACTAGAGCTATGAACCAGTGAGGTCGCAATTGGGGGACCTCATCCCCAACATTCTCTCCAAATCCCCTCCTGCCTCCTCCATTTTTCCTGCCAGCTTCGAACTACTCTTTCCTTCCAACTTTAGCTCTTTTGATGCTAATCTTGAAGCCATTTGTTGCTTGGGTTTTGATTGAGCCTGTTTCTTCCTTTTTACTTATGTCCACTCTTGCTCCAGCAGCGGAGGAGAACAATCAGAAGATCTTACTTCGGGATGAGAAGCCAATGGAGATGCTTGTGAGTTTTGGGTGATCTTGATGTTTGAAGATGTGATTGTCGAAGCAACAAAGACTTCTCTAGATGAGCCAAACATTTGAGAACAAATTGGCAGATCTGGGGAGCTGTCAGGTGGAGCAATTTGAGTGCTTGACTGCATTATTGTAGGATCTTGAGGCAGTTCTAACTCATCTTGAGAGCTCGGTGTAATAACATAGTGTTTTGGTTCTACCCCTATCCACCAAGTGGGCCTTCCTCCAAGATCTCTCTTTTGGGTGAATACCTTCTGACATTGGGGTATAGAGTGGTCAATTGAGAAGCACTTTCTACATCAAAAGGCTATTCTTTCATAATCTATAGGATGTATCCAACAACACTCACCAACCTTCATTGCAATCTCAATTGGAAGACCATTGGACAGGTCCATTTCCACACAGATACGTGCACAGGTGGAGCTTTGGTATTTCATTGTTTCTTCTGAACTACAATGGAACTTTCCTAACCCATTTTCGATGGCTTGCAAGCAATCAAATTCCCAGAATTGAAATGGAAGATAAGGCAGTCGCACCCAAAAAAAGGCAGTGGAAAAAAAAATTGTTCGCAGATCAAAAGATGGGTACCAAGGTTTCATGCACAGAAAATCGCCTTGAAATACCCACGGACCATTTTTCAGCACCCATTCTTTGTCAACAATGGATTCAAATTCAATGATAAAAAGACCCTCTAGCACAGGGAAACAAACAAATTTCACCCTTCATAAAATTCTTCCAATTTTCAGAAATCCAAGAATGCAAATCATGTAATTTCGGCCACACCTTTATGAATCTACAAATCAAAGTGTTTGTTTGCAAAAAATCTTCCCTATCTTTGACTAGTCTGTCCATTTGAATCTCAGGAGTTACGGTCACTTGAGAAACCCTAATCACAGATCCACTATACCTAAAGGCAGAGCTCTCATCAGAGGCTTTTGGTGATTCCAAATGGGGTGGCTCCATCCATCCCAGCACCGCATCCCCAACCTTCTAGCATAGGTCTTGATGAAAGATCCTTGAGTAGGGAGAATGGCATTTTGCATTGTTCTCCCTAACCCCACTCTGCACAACATCTAAAAATTTATGCTCGCCATTGTAAGGGGGAGGGCCTTTGTCAGGGATGGCATTCATTGCTAGCCTATTTCCATCCGAAGAGCCACTGCACGAAGCAGAGGAACCCACGGTGTCACAGGTGAGGAGCGAAGGAGCAATGACAAGAGTAGAGAGAGGCATGGCATAGAAATTTTAAAAAGATATTAAGGTTTGGGTCGTGGTTGTTGGCACTACAAGAAAGAAGCCCCACCAGTTCACCAAGGAGCATCCCCTTAACACTAAGGTAAATAAACTCCATTTTTGACGTGGTAGAGAACAACCCCACGAGGTTTGAACCTTGGTTGTTGGATTTACATGCAAGAAGCCCCACCATTTCACCAAAGGGTCGCCCCTCAAACCTAGGCAAATTTTAAATCAATCTACTATTCAAAGAAAAAATCAATAAAGTCTTTATTAGATGATGTCTTTCTAAAAGATGAATTCTTTATATAGATCGAATCCCTCATAAACATCAAAGTAATCATATTTGTCAAGCCTTCATAAATGTCAAAATCCTTATCGTAGTTGAGTTCTTCATAAAAGTAAAAAGCCATTATATTACTCAATATAAAATTACCCATCTTTATAAAATCTAAAGGGCTCTCTTTGCAATCGATTGAAGGATAATGAGTAAGTCATGACCCTTTTCAATGCAAAAGGCATAACAGTTCATAACATTTTAACCACCATTTTTTAGAGATATCAAACAATGGTGCACAATTTGTAATGTAACATAACAAATTTAATATGGCATAGTAATTTCTCATCATTAAATACATACAAATCAAAATGTTACAGCTTGATAAATAGAGAACTTCAAATGTGTTTCACCACTTTAACAAGGGTTGCAAGGCAGCGAAGTTCCTACTTAAGACTGGTAGAACAGTTTTGGTGTAGGAAAATGGTGAGATTAATCTTGACTATTAGCAAGTAGGAGGATGCAAACCTAGTTTATATGTTTGAAGTGAACCATGCACTATTACAGTAAGTAAGATCATGCATAATAAAGGCATAAATAAAGAATGAGATCATAGAAGCTTCATCTTTTATAAACTATAAAATGCAAATATAAAGATAATAGCCAAAATCTTGAAACAAAATAAATAATTATAATGCATAGGCACCTTATTTCTATGAAAATTGAAAATTTACATACACTCTCGATTGCTCAAGATCCTTTGAATAAAACACCTTATTTCACACTTGAAAATTGACAATTTACAATTTATATAACACTCTCGGTTGCTCAAGATCTTCCTTGAATAAATAATGTTAAAGGAGGAAAATCTAAGCATGCATCTACTCTACTTAAATTAGAGACAGGAATAAGTATGGAAAATTAAAATCTAGTACTCTTTTACTTAGTACACTACTGTAAATGAAAATCTTGAAACATATCTGGTAAATTTTTGGTTAGCTATAATCAAAATTTCATGGTTCTAACTCTTACGTTGATTCATGCTTCTGCTAAGTGCAACTTAGGCACAATGTTCATTGATTGCAATTCTTGTGAAAAAACAAAGATAATTATGGACTAACAAAAGTAGAGAATCTACTATAAATAAAACATGAAATAGTATATGATGGAATGAAGCAACAAAAAATATGCTATCTCTGAGATAACCAAGAAGTGAAAGTAGGCCACAAGTTTCCAAAACCCCAAAATTTTGCAAACAGAGAAACAGTTGTATGTGCGTTTCCTTGTACCATATGTCAGTTACAACAAATTTTGTAGTAATCAAGGGAATAAATGATGTGGAATTCAAGAAATACTTTTATTAACTTCTAAAATCTCAAAAGAGGTTTTCCTAAGTACTGTATGTCACTTTCTAGAGATTCTGTAGTAATTCAGAACAAACATAGCAAGAGTATGTGATGATTTAATATATAATGTGAAACTCAAGAAACACCTTTATTAACTTCTGATCACTTAACATGGCATCTTTTCATTTCCAATAGTTTCTTGGTTGGAAAATTGTAACAAGAGATATATTTGCAGCTTTGACATTTGATCTTTAAGTCGTTATAGATTATATCAATCTAGTACTATAAGACAACCAACAAGAAACTAGTTAGAAAAGTAATTTGTGAGTTCCTGGCATTGTGATTTGTTGATTTATGTAATTGGTTTGTTGGCCTTGCCTAAAAAAGTATAATCATTTTAAAATGAGATAACTTATCTTCCAAGACAAATAGATGCAATTTAGTCACTGTCAACACACAACAAATTTCCCAAAAATTAAGCACATTATACAAACCAAAATGTTGGTAGGTTCATAAAAAACATCTTTTGATTCTTGGGCAATCAATTTATTGGAGAATCTAGAAGTGTTTAAAAAAAAATCATCAATACAAAACTATATTACATAGAATTTAATTAAAATACCCACATAAAATCCTTAGCCTTAACAACAACCAGGTAAATTTTTCAAAACTTATGATCACTCTGAGCATAAATACTACCCTAAAGCAAAACACCAAAAAAATAAAATAACATTAAGATTTGTCTTGCGCTTTGGTTTTAATCTATGTCATTTCAATGTTGTTAAGAAATTTTAACGCTCTTGTTTGCAGCTAATGGTTGGTTTGACTCATTTGAGAAATCTTCAAGGCATATGCCCTCTCATCTAATATACAATTTTTTTCATACCAAAGGGAAAAAAGCTAAAAGATAGAATAAATAAGCCAAAACTATTTCTTTATCACACCAAAAAGAAATATTTTAAAGTCATTCAGATATTTGTCTTGGATGGAAGCCAAAAGTGTCACAAGGAAATGACTATCTAAACCACAACTGGAGTAATTAGACATAAAGTGCATAAGAAATGATGAGGTTTTTTTGGTCCAGACTTAGCCAGCAGATCAACTTGGCATAGGAGACCTCCCTCATGGAAACAAAAGGGATTTTTCACTTTACCTTATATGGTTCAAACTCATGCCCTTTGGTTATGAATCTCTTGACCAAGCTAGGGTATTTTCCTTAAAATAGCTAGGGATCCTAGGACCTCCCACCAAAACATTGGTGCACTCTACTATTCAGCTTCAAGCCCCTTCACAGTTCTGAGTGTGAATTTCCCTCCCAACACCGTCTCAAGCCACACTTCATTGAATTCCTAATATGTCTAGAATAGCATGTTATTTGCCAGATCTGGAGTTTCTTTCTTGCTAGAAGATGCAATTTCCTGCCCCAATTTTGAACAAATCTACATCAACAAAGACATTGCATTGATTGATTCCAACATTGATTCTTGAGATTACATGCATATGAGTTGACATTACACAAAAAAATGGTTATAGAAATACAGGGGTGTCACAGAAATGATCGATACATTGATCAGAAATGCCAAAAACAAAGCAAATGCACTCTCTATAAAGAGGTATATGCAAGTTGATTGCCATTAACAAATATAGGAATAGAATTAGTTGATTAATCAGGAGCTTATAAATCTACTTTTTCATCCACCTCAATACATGAATAAACTTACATTGATTCTAGAATTAGGAGTTTTCCTTGAAAGTACCAAAGATGAATGGAGATATAAGTTGTGCCTGGGCATCAAATACACTGTATATTTAGTTTGAAGGATCTCATGATTTTTCAATGTTGTTTAGAATGGAAAATGCACTGTAACTTATGACATAACAAGGGAACTATTGGCCTCCTCTAATGGTTCATTAACTAAGCCATTAAAGCTATAACGTCAAGATTAAATATGTGCACCAATTAGCTATCTTTCTCATCATGAAGGTTCATTTCATTATCAACCTAGGGACGTAAACTTGAAATGGGTCAGCATTGTATGTGCACTAGAACTCAATTGTAGTCATCGGTATCCTATAACTAGAAAGGGAATAGTACTAAAAGTGAAATGCTTGAAAGGAAACAACATAAGTACTAAATATAAACCAACAACTAAACTGAATTGAAATGAATTACAGAAACAAAAGTCTCAGTAAATAGACAAGAAGTTACTATGTGTGTCATGGCTACAGGAATAGACACGGAACAAAGTTCCAATGGCTGCAGGAATAGACAACTGCTAAGACTATAACTAATTGTTGAACAAAAAAGTAACTACTAAACTGAATGGATGGAATTCTCACCAAGTGGGCCCCCTTTGAATGATTTTTCCCAAAACTAACACAAATGCAACAAACTAAAATATCATTTTAGTCACTAAAAACATGATTACAATGTAGCAGCAAGATAACTGTATTTCTTGAAACTGAAAATGCAAGTACAATATCAAAACATTCAACCCCTTGAGGAGGATCATATGATCATTATTTATAGAAGGAAATATTCTAACTTAACCTAACTAACAAGGCAGTCAACTCCAATAGATCAGGAGGATGTCATTTATTGAAATCATGAAAAAGAGGAAGGAGGTTATGCATGCACAAGATTCGTTCAAACCAGACTTGCTTCAACAAAAATTTAGCATAAAACACCTCCTAAATCTACTCAACTAATAACATGGTCATTAAGATTAACTTCCACATGATTTGGAGGTTTCCAACCACTGACTTCTTCAATTTCCATCTCTACTTGACTCTTTTAGCAACCGGGCAGTTGGCATGAACTTCTTCCATATTGCAAGCTCCATTTATATCTGCATCTTAACTTGGACCTGCATTATGACATTAGCGTGCACAAGACAAATGTATATCCATAATCACCTTATAATAACATTCATTCAATCACATGCAAAATTAATATAGATATATCACATAGCGGGTTAATATCATTAAAAGTTATAGGAATAAGTTCATGTCCAAAGTTCATAAGTTCAAGGAAATAACATAGAAAGTATTGGTAACTAGCTAAAACCCCATAGTAACAATAACAAACTTATGATAAATCCTAAAAAAAATGAGTCATTATTTGGACTCATCATCTCCCCCCAACTTAATGATCTACTGGTCCTCCAACAGAGGAAACTCAATTCCTTTATCTTATTATAGGCCTGAAATCAGCAATTTATGTCTGACCTCTATCAATCTCTACAGTATCTAAGTTTGGATCCCAATAGAACCCATTCTTGCTTTCCAGTCTGCCCCACCTTGGTCTCTTTGCACTTATATCATACTAATAAGTTTTGTAGTCAAGTACTGGCCACAATAGAATAGGTGGCTGAAATATTAATCGAAGCCAATACTATTGCCTTATTCTCCCAAGGTGCATATACCTGATTCTTTGTTTGCAAGATGCATGATAATTCTGTAGGGAATTGGTTTTAGCTTGTTTTAACTAATTTGGCAACTCATTCCATCTTTGTGACAAGTATCCCAATACTTTTCTTCCTGTAGTAGCAGTTACTTGTTCATATTCCCTGTATGCTTCCTCCCTAAAAGGCATGATCCTCTGTTTGTATGATGGCTTGTAAAGAAATCTATGCCATGTGTAGTAGATTCTATAGGATTACTTGATTTATCCCTTAGAGACAGAGGTGTATAGAGCTCCTTTTCTCTGTATATTTTGAATTTCTCTCTCCAGTTGTTTTCATTTTGAGTCCATGACATCAATGCCCTCAAATGAACATCTCCAATATATAACAATGGATTCCACTCATGATCATTAGGAACAACATAGTTATGCAGATACAATTCACACAATAAATTCTTAACTTTAGTAGGGGAAGATTGGTAAGCTTGAAAAATTTGTGTGGGGTTTCAATGGAAGAGTTTAACCCATAAATAACCCTTGACAACTCAAAATAAAGATGACAATCTTTTAAATGTAATGCATATACCCGTGGAGGAGTCCCACATTCTAGAATTTGTGGTACTAAGGTCACCACATTTCTTACCTTTTCTTGTAATGCAGTAATTTTTGCATTCTTCTCCTCAATTTCTTTATTTTTCTTATTAATCTCTTCATGTAGCCTGCATTTTCCTCTTCTCCATTCTTTTTATTTTTCTTGCATCTCTTTCCATAAATCCAGGGCTACATATGCCCATGAAAAAGTAGAAGGTATGTGTATTCCTACCATGATATTCCCCTGTGTTGGTTTCTTATGTTTAATCTGCTCAACAACTGGATGTTTAGCCTACTCTGCAACCTGGTACTCAACTTGCTCTACAACAGCAGCAAGTTCCTCCAACCTAATATTTACCTGCTCCCTAAGAGTCTCTATAAAATCTATATTTTCCTGCTCTCTAAGAGTATCTACCTTCTTCTTAGGTGTCTCACTGAGTCTATAGCTCCTTCTTGGAGGCACATCAGTAGTAGACTTGGTCAATTTTGACTTCTTGGGAGGAATTTTATTTTTCCTTGTGGTTGCATAATTCTTTGTTTCTTCATTTTTCCACTTCCTAGGGCTAGGGTTTATCTTCTTTGGCTCTTGCTTCTTAGCCTTCCCTTTGTTACTCTCAGATTTTCTCATTTTTTCTTCCTCTTGCCTAACAATAACCCTAGTGTGAGGTGTGGTTTTAGGGGAAATATCAATATCAGGGTCCGAAGATGAACTCTCTTCATTTGCATGCTCAGATTCAAAGGAAATAGTTTCGGCTACAAGAGAGTTTGTACTAGGTGTTTCCCCAGAATTTGAAGCTCCAAGAGTGATTTTAACAACCCCCTCATCTCTCCTAACCCTATGAATTAGGCGTCGACCTCTAAGACCCACATTTTTTGGTCTGAATTCTCTAAGTTTTAAAAACTCATCCCATGACATATTGGACACATCTTACAAATATTTTTCTACTAGTAATTGAATCAAACAGTGATGGAAAATAGATTTTTCCCTACCTTTATGTGTTTCAACAACCATAATTGTAAGAATATTGTACAAAACATTTGGTACATTCATTCTCCTACCATGCCTCAGATGATTCAACTTGAAATGCATAGAATGCAAACGAGATTGGCGACCCTCACAGGTAATGTATTTGACAATAAAAACAACATCTTGCTTTTGTTTCTCTGGTAAAGAAAGTCTTCTCATACCTTCTTTTTCTACAACAAGTGGAGGATCACTAGGCTCTGTGAATTCTTCCCTAGCTGACCTAGCATCCTTAGTAGCAAGGTAGGATTCTCCCTCAGCGGGAAAACCTGATACATCACCAATTATTTCCTCAGTAGCTATGAATTCTAACCCCTTAACCATTGCCTCACCATTTGAAAATCTTTGTGCAAAATACAAGGCAATTTATTCATTGAAACTATCTAGCTTTAGAAAATAATCCAACCAACTGCAATTCCTGAATTTAGGTTCACAGAGTGCATTATGTAGGATTACCTAGTGAATCGTTGGTTCATTTCTTAATAACGAACCTCCCATTGTTTCAACTCACACTCAGGCAAACACTTCTGCAAAGGCTTCCTCCTACAATCCTTCAACCAAAAACCCAATGTCTCTTCTACTTCTGTTAGTTCTCACAAATACCAAAACCAATGTCAAAACCTCTCAATTTTACCTTTCCAACGACATCATGATTTAGACTAAGGCAGTGAAGAGAGGGTATTATCAAAGATAATGGTGGAAGATTAATGTCATATGCAGAACGTCACTTCAACTTATCATTTCAAATTTAATAATGTGACTAATGACATGTATGACATATGACACATAAGCTCACACTTCCCCCCAACCTAAATTAAAGCATGTGTCTGTACAGGCTAGAATGGGAGTTGGATAAAACAAGGCATTTAAATAGGGGTCGCTATGCAAAATATAAATATTAAAATACAATAATCAAATAAATGAATGCAAGGTAATTAATATACATTAAGTTTTATGCATGTACTTGAAAAGGTGGAACATCTTTTCCAAAGAATGTGGAAATAAGTACCACTCATCATAAAAGTACAGTTGAGTAATTAAATGAAGTGGTGGTGGAGTGAGGTGGAAGAGAAAGAGAATGGAAATGAATGGGTGGATAATCTATATTGATGGAGAAATTTATTCCCACAAAAAGAAAATCTTTATTATGATTATATGCGTACCTTTTATTATTTAGAAGGTTGAACACTAGGTCCACTTCCTTCAGCTGCAGGAACTTTGAAGTTCTAGTATTCAACAAATTTTTGCATGAACTCTTGTTTTGAGGTAGGCTTATGGTATAGCATGAGATGATGACCATTAACCAAGAGTTTGAACCTGCTAGGATCAATTGTTGTAAGTTGAACAACACCATTGGGGTAGACTTATACAATCTCATATGGTCCCAACCATCAGGTTTGAAGTTTTCCCAAGTTATCTTTATACTTGGAATCATAAAGAAGTGCCCAATCACCTGGTTGGAACTTCTTGTCTTTGATATATTTATCATGCCACCTAACTCTTTGGTTTTGCACCATCTTAGTATGGTGGAGAGTTGATTTCCTCATCTCATCTAAGGCATTTAGTTGCATGACCCTATCCTTATGTGCCTCAGATATATCTATTCCAAGGTCTAGTGTTGTTCTAAGAGTTTTGTGTTCAAAATCTATAGGCATCATTATTGTTTTTCCATATAATAGCTCAAAGGGAGTGAAACCAATGGTGGTTTTCCAAGTGGTTCTATAGGCTTAGACAACTTCTGGCAACCTATTTGCCCAATATTTTATGTGAAGTGCTACTGTCTTGGTCAAAATAGATTATATTTCCCTATTTGTTACCTTAGATTATCCATTTGCTTGTGGGTGATAGGGCGTAGATTTCCTATGTCTAACATTATACTCATTCACCAATGATGTGACAAGAGTGGATGTGCACCAAGCCCCTTGATCTATGAATATTTCTCTAGGAACCCCATAGCATGTGAAGATTGCTTCATAGAGGAATTATGTAACTTTATTGTCCCTATCATGCTTCATGGCTTTGACCTCAACCCATTTTGTCACATAATTAGTACAAACCAAGATGTAAGATTTTTCATTTAATGGTGGATCAATTGGACCTACAAAGTCAAGTCCCCATTTATCAAATGGTGTGATAACTACTTGAGGGTATAGAGGCATCTCATATGATTTAGTTGGTCGGCCCATCCTTTGACACCTATCACATTTCCTAGTGTACTTGATTGCATCCTTATGAAGTGTGGGCCAATAATATCATGTATTGAGGATCTTCATGGTTGTCCTCTTAGCTGCAAATTGTCCCCCACAAGGTTCATCATGGAATGCATGCAGTATATCATAAGTCTCATCCTCTCTTACACATCTTTTCATCACATGATCTGGTCCAGTATAGAATAAACAACCTGCCATCCATGAGAATGGAAAAGTTTTCTCAATAACAACCCTTCACTCTTTTGGAGAGAAATGAGGAGGAACTCTTCCAATAACCAAATAATTAGCTATATCTGCATACCAAGGTGTATGCACACTAATGGAGAACAAATCTTCATTAGGAAAGGAGTCATCAATGATTTGAGTGTCTTCTGATGTTTTCAACCTAGAGAGAAATTTTGCCACAACATTTTCTTTCCCTGGCTTGTTTATAATGGTGATATCAAATTCCTGTATTAACAACAACCATCTTGCCAATCTACCTGTGATCAATGGCTTGTTCATAAGATATTTTATGGTTGCATGGTCTGTATGAACAGAGGCCTAGTATCCTATGATATAATGCCTAAATTTGTTGAGAGCATAAATGACTGCCAACATCTCCTTCTCTATCACTATGTAGTTAAACTCAACCCCTTGTAGGTTATTGTTGATAAAGTAGATTGAATTCTCTATTGCTCCCTCTTTTTGTCCTAAGACAACCCCTATAGCATAATCAGGTGTAACTGTATGAATATGGAAAGGGAGTTCCCAATTAGGGCCTTTGAGCATAGGAGCATGGGTTAATGTTGTTTTTAAATCAAAGAATGATTTATCACAATCCACTACCTATTGGAACTCAACATCTTTAGTCAGAAGAGTGTGAAGTGGTGTTGCCATCTTACTAAAATATTTTATGAAACACCTACAATATCCTGCATGTCTCAGGAAATTTCTAACATCTTTTTGCTTGATATGAATAGTAATATTGGTAATTACCTCAATTTTAGTTGGGTTCACTTGAGTTCCCTTTTGAGAGATATAATGGCCAAGGACCACTCCTTCCCGCATCATCATAAAACATTTCTACTATTCAAGGAGATATTATGGTCTTCACATCTTTTCAAAACCTTTTTGAGGTTGTTTAATGCTTCTGCAAAATCAGCACCATAAGTAGTGAAATCATTCATATAGATTTCCATACAATCATGTGAAATATCTGAGAATATACTAATAACTACTCTTTGGAAGGTTGCAGGTGCATTACACAGACCAAATGGGAGTACTGAACAAGCATAAATTCCCCATGGACAAGTGAAAGTTGTATTGTCCGGATCTTCAGGTGCAATCCGTATCTAATTATAGCCATTGAACCCATCAAGGAAGGAGAAATATTGCTTATCTGCAAGTGAATCCAATACTTGGTCTATAAAAGGAAGGGGAAATTGATCCTTTTTGGTGGAAAAATTTAGTTCTCTATAGTCAACACAAACTCTCCATTTACCTCCCTTTTTAGGCACAATTACCAAAGGGGACACCCATTGGATTTCTAAGATAGGGTAGATAAATCCTGCATCCAATAGCTTTTGTAGTTCTCCTTTCACAATCTCCCTCAATGCAAGATTGATTCTCCTTTGTGGTTGTCTTACTAGTGTGCAGTCATCTCTAATGTAGATCCTATGAGTATAGAGTTTGGGATCTAATCCTTTCATGTCATGGTAATTCCATGCAAATGCATATTGATACTTCTTTAACAGGTTTGTCAGAGACAACTACTGCTCCTGAGTAATCTTGTTATTTATATTCAAATGTTTCCCCTCTAAAACTTGTACTTGTGTGATCAACTCAATCATGGCCATTTCACTAATGCTTGGCACTTTTACTTCCTGTGGTAATAATGTATGAAGTATATTTTTTGTTGCAAGAAATTCGGGTGCAGAAGAAGCCGACAAAAGTGTCTGCAATGGACATGTAGAACTAGATTAATGAGTGGGTGCTTCTTCATGCACTTCACAATGGTTTTGAATTATATGGGATAATATGTCATCTTCTTTTTGAAATTGCATAAAAGGACGTTTTCCTATCATCATGAGTTGTGCCACTGAATTGGCTTCCTCTTCCTCCTCTCCAACATGTGGCCAAATAGGGTTGTCCACATCATGGGATGGTTGGGCAAGGGGATAAAGGAAAAAACTTTTACTGCTTTTCCCATCAAAAATAGTCATGTCCCCTTACCAACATCTAATGTAGGCATCTAATGTAGCTAACCACGACCTTCCCAAAATAATAGGATACCCTCCTAATGTATCTTTAGGGGAAAGGATCATAAAATCAGCTAGATATTCCCAAGAGTCTAGAATAACAACAAGGTCTTCAACTATACCATTTAGTTTGACAATGGAACTATTAGAAAGTTGCAGGATAGTGGAACTATTAGCAAGTTGCAGGACAGTGGAAGTAGGTCTCAGATTTGTAACATTCAGTTGCTAATGATATCTTTAGTCATCACATTGGTAGCAGCTCCCAAGTCTATTAGAGCATTCTTTACTTGAATTCCATTTATAGTGACTCCAACTACATGACTACCTGGGTCAGTATACTTAGGAATGGTTACTTTCCCAGGCATGATATCTGCCAATTATCCCACCACATGAACGGTGGTGGGGTCCTTCTTTTTCTTCCCAAGATTTTTGAGACATGCCTCCTTAATTGCCTTACCATATATGGGAACATATTTTATGGCCTGTAATAGAGGTATCTTGACACATATGTGTTTTAGCTGATCCAAAATATCAAAGGTTGTTTTTTCCTTTTGCTTAGCAACTTCTAACCTTTGAGGAAATGGTGGGTCAGGATCAATCTGTCAAACTGGTTCAAGATTCTTGAGCACACTTGTTTGAGTAGGGATCTCTGATAAATTTTGATGCCCCTCTTCTTCCATAGGAAGCTCTATTATAATAGGAGTGGAAGGAGATGACAAAGTGGTTCCTCAACGTAGATGAATATCACTCAGACTCACAGTATAGGCAAGAAATTGGTTTGGATCTGTAGAGTAGACCAAATGTTGTTGTAGTTTGTTATTTGGGTTGGGTGTGGGTTGAGCTGGTAACTGAGTAGGTCTAGGTGTGCTAGAATTTGAGTTAGGAGGAGGCTTTATGGTAGGTTGTTGAGGCTATGGAGGTTTTTGTATGAAACCAGTTGCCTAGTTTGGCCATTGTTGTCCTCCCCTCCATTGGGATGTTTGTTGCCAATTCCCTTGAGGTTGTTGTCAATTCCCTTGGGGTTGTTTCCACTGAGGTGGAGTGTTTTGGTAATTGGGCCAAGTATTTGGAGGTTTGTTCCAAGGCTGAGGTGAATAACCTCCAAATTTTGATGGATATGGGGGTTGCCATTGATTACCAGATGCATAAGAATTCATATAAGGTCCACTAAAATATAATGGGTCTAGTGGCATACCTTCTCTTGGAGCCCATGGCCTTCTTTGTACAATATAGAAAACTTGATCTTCATCACCCTCAATTGGCTTGAATTCAGGTGGAATGTGTTTGATGTCAATGTTGGCTACCATTTTACATTTGCAGTCCTTCTTTTTCCTGTAATGAGGATAATATTATACCAACATTGCCTCTGCCTCCTCATGTTTCTTATTTTCTTGAAGTGTATCTAGCTAAGTTTCCATATTATTTATGATGTCCTGCTTGAAATTTGACAGCAAATGAGTGATTTCCATCCTTGAAACTCCATTAATGGAGGATTTACCCATAGAAGATTGGTAACCTCTCCCTTTCTTTATAGCTACTCTGAAATAATTCTGACATATCTTCTTAATATCATCCCAGTGAACTTGGGTTATATCGCCTCCTCCTATCAAGTCTAAAGCATCAGCACAAATTTCATTGAGCCCTCCAAGGAAGAGCAACTTTTGAGACTCTTCATTGAGTGCATGATGTGGAGATTTCTACAGACGAAATAGGACCCTTGACACATAGTCCTCCAAAATTTCATCCTCCTTCTTCTACATCTTGAAGATATCATCTCCTCTCATATCACTACCTCTATAATATTCTTTATACTTCTTAAGAAACTTTTCCTTCATAGCATCCCAACTATTCACAGTATTCCTACCTAGGCTCATAAACCATCTTAATGCAACTTCTTTCAAGGTGGTAGGAAAAATTTTAAGCCTATGAGCGTCAATAGTGTAATCATAGCTTCTGCATAGGATATCAAATTCAAATAAGAAAGTGTTTAGGTCCTCTGTTACAAGCCCATAGAATTTCGGAAACTAAAGCATGAATTTTCTTGAGGTTATCAACATCATTTTGTTGAGGGATAGGGAATGGAAAGGTTGTCTAGTTAGGCCTAATTGGGATAGCCATATTTGCTTGACAGATTATCAAAGAAAATGGATTCTCAATCAGGTTTTGGGTAGCTTTCTCTTCATAGGAAGTTTTAGAGCTGGTCAAATTGGGAAATGCATAAGCAAAAGGGTTTACTTCTTCATCATCTTGTGGAAAATTTTGAAACTCAACCAACTAGTTATCAAGATTAGGGTCAGCAAGAAGGAATCTCCCTAGAGAATCTCTTCTCCTGCCCCTATGCATGAGGTATTAACTCAGTATCAACCAACTCATACAAATAATTAGTGAAATAATAACATATCATTACTTATTCTAATGAAGGGTATGCTAAAAAAAACTTCAGAGATACCTAAAACAGGAAAGAAACTAGAAATGACTCCTAAGAACTTTCTAGTTTGACACCATCCCTGACAATGGCATAAGTAAACAACATAAATATTGAACATAAACCAATAACTAAACTGAACTGAAATGAATTACAAAAATAGAAAGTCTCAATAAACAGACAAGAAGTTACTATGTCTATCGTGGCTATAGGATCAAACACAAAACAAAGTTCCAATGGCTGCAGGAACAGACAACTGCTAAGATTGTAACTAATTATTGAACAGAAAAGTAACTATTGAACTGAATGGATGGAATTCTCACCAAGTGGCCCCCCTTGAATGAGTTTTCCCAAAACTAACTCAGAGACAACAAACTAAAATATCATTTTATTCACTGAAAATATGATTACAACATAGCCGCAACATAGCTATATTTCTTGAAACTAAAAATGCAAGTACAATATCAGAACATTCAACCCCCTGAAGAGGAGCATCTGATCATTATTTATAGAAGGAAAGCTTCTAACTAACTTAACTAAAAATGTAGTTGACTCCAATGGATTAGGAGGATGCCATTTATTGAAAGCATGAAAAAGAGGAAGGAGGTTATGCATGCACAGGATTCAGTCAAACTAGACTTGCTTCACTGAAAATCTAGCATAACAACACCTCCTAAATCTACTCAACTAATAGAAATGGTCATTAAGGTTAACTTCCACATGAGCTAGAAGTTTCCAACTACTGTCTTCGTCAATTTCCATCTCTACTTGACTTTTTCACCAACCGAGCAGTTGGCATGAACTTCTTCCATATTGCAAGCTCCATTTATATATGTATCTTAATCTGGACCTACATTATGACATTAGTGTGCACAAGACAAATGTATATCCATAATCACCTTATGATAACATTCATTCAATCACATGCAAAATTAATATAGATATATCACATAGCAGGTTAATATCATTAAAATTTATAGGAATAATTTCATGTCTAGAGTTCATAAGTTCAGGGAAATAACATAGAAAGTATTGGTAACTAGGTGCTAAAGCCCCATAGTAACACTAACAAACTTATGTTAAATCCTAACAAAAATGAGTCATTATTTGGACTCATCAGGAACCAAAGAGAGAGATTGCAAGACCAGTTTCCCCACTTCCCTTTAATTAAGGAACAAACATCCCTTTCAAGACCTCTTTGGAATTGGCCTTTACATTTATAAGCTCCAGAAAGAAGCAGGCAGCCATTGTAAATACTAGAATAGCTATCAACAACTCTAATTTTTTGATCTGTAATGAAATAATTTTGTAAGTTGAGGTTTTTCAAGTGAATCAAGAATGAGATTGGTTCATCTCAAGCACATATTTCTAGACATCATTGAAGAGGGGTCTATAAGTTAGACCAAAAATACTGGCAAAAAAATATAATTTATATAGTTGTCCATATATACAATTCAAAATACATCAAACCTATGAAAATTTGAAAGCACTAAATGCAACAGGCAGTGTTCCAAATAATTAAATGAAAATGGCAATAACCACCAGGGTTTGCACGAGAAAGAAGCAACGGAAAATAGGTTAGTGTTTCATAAAGAATAAATTAAAAACTAAAAGCAAAGAGAATAGAAACTTATTAGCCCCCTACCTATACAAGAGCACCAGGAAACCAACATGGAATCTCAAACCTGTAGTTGGAGCCTAAGCCACTAGCTTGTTCACCTCTTAAAAGAAGTCAAATTTTGATACTTTCTATATCTAAAATTTTAGAACAGGCCACTTTCCAATGGGTGACAATCAGTCATAACTACAATGGACTTTAGAAAGAAGAATTATTTTGATCATGGAATTGACTATAAGATGACTTCACAAAAAATAAAAGTCATGGTGGAAGAGAAAAATTTCATCTTACTTCCCCATGAAGGTCTCCTTGAAATGAAGCTATGATTTACAAAAGCCAATACTCCTTAAAAAATAGTAGAAGAATCAAACAAGCAAACTATCAAATTAGGTAAAATTGTAGTTACACCCATCTTTCAAGCGAGTGAGGAAAATAGTAGAGTTCTTTTCATTTCAAGATAAGATAACTTCAAATCTAAATGACATTGAAGTAGCCTTCGATGGTAATTTATATCTTCAAATTTAATTCTTGCTTGCAATCTCTATAAACAATTTTTTTTTTTTGATCAAGTAAGGCACAGAGCTCAAACACGAGGTCATACCATTATTAATAAATGAGTTCACTGGTTCAAAGTTGTGAAAAACTTATACAACAAGGTGTACACACTAGTGAGTAGAGGCAATCTGGTCTCTGCGATCTAGAGATCACTCCTAATTGCAAGGAAGAATCACATGAACCCTATCCACACCCAAAAAAGAGTTTACCCTAAGGAATGCGACAATTTCCAAGTTTGGGAAGCACAACTTGTAAAGATAAACAAACCATAAATAAACAATGCTTCTCATAATCAATCATAGCCACCAATATCTAATGGGTTGTGGTGTGATGATAATGGTGAATGAATATATTCACAAGAACACAAGCTAGATTCAAATGCAACGACAACACTAACCTATAACTAATGTAATGAAAATGGGGTGAATTTGAAGATTACCCTCATTTTGAAAACTTTTGCATAGTCTGAACTCATCATCACCACAACACGAATTCTAAATTGTAACTAACAAGGAACTAAATCTTAGAATTTTTGTATAGCTCTGAATGTGCATTATCACCAAGATTTGAAGTATTAGATAGCAGTAAAAGAAAACTAGGGCCCTAAGTTTATATGTCGCTAAGAATGAAGAATCATAACCGTGCATAAATAAGAAAAAAACCTACAATCTTCAAAATGAAAACTGAACACAAACACGTCGCACAATACAAAAAAATGAAGAGAAAAGCACAACCCTAAACCTACCTATCCCTACCATAGAAAATTATTCCCGCAATAGACAAAAAAATATATTAACTTGGTCTTTTTCAACAACCAATAAACTCCAGCACATACGGTAACCTAGAGAGAATGTTTCCCACCCATATATCTTAATGCCCTCATCATTGACTGCAACAGCCAATTCCCTCCATACCAGCCACGTCTCCTCTACATGCAACCTGCTACCATCCTAGCTCATTAACATTGCCAAAAACCCTAATTGCCAATTGTCCACAAAAATATGTAAGGGAGAGGATCCCATTGTGGGTATAGTTTTGGACAGTCTAGGGTCCAACTTTTGACAGTCCAGGGCCCACTTTTGGGCAATAAAAGTGCTAATAAATTTACACTTAATATCCAACTACCAATCAATTTAATTCAAAAAATACACAAACTTTCCTATCATGTAATGCCACATCAGCATACCAATATTGCATTACTTAGTGACCCACTATCGATCCATCACTTTTTTTGGCTCTTTTTTGTGGTTTTTAAAAAATGGTCTGAAAACATTGATAAGTGTGCCCAATTTTTGCCAAATAAAATGGGGGGATGCCAACTCGATGGTCAAGAGACGTGGCAAAAAAAAATTATGACTTGAACATTGATGACGTGGACCCCTCGCTCAAAGTTACCCTACCCATGATGGGATCCTCTCCCTTAGCATGGCAATGAAAATGTGATGGTGGTTGATTGAACTAATCACTATAGAAAGCCCTTTGGTATTTACGCACTCTGTTGCCTTGTGAAACTACAATCACATTCTGACATATTGCAGTTTTTCATGCATGACAATAAGAAGCCACCAAATCTCAGCACAATTAACTAGTGAGCACATTCCCCTACTTGAATAATCGCTGCTCTATAAAACTCTGCAAAATCTACATTTTTATTTGTCAATGCATCTCGCTTTAATCACTATTTAATGATTGAACGCTTCCTATAGTTCCTTGCAAGAACTAATAAAATATAAATTAGATATTAAAAGCTAGTGATAAAAATTTATTCAAAATTATATTATTGCAAATGAAGCTACATTGTGTAGCTTAGTTTCAAAATGAGTTGCATTATGTATATTTATCCTTTTATTGCAAATTTATCCTATACTAATATTGATTTTAAAGTAACAATGTAAAGTATGGTGCTAAGAGTCAGAATAGGGCTTGCTTTAAGGTGAGAAGTGATGAACTAGGCTTGTCCCTAGAAATTTGAAGTACAATTTCATTGAAAAAAAGTAACAATAGAGGAGATGCAACTACCCTAATTAAACTAGAGTAAAATATAAAGATAATATTCTATCATACTTTGAATCAACTAGTTCTAATGTATGATTCAACAAATATCACTTGATACTAGTTGTTATATGTCTCTACTAATGACCTTGGCATGTATATTGAAATACATTTCCTCGGTCACTCAACATAATATGTTTGGAGTGTTGGCTAGAAGGATGGCATCTATATTCTAAAGGGTTGGTTTAGAAGTGAGAAATTAAAATTTGAATAAGGTAGACTTGGTTGAATTGTATAAAAGGAAGTGAGATAGTGGAATAGATTGTACACTAATCTAAGAGGAAAGTAATACATATAATACAACCAAATAGCAGGAGAAAAATATTTCATAAAAATAATTCACCACATAACACAATCTTTATATTGAGAAAATCCTTTCAAGAAAAAAATCCAATCTTCAAAACTTGAACCAATTGTATTTATAGCAACACAAATATGGTTACAATATAATTGAAAACTCAAACCTTTACAAGATATTACACCAACATATAGATCTAGAGATATTTTGGTAGCATGATGATACCTACAATACAAATTATGAAACCTGCATCTCAAGCACCAAATAAATAGAAGCATCTCAAACCAAAAATTAAGGGTGGTTTAACAAAACCAAATTCATGACCCAAAAAGGCACCCAAAATCAAGCCCTGAACTCCAACATATTTTTTCAAAGGATTCAATAAGCTATTTTTAGTAGATTCTCTTGTATTCTCATAAGATCATAAAAATTTCATAACCCACTCCCCAATTTCGACACTCCCTTTTGGCTCTATTATTTCCATTTAAAGATGCTCTATAAAGCATCATAACATGCATCATAATTTGTTTAAAAATTTAAGTCAACAATGGTAAATGCATGGAAATTAGGGACCACAAGAGGGTCTTAAGTGGCCACTTTTTTTCCTAAAATCAATAAAAACTTATTTTGAATGAGAAATTAAAGATAATTGCATTCAAAATTTGAAGATGAGACAAGAACAAGAGTCTAACTCTTTGAATCTACTTTCTTTTACAAACTACTATTTTTTAAAACATGGAGATTAAGGGTTTCAAATACTAGGAGCACACAAAGTGCTCTTATTTTTATTATAAAAATATAACATAGCATCTAGTGTGCTCCCTTGAAAATCTTAACTTTTTTTAGTATTTCAAAAACCACTTTAGTGAAGAATTAGCTAACACCATGTAATTTATGCTTGATTTTTATGCTAATTTTTTAATTTATATATGATTTTATTACTAACTTTTAGAGTGGACACATCTTAAAAAAAAATGAGCTTGCTCCCCCCTAATTTTTTGAAAATAACGATTTTTTTTAATATATAGAATAGAGTCTAGAATGTAAAAATGTAATTTGTTTCAAATTTTGATGAGTGGATAAAATGAAACCAAAAATACTAGATATATAGGCTTTCAAAAGAAAAGGAAGACACTAGAAAAATAAATTAAAGATGAAAACCTTGACATATTTAAAATGAGAAACTTATACGGTTAGAAAGGTAAGAGAGATCTTGACTTTATTGTGGTATTTTTAGCTCAACATTGAAATACGTGCAAACCTAGTGGAGATCACACTTGAGATTTAGTCACTTTTTTTTAATTACAAAAAAACACATATTTTGGCATTGACATGTAATTCCAACCCTTTGGATTGGATTCCCAAGACAAATCCATCCCTAAAAGTTGACAATACCTAAGTCAGTTATAAATGAAATCACATTATAATGCGCTTGTGTTTATGTGAAACAAAAATAAAACCTCTCTCTATAACCCTTCATATCTCTATATATGCATATATCACTTCATATATTTATCTTTATCTTTTTATCTTTACATCTCTATTTTTGTCTCTCCCTCTTTCTATCTTTATTTCTCTCTTTCCCTCTGCGTCTCTCCTTCAATCTCTCCCTTTCTCTCCCTCTATATATTTATCTCTCTTTCTCTCTCTCTTCCCCCCTTTATCTTTCCCAAGTTGTATCTATAGATATCTATCTTTCTAAGTTATATATAGATCTCCATCTCTCCCTCTCTCCCTATCACTCCCTCTTTCTACATCTATAATCCTCTTTCTTCTCTCTATTTTGAGCTCTCTCTCTCTCTCTCTTTATATATATATATATATATCCCTCTTTATCTTCCTATCTCTCACTCACATACACACACAAGTTCCCTATTTCTCCCTCCCTATCTCTATCTTGTTGAAAATATGAATGAACAATAACCCAAATGAAATTGTGGACTCTTCAAAGGATCAAACCAAGAAATACACCATCCACAAGAAAGTGTTGCAACATGAGCATGAATGAAGATATGATATTCATGAGATGATTTACAAATGTACAAGCACCTTGTATAAATAGGAAAGGTGAGGAGTAGGATTAAATAGGATTGTGGCATGTGTATTAATCCTATGACAAGATGAATAACTAACAAACCACCTAGGAAATGATGTAAAATCTAGATAAGATAAGTTCTAGAAAAAACTTTTATAAGAATCTTATATCCTAAGTAAACTTAACATGTGAATAAGTCCCCTAATTACCTAGTGAAATAAATTACTACGTACAAGACTTTGATATTCACATCAACACCCCCTCTTAAGTGAAACTTAGGGAGAAGATTATTATGCAAAATATGTAAAAGAAATGAAAATATGGATCCTAACTACTAGGCCATGTTATATACCTATGTAAAATGCAAAAAAAATTCTCACAAACAGAGAAAAGGAGAAAACCTCATGGTAAAAAACTCCTCTCCAAAAAGAGGTAATGTAAACCATGTATAAGTGATGGAAGTGATGAATGGAGGTCTCAAAATCAATACCTCCCAAGAGCTACATCCATCACAAGAATAAAATATAATGACCCCTCCAATGAAGGGAAATATGGAGACTAGATTTTCCCCCATAATGAAGTATCATCAAAACCACTGAAGAGAGTCTGAAGCCAAAAGAGTATCCAATGAAGAAAAACCACGTCTCCCCCTAGGAAGAAAGAGATCCAATGGTATATGTGGAATAAAATTCAACTCCATGATGAAATGAGAAGGAAGAAGTCTCAAATGAAATATTTGAAAAGGAATCAAGTGCCTCCAAGGAAGTCTCGCCAACATCAAGATCCCTAATCAAGGTGGAAATAATGGAATGAGGAGACTCAAGAATGTCCTCCAACTAAGAATATACAAAGAGGAGAGTGACCCCCTCAAGCATGTCCTCCAAACCTATAGAAGAACGAAAATTCAAGTCTACAATACCTAAAACAAAGCCATTTGGGAACCACAAATATGGAAAATTGAATATATCTTGCTATATTGAAGTCCTCGCAGTAATTGTCAACTTTGATGAAGCAAGAGATGATGGAGCCACACAAAGGAGAGACAAATTCAACAAACCACCATAGCCATCATGTGAATTACTACCCACTCGAGAATTAGGGGAATCGGGAACATAAGGATCATCATCATGATAGAGGTGGTGTTGGGAATAGGATGTCATTTAATTACATTCTAAACATATTTCATGTATCTCCTAAGTCCTTGGAATGTGTTCCACAACAATAGGATTAGGAAGAGATTAATTTGAAATGAAATAAACATTTAATTTAACATTTATAGTTATTCTTAAATAATAGGAGCATGTGGGGACGCCTTGGGAGAGATCCTACAAAATAGGAGCACATGGGTGCCTACATCGGAGGTGGGACCCATCTTGGTTCAGTTAACTGGTTGGTGAATTGAGTACACTTCAAAAATGTATCTTAGGTTCCCACAAAATAGGGATTTTGATTTATGCATGTTGAGTTCCTATAAAATAGGGATTGATGTTTACGAGGTTCAGTTCAGTTCAATTCAATTCAATTCAATTGTGTTTTAGTTATCTTCAGTTGCATGTTGGTTAACTTTAGTTGAATTGAGTTGCATGGACAAATAATAGGTGGATACATTCAGTTAACAAATAGAGGATCATTCATGCATATTGTTTTGCATGAATCCATGACATATATGTTTCAGTTAACAAAGATTAACTTGGGCCCACCTTAGGCGCCCAAGTTGGCATCTTTGAGTTACAACTATTGCATGGAAAAGATATTTACAATGCTCAGTTAAGTGGGACCCAGTTTGGGTGCCTACTCTGAGGATGATATTGCATGAGATATTTTTGACAACTACGAGGTTAACACTTCAATGTTGGATGCCAACTTTGAGGGAGACTCTTGTTTGACTTGTTCATGCATGTGTGAACTCAACTTGGCAACCGTAGGTGTGGATTTTCTCAAGAGGATTTTTTATCTTGTATTTGATAACTCTTCTGAGTTTGTAAAAAATAATATTGTCTATTATTGCAGCAATTGTATGAGAGGGTTTTGGTGAGAAAATATTGCAAGTTGTGAAGAAGATTTGTTGAAAAACAAGGAAGCATATCAAAGGAGAATTGAATCAATGTTATTGTAATCTTATTCAAAGGTTAAATAATACAAGAAAGAACAATTTTGGTGGAGTTTTTTTCCTAAAAGGGTTTCTCCATGTACATGTTGTGTCCTTTCTATTTTGTCTTATATTTTTCTACAATTTTATGTATACTTTATACAACATTAAAATTGATCTAATTCAATATTAGTCATACACAAGGAATTGTGACAAAGAATACTAAAATTGAATCTACAGTTAGACAAGATTTACAAGTTTTAAGCTACATTTTTACTACAATTTTACCTTCATTTTCAACATTTGGTATCAAAGCTAATGGTTGGTAAGATTTTGGGATTCCTTTCTCTTAAAAGTTTGAAGGTTTTTTGGTTGTAGTGGGAGCTTTTAACATTGTGTCAATTGGTGATTTGTAAAATTAGTGTGTTGCAATGGGTTCTACTTCTTGTTTAGATATTGAAAGGTTCAATGGATCTAGGTATGAAATGTGGAAACTAAAAATGGAAGATCTCCTTGAAGAGAGAGATCAGTGGTTAGTTGTAGGTAATAAGACAAAGACACCTACATCGATGTCAGATCAAGATTGGGCTAAACTTGATAAGAAGGAAAGAGGAACCATAAGATTATGTCTTATTGATGTTGTTCTCTTGAATGTTTTAGATGAAAAGATTGTATTTGATATGTGGAAGAGGATAAGTGATATCTATCAAACCAAAAACCTTACTAATCACAAGATAGTTATATTCTTTAAAGATGAAAGATGGTGATTCTCTTGCACATCATTTAAATGCTTTTAATTTGATTCTGAGTCAGTTAGTATCTATAGATGTAAAGCTAGAAGATGAAGATAAATGCATTGTGTTACTTTGTTTATCTTTACCAGAATCTTGGGAAAATCTAATTGTTGCTATCAGTGGTAGTGGTGTAGATCCAAAGATGGACAATATAATTCCTACTCTCTTATTAGAGGAGATGAAGAGGAAGTCTAAAATAGGCTCCCAAGATGCCTTTTTTGTAAGAGGTAAAGGAATCTAAGGGAGACAAGAAAGGAAAGGGTAAGTCAAAATGAGGGTCTAAAACCCTTGGTAAGAGTAAGGTAAAGTGTTGGAACTATGGAAAATTGAGACATATAAAGAAGAATTATAAGAGCAAGAAAAAGAGTTATGATGCTTCTACAGAGAAATCCTTGGATGACGGTAATGATGCACTAATCATTTCATGTAAAAATGTTAGTGATGACTCTTGGATTATTGATTTAGGTTGCTCCTATCATATGACTCCTAACAAGGAGTGGTTCTCAAAGTATACTAAATATGATGGAGGCAATGTCTTCTTTGGAGATAATAGCACAACAAAGATTGTGGGCAAAGGAGAGGTAAAGTTGTGTTTCAGTGATGGTAGGATTAATACCCTTAATGATGTTTTACATATTCCAAGACTTGCTAGAAATCTACTTTATGTATCTAAGTTTAATGATTCTATAATGCATGTGACATTTGATAAAAGTGGTTGCAGATTGGTGAAAGGGAATATGGTGGTTTCTAAAGGATCTCAGATTGGGACTTTGTTTAAGTTGAATACCTCCAATTTGAATAAATCAACCAATGTAACTAAAGCTGAAAATACATGTATGTTGTGGCACCATAGATTGGTCCACATAGGTGAAAAAGGTCTTAGGACCATTCTTAATAATAAATTGGTTGATGGTATTCCTGATTATAATATTGGATAAAATGATTTTTGTGAGAATTGTGTGTTTGGAAAGCAATCTATATCTTCATTTCCTAAAGGAACAAATAACTCTAAAAGATTATTAGAGATTATTCACTCAGATGTTTTGGGTTTTGTGGATATTGACTCTATTGGAAAATCTAGATATTATGTCACTTTTATTTATGATGTCTCAAGATACACTTGGATCTATTTTATGCATAAAAAATCTGATGTGTTTAATAAGTTTAAAGAATTTAAGGCTTTAGTTGAGAAACAATCAGATCATAAGATAAAAGAATTGAGATCAGATAATGGTGGTGAATATTGTTCTACAAAATTTGGTGATTATTGTAAGCATGCAAGAATTGTGAGACAAGAAAACTCCATATCAACCACAAAAAAATAGAGTAGTAGAGAGGATGAACCGAACCTTAATGGAAAGAGCTAGGAGCATGTTAAGTAGTGCTAAGCTAGATCGGTTTCTTTGGGCTGAGGTTGTATGAAATTCTTGTTATATAATCAATAGATCTCCTAGTTCATCTATTGAAGATAAAACCCCTTATGAAATGTGGTTAGGTAGGAATCCTAGTGTTGCACATTTAAGGATCTTTGGTTGTGAGGATTTTTTTCATGTGCCTAAAGAAAAGCAATCTAAGTTGGATCCAAAAGTACAAAAATGCATATTCATAGGTTATGGTGAAAATGTAAAAGGTTACAAGCTTTGGAATCCTCTAACCCAAAAAATTACTTTGTCAAGAGATCTGATTTTTAGGGAATTTAGAGCTTATTTAGGAGAAGAACAACCAAAGGAGAAGGATACTTCTCGAACAGTGCATTTTGAGGAAAATACTAAGAATCAAGAAGATGCACATGTTGAAGAACAATTTGGATGGATTGGATGAGGAGAGTTCACAAAGTTCTGAGATAGATGCTCATGATGAGCATATTGAGGAAGAGGTAGAAACCCCATTGAGAAGATCCACAAGACAATAGAATCTTGTTGACAGGTATAGCCCACCTAATTTATGTTGTATATTTGCTTTGTTGAGTACTAATGATGAACCTAGATCTTACACGGAAGTTGTGTCTTCAAATGAGAACAAGCTTTGGACACAAGCTATACATGAGGAAATGGTTTCCTTGGATACTTGTAACACGTGTGATCTTGAGAGTTTTACCAAAGGAAGAAACACCATTGATTGTAAATGGATCTTTAAAAAGAAAATTGGAGCATATGGTAATCTTGAAAGGTACAAGGCTAGATTAGTAGCCAAGGGATACTCCCAAAAAGAGGGAGTTGAGTTTAATGAAATATTCTCTCCTATTGCTAAATTAACTTCTATTAGATTCCTTTTATCTACTGTTGCTATTTTTGATTTTGAGATAAAGCAAATGGAAGTGAAAACTACTTTCTTGCATGGGGATCTTGATGAGGAGATTTATATGAGGCAACCTGATGGTTTTGTTCTAAAAGGAAAAGAAGAATCGGTTTGCAAGTTAAAGAGATCTTTATATGGATTGAAACAATCACCGATAATTTGGTACCAAAATTTTGATGCTTTTGCATTAAAAATTGGTTATGTTAGGAGTGAGGAAGATCATTGTGTTTACATAAAAATAATTGATGATCAACTTTTAATTATTATCTTGTAAGTTGATGACATGTTTATTGGTAACAACAAGGTAATGATCAAAGAATTTAAAGCACGACTCTCTAGCACATTTGAGATGAAAGATCTAGGGGCTACAAAATATATCCTTGGTATGGAGGTCAACTGAGATAGAGGTAATAGAAAGCTTTGTTTAAGTCAAAGAAACTATGTTGATACTATTTTGAAACACTTTAACATGCATGATAGTAAACCAATTAATATTAATTTACCAGTTGACACGAAGTTAAGTTTAGACATGGGTCCTAAATCTGATTTTGATTATGAGCAAATGTTTGAGATTCCTTATGCTAGTGTAGTTGGTAGTTTGATGTATGCAATGGTCTATACAAGACCAAATCTAGCCCAAGCAGTGGGAGTTATAAGTAGGTTTATGTCTAACCCTAGTAAAGAACATTGGACTTATGTTAAGAGGGCGTTGAGATATTTATGAGGTACTTCTAATTACTGTTGGGTTTATCATGGTGCTAATGATATTGATATTATGCATAGATCATTGGACACATAGGGTTTTGTTGATTCAGATTGGGCAGGAGACCTGGATAGTTGGAGGTCAACAAGTGGTTATGTGTATACTTTCTTTGGATTTGTGGTTAGCTGGATGATTAAGAGGCAACCTACAGTTTCTTTGTCCACCATAGAAGCAGAGTACATGGTTGTTACACATGCCTCTAAGGAGGCAGTTTAGTTACAGAGACTTGGTAAAGGTATTGATTTTAATTGAAAGCAAATTAAACTTGAATGTGATAGTCAGAGTGCTATTTCTTTAGCCAAAAATCCTATGTATCATGCTTGTACTAAGCATGTTGATGTGTAGTATCACTTTGTGCAAGAAATGATTGAGAGTGGGAAGGTATTGATTGAAAAAGTTGACACTTTGGTCAATGTTGCAGATTATCTTATGAAACCGGTTCCTACAAAAATTTTATCTTGGTGCAGGAAGGCCATTGGCCTTGAGTCTTGTACTTGATTTATATTAATTATTTCTTGTTTAGAATAATTACAATGTATAATGTCAAGTGGGAGAATGTTGGGAATAGGATGCCATTTAATTGCATTCTAAACATAATTCATGTATCTCCTAAGTCCTTGGAATGTGTTCCACAACACTAGGATTAGGAAGAGATTAATTTTGAATGAAATAAACATTTAATTTGACATTTGTAGTTATTACTAAATAGTAGGAGCATGTGGGGACACCTTGGGAGAGCTCCTACAAAATAAGAGCACATGGGCGCCTACATGGGAGGTGGGACCCATCTTGGTTCAGTTAACTGGTTGGTGAATTGAGTACACTTCAAAAATGCATCTTAGGTTCCTACAAAATAGGGATTTTGATTTATGCATGTTGAGTTCCTATAAAATAGGGATTGATGTTTACAAGGCTTAGTTCAGTTTAGTTCAGTTCAGTTATGTTTCGGTTATCTTCAGTTGCATGTTAGTTAACTTCAGTTGACTTGAGTTGCATGGATAAATAACAGGTGGATACATTCAGTTAACATATGGAGGATCATTCATCCATATTATTTTACATGAATCGATGATAGATATGTTTTAGTTAACAAAGATTAACTTGGGCCCACCTTGGGCACCCAAGTTGGCATCTTTGAGTTACAACTATTGCATGGAAAAGATATTTACAATGCTCAATTAAGTGGGACCCAATTTGGGAACCTACTTTGAGGATGAGCTTGCATGAGATATTTTTGACAACTACGAGGTTAACACTTCATTGTTGGGTGCCAACTTTGAGGGAGACTCTTGTTAGACTTGTTCATGCATGTGTGAACTCAACTTGGCAACCCTAGGCATGGATTTTCTCAAGAGGCTTTGTGATCTTGTATTTGATAACTCTTATGAGTTTGTAAGCAAGAATATTGTCTATTATTGCAGCAATTGTATGAAAGGGTTTTGGTGAGAAAATATTGCAAGTTGTGAAGAAGATTTGTTAAAAAACAAGGAAGCATATCAACGGAGAATTGAATCAGTGTTATTGTAATCTTATTCAAAGGTTAAATAATACAAGCAAAACCAATTTTGGTGGAGTTTTTTCCTGAAATGGTTTCTCCACATACATGTTGTGTCCTTTCTATTATGTCTTATATTTCTTCTATAATCTTTTGTCTACTTTCTACAACATTAAAAAACATCTAATTCAAGATTAATCATAAACAAGGAATTGTGACAAAGAATACTAAAATTGAATCTATAGTTACATAGGATTTACAAGTTTTAAGCTACATTTTTACTATAGTTTTACCTTTATTTTCAATAGGTGATAGAAGGTATACACCTTTGACTGATGATCAGCCAAGCCTACAGTAATGAGCTCTCCTGTCTCCTTATGAATGAAAACTGATTCAAATGTAAACTCAACTTTATTTCCATCTTGTGCAATCTGGTAACCTGAGAGAAGATTATGGGACATCTTAGGAATATAAAGAGCATTAGTTGCATACCTTGTACCTAAATCAACATTACATAAACCAACAACATGAACAACATTATTGTTGGCAGTCAAGACCTCATCAAGGGGTGGTGCTCTAAGTGACCCTAGAATAATGTGATCAAAAGAGAAAGCTATATGTTCTAAGGAACTTGAATCAAGAATCCATCCATCAGGTCCATCAACATGAGTGATAATTAAAGCATGACCCTTACCCTTCAAATCTATAGTAGAAATCCTTCTAATCCCAGTGTGAGAATTGTCCTCATGTGTGGTAGAAGAATAATGTGAAATAGTGGATGAAGAAGGAATGGAAATATGATGTTCCTTAAGGAGTTGCTTTAACTCATGGATTTCATTCTTGCAGAAAACATGTTCACTATGCCCAATCCCCTTAAAAAAAGTACATTTGGGTTTCTCCTTCTTAGGTATATCTTCTTTAGAAGAGGTTGTGGAAGTCTCACTGGATCTTTTCTTAGGTTTTTTATTGTTCTTCCCTTTCCCCTTAGTTGGATTGGTAATCAATGCATGAGACTTAGAAGAGACATCATGTTGACTAAGTTTGGATTGTTCCCTAGTTCAATCTCTCATAAAAGGTCTCAAATGATGGCATGACAAAACTATCTCCTAACCCATCCATAGTGGAATAAAAGGAAGTGGAAAAATATGCAAATGCACCTTTCAACTTAGAAAAAATCAAAAATATACATTCCTTATTAGATTTCTCTTTCCCACATCCCACTAATTGAGTACGCAAAGACTTAAACTTCACCAAATAATCCTCAATTGTAGGAAATGAATCGATAGAAAGAGATGCCAATTCTACTTCTAGTTGCAAGAATCTTACATCACTAATAGAACCAAAGAGGTCATTATACTTATCCTATACTTGTCTTGGTGTATTACACTCCTCAATCTGGATGAATAAGGAGTCGACAATATGTAGTCCAATCAAGCCCATCGCCTCATCACATTTGTTTCAATATGAAAATTTCTCATATTCTCTTGGAAAATTTGGTTGTTCCTCACTCAAGGTAAACCATGATCCCTTAGACCAAAGTAGCCTCTACATATGCACCTTCCATGTATGATAATTGTGAGGAGTAAGAACCTCAAATCTTGATTCTGCCATTTGGGCCAGAAACACAAATTGAGCAAGAGGGAATATATTTAATAGGAATTGATTGTGAAACTTCTAAAATATGATATGGAACTAAAAAAGAAGCCTCCCAATGCAAATAAACCTCCTCCAAATTGCAGTATATCCAAGTTATCAAGTAAATTCCTCAAATTGGAAAAACTCAATAGAATGTACCCAGAGATGAATCTAAGAAAAGTGAATGGATAAAATGAAAGATATTTGAATCACCTTCTCAATGTCGCTAGAATATCCAAAATCTAGAAGATTGGTGAAAAGGTACTAGCTCAAGAGTCCAAAAGGAAGCATTGACTTAGTTGGCTATAATTTTTACCTGCAACAAAATCTGGCAAACTAGTCTACACCACTAGGAAGTACACGAAACCAACTTTTTGTCAATATCTTGTTTGTGAAAATCCAATATTCTAGTGAAAATTTATGCTCCATTAAAGAAATTTGTACAATTAGGGCTTGTAGGCTAACTAGCCGCAAAAAATAAGCCTCTGGTTGTTGATATGACCAGGGGTGGTGGGTTGGAAAAAAATAAAAGCATCGTCAGGCAAAGCAACAACGGGGTGATTGTCAGGTGGCAGTTGGGGCGATGTCGGTCACTAAGCGAAGCTCCCGATTACCAAGAAAACTGTGAGTTAAAAGGAATGGGTGATCGTTGTTTAGCAGTCAACAACAAGAGTATACGACACTAGCAAGGACTTCACGGGCGGTCAGTGGTAGGAATCTCCAAGTGGTCCGACAAAGATTAATTGCAAGGGCTGACAAAGTACGCACAACCTACAAAATTAATTCAAACCTTGCCAAAGCAATTTTAACTGCAGAAAAGGATTTTCCCAAACAAATAGTATTTTCCAAATATAATATGATGCCACAAACAAAATTTGTTTGATCAAAATTTAAAATGTTTCCTACGATAATTTAATATTGAAACCTTGACAAAGTATTTATTCTACATAATATTCAAACCCTAGTAAATATAATACCTGCCAAACAAAATATTTCGTCCACGATAATATTTATGCCAAAACTATAGAAGCCCAAATATTTTTCAACCTGCTAATAATGAAAATGCAAACCCGTAGAAAAAATTTACCGACGAGGGGGAGTATTTTTTTTGTAGAATTATATGATCTGTATGGTACGAATATCCATCCAAATGCTGCAAAAAACCTCTGATGGATCCAGATCAAATTTCAACAATTGGACTGGCATTCCTATGGTTTTTGGACCTCTTGATCATAATGGCAGGGTCAAATCTGATCTGATGTGCTTCAAAAATTAGTTGCCTCCTGGATGATGACAACTATCCCTTGATGTAGACCCTACAACCTATAATGAAAATCTCCTCAGCTCAACTTCCCAATATGAGATGGACTTTGCATGGCCTATGCTCTAATACCATGTTGAAAATTTGAATCAAAATAACCCAATTGAAGTTGCACACTCTTCAAAGGATTAAACCAAGAAAGACACCATCCACAAGAAAGTGTTGCAACATGACCATGAATGAAGATATGTTAGTCATGAGATGATTTACAAATATACAAGCACCTTGTATAAATAGGCATGGTGAGGAGTAGGATTAAGCATGATTGTGACATGTGTCTCAATCCTATGATGTGAGATGAATAACTAAAAAACCACCAAAGAAATGATGCAAAAGATAGATAAGATAAGTTCTAGAAAATACTTCTAGAAGAATCTTATATCCTAAGTAAACTTGACATGTGAATAATTCCCCTAATTACCTAATGAAATAAATTACTAGGTACAAGACTTTAATATTCACATTAACATAGCTCTCCCCCTCTTTCTATCTCTATGACTCTCCCTCTCTCTCTATTACTTTTCTCTATCACCTCCTTTCTCTCTCACTCTTTCCCCCTCTATCTCTATCTCCCTATCTCTCTTTCTCCCTCTCTATCTATATCACATTATCCCTATCTCTCTCTATTACTTGTCTTTATAACCTCCTTTCTCTCTCACACTTCCCCTCTATCTCTATCTCCATATCTCTCCTCTCTCTCTATCTATATCTTTACATATCCCTCTTATTTACTTCATCTCTATCTCTTTCCATCTATATCTCTCCCTATACCTCTCTATCTCTCTCCCTATCCCTCTCTATCTCTCTACATTATCTCTATATATATCTCTCCCTCTCCCTCTCCCTCTCCCTCTCTATATATTTATCTATATCACCCTCTCTCCCCCTCTCCTTCGCTCTCTCCCTCTCTATACCTATCTCTTCTCACTCTCTCTCCTCTCTCTATCTCTTTCTATCCATATCTTTCTCTATCGCTATCTCCATATATCGTTATCTCTTTATCCCTCTCTATCTCTCTATATATCCATTTTTATATCTCTCCCTCTCTCCCCCCTCCTCTCTCTCCCTCTTTATATATATACATATATATATATATATATATATATATATGTTTATATATATATCTATATTTATATATCTATATCTATATATATATATATATATGTATATATCTATATGTATATATACATACATACATGTATGCATATATGTATGTATAGATATATGCATGTATATACCTATCTATATCCCTTTCTTTAACTCTATCTCTCTATCTCCCCCTCTATCTCTTTCACTCTCTCCCTCCCTCCCTCTTTATCTCTCCCTCTCTAGACCAATCTATTTGCCTATCAATTCCCCCCTCTTTCTATCTATTTCTATCAATATATTTATTTACCTCTAACTCTATATCTCTCTATCCCTCTCCATATCTATATCTCCTTCTATCTATATCTCTCCCTCTCTCCCCTCTCCCTTTCTATATATTGAGCTATATCTCCCTCTCTCCCCCTCTCCTCTCTATATCTCTAGACCTATCTCTCCCCCTCTCCCCCTCCCTCCCTCTTTATCTCTCCCCTCTCTATCTCTCCCCTCTCTATCTCTATCTCTCTCTCTTTATCTTCCAATATTTTTCTCTCCCTCTCTATCTCTCTCCCTCTCTCCATATCTATTTTTCTATATTTACTTCTCTCTATCTCACCTTCTCTCTCCCTATCCCTCTTTTTATCTCTCTCTATCCCTCTCTATCTCTCTCCCTCTCTATCTATCTCCCTCTCCCTCTCTCTCCCATCTCCCTCTCTCTCCCATCTCCCTCTCCCCCCTCCTCTCTCTCTTCCCATATTCCCCCCTCTCTATATTTCCTTACATAAATGGGTGAGTACAAGATCATGATGGAACAAACAGTGGTGATAGAAAAAAAAGTGATTTCAGCTAGGAAAAATAATGAAATAAATCTTTGAATTTTTACTTGGGTTGGGTAAAAAGAACATTTTGATATGGTGAACACCAAAGCAAAATGGATATTTGTTATTAAAATATATCCATTTAAAAAAATGGATATATGATATAAACGGGTATCCACTTTTTGCACAAAATGAATATCTGTTATTTTCTTGTTTTATTATATATTATAATGTATAGTACTTATAATATTATAATATATATAAAAGTAATATATGATATTATATATAGTATAATATGATATATATCATATAATATAATATATTATGACATATATCATGTAATATAATATATCATATAATATAATAAATAATTATACAATATATTATTATAATTAATATATATATATTACTTACCATATTATAATATCTAAGACTAATATATGTTTTTGATTAAGGTAAAAGCAGGTTTTGAAGGGGCCTCGAAACCCTTTAACAAAGGAAAGAGAAAAGATAAAGCATTAAGAGATCAACAAAAGATGAGGAGCTGCCAGCAGAGAAAGACCAGAGACTAGCACAGAGACAACAACAATACAAAAAAAACCAGCAGAACACCTGCAGGAAACTAGCCACTAGGCCAGATTTCTCAGGATATCAACGACCTCCTTTTCCAGGTTGTCCATGTTGATAGCATCTTGCTTCATGTCTTGTATATCCGCAGGGGGCTTGTCCAACTTCCTTTTCAGATTGGTTGTAGTGCGTTTGCTCAGCCCAACCCCTTCCATCTGACCTAGATCATTGACCTCTTCCACTTCCACCATAGACTTAACCTGATGAACCCTTTCCATATTTTCAACCATCATATTCATACTAGCCATGGATTTAAGAATTTTATGGCTCATTTCCAAGACCTTCTGAATAGAATCTCTGACATTCTTAAGCCTCACCTCAATATCAGAAAGTTTGCCTTCGTGATTGTTTTTGAAATGTTCCAAATCTTCCATAGTTTTTTTCAGGCACTCAACTATATAATTCTTTTCATATTTCATCCATAGGTCCTTAGCTCTACCTTTGTCCTTTCTCGTGTTATCATCCCCCTCCACCTTTTCCAACCTACTGTTATAACCCCTTTGGTTAAGCTTTATCTCCTTTATCTCGAAGAAGGCCCACCTGATCAAATGAAAGAAATCAACAGAGCCATTGTGAGCAATAGCCAAGATGTTGCTAGGGTAATCGTGCTCAGCTTTGAAGTAGTGGTCATCTTCCTTAATATCACTAGGGTACCGAGGCTTGTCCCCCCCTGTCCATTGCAAGGTAGCTGGAAGTCTCCGAAGAATTGGTGTGTTAGGGTTCCTTGTGGTCAATGTGGTAGGAAGGGTCCTCCTCCAATTTTCTTTTACCTTTCCCCTGGTGAGCAACACTAGGAGTACCTTTAGTTTTCAGAATGGCAATGTCAGATCCAGGATAAATGATTTTTTCCCTTCCAGTAGACGTCGTTGCACTGGGCTTAGGGAGGGCACATGATTTAGACTTACTTTTGGCAGTGCCCTTCTTCTTGACCTCCATAGGGTGCTCTTGCTCCCCCTCCATTTCAGTATCCCACTCATCTTTATCCATATAACTATCACCCAGTTCCTCCTTATCAGAGGCAAAGTGAGGAGAAGGGGTATGATGGATGGTTTGAAAAGCTTTAAAGTGTTCATAGATTAAAACAAGTAAACCCTAATGAATTAAGGGATATCTGACCAGATTAGACACATAATCCTGAAGATTTGAATTTAACGAGGTGGAGAGGTAAAAAGGAAGGGAGACCCTGACCTGGTGCCTGAAGTGGTTCAGGAGCACAAAGTGATACCCAAAAATTATGGTGTATCTCCCGTCCAACGTGATATACTCAATGATGATCCTCAAAACCTCCCTCCGCAGCAACTTGATTTTTGTGGCATCATAGCTACTCTTAGCAGCCCGCAGCAAGTCCTCGCTTTCCTTGTCAGTGCGAGGGAAATTCTTCACCGTCTGGTAGGAGAGCTTCCTATCTCTATGAAACTTGAGACCCTCCATAGGCATACCGGTTACCTCAGAAAATAATTTCTCGTCGATCTTCACCTTCCTTCCAAACAAATTAATTCTACCATTATTCCAGTCCTTCGCGAAGATCCTGGTAAACTCCAGATCTCTACCATGGAGTTTCTCCGTAAATCCCGTGATGCCACCCTTCTCCAACACCCTCCATAATTTTTCATTGGTTTTCATCTCACTGCAATCAACTAGTTCCAACCTGCAACGCTCTCTGCCCATTCTGTCTGCAATGCAAATTTTCTTCAAAGAATCCATAATGCTAAAATTTGTGGGCGCAAAAATTCCCATAAAGCGTGCGAGGCACCAAATATTAATGAAACCATAAAACCTGCGGTACTCCACGCCTTGAATAAAAATGATGAGACAGCAGTACCAAGACTACTTCAGAAAACTCACCTTTACCTTAATCATTATTCGAAGATGGAAATTGAACCCTCCCATGGGTTTGATCATACATAATTAAGGTCGTGATGTCAACCTCAAGACCATCACTCTTCTGCCATATCATATTATTATTCACCTTCACCACTATGTTTGCAAAATAATCCGCCACTGTATTGATTCCGCCACTATATTGATCTCCCTATAGACATGGGTGATGAAGTAGTTCTCAAAGAAATTGATAATTTCCTTAGATAAATTAACCCAATTTTCTATAGTCTAGGATGACTTTTGAGACCCTTTAATGCATTGGATTATATTGTTTGAATCTCCTTCAATCGAAACATTTTTGTACTTCAGCTTCCTAGCAAGGTTAAGGAGTTGATAAGCCCCGATGGCTTCAGCAAGGTGGTTGGTCTGTCTACCCAAGGGGAGTGCCACCAATGAAATGAAATTTCCATTGTAATCCCTAATCACTCCACCACACCCAGTAGACCTAGGATTTCCCTTGGCCGCCCCGTCAAAGTTGATTTTAACCTACCCAAGGGGGCAGTCTCCAGAAGATACCATCCCTAGGCCCCTTGATAGATTTAGGAACTTGAGACACATCAGCCCTTATCATCCAAGCCTCAACAACTCATATATCATTATCCTGGCAGATTTTCTTCCCTTTAACCTTCATGTTACCATTCAACAAATTGAAATTCTCTCTCGGAGCTCTCATAATTTTCTCAAAGACCACCTCCTCTGAGAGGGAAGAGTCCATAAATATTTTTTTGTTGCGCTCCTTCCAGATTCCCCACGCGAGATGTGGAAAAATATATTTCTAGAGTAGATCCAACACTTGATTTTTTGACGGCCCTTTCCATTGACTATAGAAATCCATTATAGAACCAAGAAAAACCCAGTTGAGATTCCACATCTGCAAAATCTTGCACCAGATGTTATAGGAAAAGGAACATTGAAGAAACATATGGGAAGCACTTTCAACATTCGCACAGCAAAGATAGAAATGATTAGGAAAGGAAAAATCACGCTTACAAATATTATCATTAGTCAAGATTTTATTCTGGAGCATAATCCATAAAAAGAAATTAATTTTAGGAGTAAGGTTATGCACCCAGGCCTTCACCCAGAAAGGAGGGGGAGAAAGATAGAAGCAAGAAGCAATATCCAAAGAGACGGAAAAGATCCCCGAGGGAGATAATTTCCAAATCAGGTGATCCCCCTGGCCCCTAGGAAGCAGCACAACAAAATTAAGAATGGTGTGCAAGGGTGAAAGATCCGAACTAAGAAGAGAGACACTCACCCACTGGTTTGATCTCTAGTAGTCCCCAACATGACTACCATATTTAGCTTTGCATTCCCCCATGTGGCTACTGAGGGCCGGAATGTCACAAAAAGGTTCAGTTCCCACCCACCTGTCTTCCCAAAAAAGAATCTTTTTACCATCTCCAAGCTTCCACATGGCTCCCTTCCTAGCAAGATCCCTAGCCTTGGTAACATTATTCCACAGGGAAGAACCCAAAGGGAGAGAAGGAGAGTAAGGGAAATCTTTAAGAGAAGCAGTACCCTGAAGATATTTATGATGCCAGATAGAATTCCATTCACGAACTTCAGAGAAAGTTCGCCACACCTGCTTAGCCAAAAGGGCTTTGTTGAAAATTTTCAAGCTTCGAAGGCCCAAACCCCCATAATTTTTAGGTTTACACACACTCTCCCAAGAAACCAAAGGAATACGCTTATTTTCATCAACTCCCAACCAAAGGAAGCGTTTCTGAATTCTTTCAATAATTTCAGCGTATTTAGAAGGAATCTTAAACAGGCTCAAGGCATAAACCAGAAAAATTTGCAGAGAGAATTTAAGCAAAAGAACTTTACCAGCCTGACTAAGAAGGGAACCTTTCCATCCAGCCAACTTATGATTAATCCGGTCAATCAGAGATGTCCAAAAAGAATCCAGAGGTTTAGAACCCAAGGGAAGACCCAAGTAAGTGGAGGGAAGAGGTTTAATAGCACAACCAAGAATCTTAGCAATATTCCTTTGCCTCTGCTCCGAGGTGTTGAAAAAGAAAATGGAGCTTTTATCCTTATTGATTTTCTGGCCAGAAGCAACTCCATACAAAGATAGGCAATTCTTTAGGACTCTGGCTTCAACAATAGTAGCACAACCCATGAGAAGAGTGTCATCAACAAATTGCTGGTGGGAACACACATTATTGGTAGAAGACGGTCTTAGTCCTTTCAAGCTCCCATCACTAACCTTCCTAAGCAACAACCTACTAAAGATTTCCACTAAAAGGGTGAAGAGAATAGGTGAAATGGGATCTCCCTGTCTAACACCTCTGGTGGCTTTGAAAAATCTGGAAGGAGATCCATTAACAATAACAGCAGTGCTGGTAGTAGAGATCATTTCCTTAATCAATTGAACAAAACTTTCAGAAAACCCAAAATCTCTTAAAATTCACAGTAAAAGATCCCAGTCCACTATCATAAGCCTTGGACATATCTGGATTGAGAAGAAAACCTTGATTCTTAGACACCTCAAGGGAATGGATATTCTCATGAACAGTAATTATGGAGTCCACAATCTATCTTCCACGGACAAAAGTATTCTATTGAGGGGAAATGAGCAGCGGGAGGATGCCCAGCATCCTGGTAGTCACCACTTTAGATATAATTTTATAGATAGAATTGCAAAGGCTAATAGGTCAAAAACGCTCAAGAGAATCTGCTCCCGGGATCTTAGGGATGAGCACAAGAAAGGTGGCGTTAAGTTCCTTCAACAATCTTCTAGATTAGAAAATTTATTTTACAACATTCACAATATCCATACCCACAATCTCCTAGAAATCTTGATAGAAAAACATAGGGAAGCCATCAGGGCCAGGGGCTTTATTACCTTCGAACGAGAACACAACGTTTCTGACTTCATCCAAGGAAGGGATGGCAGTCAAAGCTTTCTTGTGATTTGCATTCAGAATATTAGGAATAACATCAACAAGGCTTTGTTGAGCAACCACATCCAGCCTACCATCACTTGATAATAGGTTCTCAAAAAGTTGAGTAGCTACACTCCTTATCTCATCCTCCTTCTCAATTCTTATACCATTCTTCAAAATATGAGTTATTCGGTTAGTTTCTATGTGCTTCATAGTGGTCATGTGGAAAAATCTAGTATTTTTATCCCTAGAAGACAACCAGACCGACCTAGATCTTTGTTTCCAAAATTCTTCTTCCTTGGAGATAATGACATGATACTTAGTAATAATTTCATTCTCTTTAGGTAAGAGATCTCCCTCATAGCCATTCATCTGAATCCTTTCCTGAATTTCTTTGAGCTCCATCTGGATGGCAGCCTTAGAAGCAAAAATGTCACCAAAGACTTCCCTATTCCATCACCTAACATTCATTTTAACCGCCCCCAATTTCTCGGCCATGCTAAACATGGAAGTTCCACTAACCTTAATATTCCACCAATCAGAAATACAACTGGAAAAATGAGGGTGAGACTTCTACATTTTTTCAAATCTAAAGGGAAAATTTCTCTTACCCGAAATAGAATCAGCCACAAAGCTAATAGGATAATGGTCTGAACCAATCCTAGAGAGATTTTTAAGAGAACAAAAGTAAGGATTCACCCAGTTATCCAAGATGAGCACCCTATCAAGCTGCACTTGGATGAGATCATAACCAACCCTCCTATTGGTCCAGGTAAACATAGCTCCCTTAAGATTCACATCATGTAAGTACTGAGAGTTGACAAAGTCCATCAAATTCAATTTACTATCCATTTGAATGTGTGATCCACCAAAATTTTCAGATTCAAGTAGCGATGTATTGAAATCACCATTCACAATCCAATTCTCATCAAGGAAGCTACTCCTAAAAGCTTCGAGTCTTTTCAAACAAATTCTTCTGGAAGTCCTATTATTGGGGGCATATATATTAGAAAAAATCCAACAAAAACCATCCCTAATGTGCCTGAATTTTGTAGCCACATGGTTGGAATAATCTCAAAGTGGGGTACCTTGGATTAGATTTTGGTTCCAAAACATCGCAAGCCCACCAGAGGCCCCCTCTGAGCTCCTACCCTGAACACCATTATTCTTAAATATTTTCAATTTCTCCACCCTTTCTTTAGGCACTTTGGTTTCCTGAATGATAAGGATATCAAGCTTATGATCCTTAGCAAAATTATGCAAAATTTCTTGTTTATGGGGGTTGTTTAACCCCCTAATATTCCAAGACATGAACTTCATTTCCTTGATGGGGTGCTAATCTAGAAAATCTCTGGGATTGTTTTTTGGGTCCCATCCGCAATGTTTTGATTGAATTCGTGCTCCCTATGCCACCTTATTGATTTTCTCCCCGAACTTATCTAGGTTCCACAATCCTCTTTCAATTTGTTTCTAGTAGAAACCCCCAAGATATTACCCCCTTTCTTGTTCTTTTTCTGCTCTACCTTTGTGAATGAACTATCCTCATCAACATCAAGGTCCTCAAGACCCATAAATTCTTTCCCATCCAAGAAATCATCTACTAGAGCATCATTAGTCATCAGGGAGAACCTCGAAGCATTCCCTGGCTTGCTATTTTCCTTCGGGCTCTCAAAAGTGTCCCTCACAACTGTTGGGGAATGATGAGAGTTGTCCCTAGGTGAAGATACAAAAACCTTCTCCTTTGAGGCCACAGGGACTTTAATATTGCTAACCCTACTTCCCTCCTCTTGACCACTGCAATAAATCTTCTCCAAGACTTCACAAAAATTGTCTTGGAACTTCATTTCAGCCTTCAAGCTCTCATCCAACTTCCCTGTACTTTCAACCTCTTCCTTATCTTCCTTTTCCTGGGCACCTTTGGTACCTAAGAACGTGGATTCCTTCGTTCTGACTACAAACAACATTTCCAGGTAAAGTTTCTCCCTCATTTATGTCCTCCGAGTTGGAGTTCTTATCCTCCTTATTCTTGTCCTGACCTACCTCTGATATATTCACCTCATCCTTATTCTTTTTCTCCAAGGGTTTCTCCATTGCCTTTACCTTCCAGATTTTTGTCTCTTTAGTGCTAGATTTAGCTTCAGGTTTGGAGACACTGAGGGGGAAATTCCTAGCCCAATGCCTAGCTTTTCTGTAGTTAAAACACAAAAATGGGAGAGATTCAAACTCAATAGATTGAACCCATTTCTCAATCTTCAAAACTATTTCAAAGGAAGACAGTAAATCAGTAGATTGGGTGATACCCACACAGATCCTAGCATAGACCAACCTTTTTCTTACCGAGGTGAGGTGTCTATGGATAGAAGTTCTCCAAAGGAGTTCTTTATCCATCTAAATACATCTTCATTCCAAAACTCCATTGGAAGGCCTGGAAAATGAACCCAAACTGGCACAACTTCAAACGAAGACTTTGAGAAGTCCATTTTCGGGGACCATTTCTTGATAGCCGAAGATGATTTTCCAATGACCTAGGGGCCACCACACAACACTGCAATGTTATCTTCTTCACAGGAAAAAGAAAAAAAGAAAAAACCTTTGGGTAAGGCCGCTACCTCAATGTTTGGTCGCGGGCCCATAAATTTTCCCACCAAAGAAGAAGCCATTAGAGAAATGTTGTGGTCAATGACCAGATAAGCGACAAGGATAGAAAATGTCCCACTCAACAGGGTCAAAATATTGCTGACTGGAGGGAGGGAGGACTTACCAACAAGCTTGGTGCCAAAGAGTGAAGACCATCTTCTTTTTGACTCCTCCCAAGCCTTGTCCCCCACCTCCTTCTCCGCATCCAGGTTTCCAAAGGCCCTGGTCCCACCATCACCACCATTCAGATTAGGGCTAGAAAATCACTTACCTTCTGGGTCCCGCCTGTCTCCTGGGTCCCCCTACTTCCCCTGACCTGAGTCCTCAGAAACAACTCCCCCCTGTTCATCTCCTGCCAGCTCCCCTGCCGCTACCGCAAAAGAACCTCCCGCCAGCGAAAAACCAACCACCTTTGAACCAAACACCCATTGTTGACCAAGAGAAAATTCAAATCCTTTCTCCCGCTCTCCCATCGTTGCATATTCCATTATTTTGTTGATCGTTAAGACTAATATATGTTATATCATATAATATAATAATATATTAAATATTTTAAAAAATATTATCTTTGAAATGGATATCGGTTTCAGAGATTTTTTTATAGTATAAAAAGTCTCCAAAATAGATATTCATTTTGGATAATTATGTATAATATTAAAAACTCTCCAAAACGGATATCCATTTTGAAGAGCTACATATAAAATAAAAAATCTCTCCAAAATGGATATTTATTTTGGTAGAAATTTTGAAAATTATGGTTCCTTGGTTCCTTTCCCATTTTAATGGTGGTAAGTCTGTTGTTTTATAGGGGTTTTAGTGAATGTTCCTAGGGTTTTCTACAAAAAAACCCTAAGCCTAGGCAACATCATTGCACTTTTCTTCTAATTTTTCCTTGGCTACCTACACCCTGTGTTAAGTCCCTCAAGTTACAACTTGAAGCCTTCTATTTGTTCTTTTACCAGCCCCTTTTGGTTAGGTTACCGAGCATTCTCATTTCCTAAATATTTAATGTCTTTAAAAGGTCTTTCACTTTCTTGAGTCCCACAAGACATGCATCAACATTTTGCGTAGCTCCTTTGATTCACAGAAGCAAGAAATGTTATTTCTTTCCTCCCACGAGCCTACAAAACATTCTTTTTAAAACCCCTATGAATTGACATGTAGGGGTGTTCAACCAATCAAATCTTGCAACTCCTTTTTCGTGCTATATATCAAAGGTTCCTTGAGAAGTCCCTATCTTATTGTGCCCTAGGAGCCCCCATTTTCTAGTGACTTAAGTTTTTTTTAAGTGCACATGCTGTAATTCTCTTTTAAGTTGCCCGAGGAATAATTCACAAAGGGTCCCATCATATCATATTTTAGCTATTTCCTATTGGGTTTGTGCTTGGAAAAGGCTCTTAATTGCAAAATCTTCTCTTTATGAACAAGTGAAATGCATTTATTCCATTGCTTTATATATCCTTTTCCATTTCGCACAATCTTTAACCTTCACGGAGCAATGTTTTCTCAAGCTCTTCTTTCCCTGAGTTCCTAAAATCTTGACACATATTCTAGAGGGCCCACCTTATGTATTTTGTGAGAGTGCATTGTCGAGGAGGCCTTAAAATTGTTGTGTCTCTTTCTCTGAATCCCCAAAATTGTGACATGTGTCCCAAAGTTATACAAAGGATGGAGGTTCTCCTTTTCGTAGAGGGGGTTTTCAAATTCCTACTATCACCATTGATTTCCTAAGATCAATGACCCACATTTAAAATTAAGAATGGATAATATTTGTCACACATTTGAGCACGTGTGAGAGTTAATGATCAATTTGATCTGCAACTACCTGATTCTTCGTATGAATTGAGTTAATTATTTATTATCAATTCATTTAGAGCACAAAGAAAAAGGTGTAGAGCGATTTTGTTACAAGTTTTAGAACAAGCTAAGGTTTTTGATGCCATTTTAGGGTTGATAGCTTTCTTCGAACTAGTAAGTAATTTAAGGCTTTTTCTTTTTAAATTTTAGTTTAAAATTTTATTTTTAGTTTCAAGGAATTGATTTAGGGGGTTGAGAAGTTGTGAATTATGGTTTTCCAAGTAGAATTTTCATAAATTATTTCTAGAACCCTAAAACCCTAGTTCCCAATTATATCAAAATCATGGTTGGAACTTCAAAAGGGACTAAAAGAACATTAGATGAGGAAATTATGGTTCGATTGCTTGGATCTACAAAGAGACCAAGGGTTGGTCAAGGGTCCAAAATTCTATCAGACCAAATTATAGATAAAAATGATCAGTGCATAGATGTCATAATTCCTATCCATGGTTATGCCCTATTCAAGCACTGCTTCAAAAAATATTTTACTGACAGGCCAATTTCCAACATTTGAACATTAGGGTTGGAAAAATTAGTAATTCCCAAATATTTTTATTAATTTTGACCTTATCAAGGTTGTGGCTAGGTCATATAACCCTAACACTAAGGGAATTATCATCGAAAATGGTGGAACCCTTGTAACTATAAATAAGGAATTCATTTGTGAAGCATTTGGCCTTGATATGAATGCTCATTTATTGATTGATTTGAGACCATTAAGAAGAGAAGATCACAAATTAAAGGAAAGTTATAGAGTAGAGTGGCTACCAAGTTTCAAAACAAGAGAGTAGAATAGAGAATTCCAAAGGTTGCTAGAAGTGATTTGGAGTCGTTCAAATTTGATATTTTTGAGGGTTACTTCCAAAAGACATACTTTTCTTTGTGTTTGGTATTGGGAATTAATTGAAAAACTTGAATGCCTATTAATTTGATGGTTTTGATTGTTGGCATCCATAGTAGAGACATAAACAGGCCATATGATTATGTAGGGTTCATTGTTGAGGAACTTCATAGGGCTTTGACTTATCTTCACAAGGATACCATAATTATTCATTTTAAATGGTATTATTTATTGTGTCATTGTTAGGATAGGTGACATTATAATTGTTATCCTAAGTTTATAATTGTGTGTCTCCACACTCTTTGGAAAGTGTTCTAAGGGACATGAGGGAAAAAATATTTATTATTTATTTTCTTATGACAAATTGTAATTGCATTCAAAGAGGTGAACCCTTTATGGTGACGGTTATAGGGCATCCCGAAAGAATATTCCTCTTGGAAATCCAACTTTGTGAGTGGGGACCAATTTTGTGTTTATGTTATTTGCATGTTTTGCATGCTCTTGCATGGTTGGGTGCCCAGGTTTGCATGTTGGTGCATGCTCTTGCATGAAGATATCAAAGCCGTCAGAGAGTTATGGAGCACTCGGTATTGACCAACTTTGATTGGATGTGGGTTAGGCACCCATATGAAGGCCATGTGATTATTTAGTTTTTTATGCCATGTCTATGGGTTGTCCACTAAGGGGGTGTGGGTTTTTCCAGGTGGTTTTTCTTTTTTTTAATTATATAAGCAGTATTTATAGGGTGATGTACCCTTTACACGATGATCCCAAAGGGCCAAAAAGGAGCAATACCATTAAACAATAAAAAAATTTATAGTAATAGCATACGAGAGACACAGAAACAACCAAAAAATAGCAAAGAGGCAGCACAACCAAGACCCAACCACTAATTGTCTAAACCCTCCCATTTTTTAACTAGGAGGTTTAACAAATCTTCCCTGATCCAGCTAGGGCCTTCATCCATGGTGTTCTTGTCCATTTCTTCTTTGACCACATATGAGAGCGTGAGAGTCAACCTGTGAATCATCTTGATAGTGAACTGGACCAGGTAGTTGACCCTCTGATTTAGCTTAGCAACCTGCTCCTGCAGCACACCGAGATCATTCACCTTGTCATCCTTTCTCTGGATCTCCACTCCAGCACCAGCCCTAGAATCCGAAGACCTGGTGGAGTCATTACGAATCATCTCATTCAAATCAGAGAAATGACTAGGATCTTTTATGGGTCCTTTATCTTTCCACTTTTCAGGAGCTTTAGTGCCTTTAATACTGTCGCCATTATGCTCCAAGTCACTGGAAATGTCATCAATAGGGGTCTCCTTCTTATACTTCACTAGCCTGTGGGACCTTCTCACACTCGTCTGCTCCATCCCCATCTCAAAGCTATCCGCTACCACCGTATCCCCTTTAGAGTCTTTTTCCTCAGTACATTTACCTTCCTCAGCAATCAGAATAACCCTTGGAAGTTGAGGCACATACTTCCCTTTCTTTTTGGCAACAGGTCTATTGACCTTCTTGTGTTTCAGCTCACAGATCTCGACCACAACACTCGACTGGGCCGCAGCAAGTGGTTTTTCTTGTTATTTTGGGATACCACTTGTGGTATTCTCTCCCAAAAACTTGTATATATTGGAGCCTTGAGATGTTGGTTTGTAAGAGTTTATTTACAAGTTGTCAAAATAACGAAGTGTTGTCAAAATTCAAAGAGGAGGGTTGTGTTATTGTATCTCATTTGAATATGAATACAAACATTGGATCTATTTGGTTGTGGAGTATTTTCCCGCAAGGGTTTCTCCATGTATATCTTATGTCACTTGTGGATGTCAACTTGTGGTATTGTTGATTTTCTTTCATCTTTGGAATTTTCAATCACATAATCTCTTTATGGTAATCTTGAATATATATTTTCATATTTGAAAAACATTATTAAGTTATATTGCTACAAGTTTTACCTTAGATTTCCAATAGTTAGTATTAGATGTAATGGTTATATTAAGAGAGGGGCACCTTTCTTTTGAGTGTTGAATGTTTTTTGGTTGCAGTGGGAGCTTGTGCATTGTTGGTTTTGCAAATTTGTGAAGAAGATTGAAAACCATGGCTTCTACCTCCCATTTGATATTGAGAAATTCAATGGAACTGGTTGCAAGATATGGAATTGAAGATGGAGGAACTCCTTGAAGAGAGAGATCAGTGATTGGCAGATTCGAGTGAAAAGAAACCAAAATCAAAATATAATGAAGATTGGAAGAAAATAGACAAGAAGACACAAGGAACCATTTGGTTGTGTCTTGTAGATTTTTTCCTCTTGAATGTTTTAGAAGAATCTACCACATACAATTTGTGGAAGAGAATAGATGATATTTACCAAACCAAAAGTTTAACAAATAAGTTATATCTCAAAAGGCGTTTGTATTCTTTGAAAATGAAGAATGGTGATTCTATTATAAAATATTTAAATGTTTTTAATATGATTATAAGTCAGCTTGCATTTGTAGATGTTAAGATAGAAGAAGAAGATAAATATATTTTGTTACTTTGTTCTTTACCCGAGTCTTGGGAAAATCTAATTGTTGCCATAAGTGGTGTTGGTACAAAACTGAAGATGGATAGTCTCATTTGTATACTTATTTTAGAAGAGATGAGGATAAATTCCATGAATTTAGGCTCCCAAAATTCCTTTCATGTGTGAGGAAGGTACAAAGAAAAAGGAGGGCCTAAAGGGGATAAAAAGAGAGACAAGTCTAAAGGATGTTCTAAAACCCCCAAGAACAGTAGAGTGAAGTGTTGGAATTGTGGTAAGAGAGGAAATGTGACTTGAAGGAGTGTAGAAACAAGAAAAATATTTCAAATACTTCCATAGAAAATTCCTCAAAAGATGGTGATTTTGATGCTTTGTTTATTTCTGCTAACACTATTAGTGATGATTATTGGATTATTGATTTAGGTTGCTCCTACCATACGACTCCTCACAAGGAGTGGTTTACTTCATATTCAGCTTATGATGGGAGAGAATTTTTCCTTAGTGATAACAACATGAAGAAGATTGTTGGTAAGGGAAAGGTAAATTTGTGTTTTAGTGATGGAAGGGTTAAAACCCTTGATCATGTTTTACATATTCCAGGACTTGCAAGAAATTTACTTTTTGTATATAAGTTGAATGATTATGGAATGCACGTGACATTTGAAATGTCTGGTTGTAGGTTGGTAAGAGGGAGTTTGGTGATAGCTAGAGGGTCTCAGATTAGGACTTTGTTTAGGCTTAATACCTCCACTTTTTGTAACTATGCCAATGCAACTGGCACTGAAAATGCATGTATGTTGTGGCACCATAGGTTGGGTAACATAAGAGAAAAGAATCTTAAGACAATTTTCAAAATAAAGTTGGTTGACAGTATTTTTGATTAATTTGTAGGTAAAAAATATTTTTGTATAATAGATTGTCATTTTGTAATGGAACTAATAAAGCTAAGAGATTATTAGAGATCATTCATTTGGATGTGTTTGGACCAATGGATGTTGACTCTTTTGGAAAGTTTCATTATTATGTTACTTTCATTGATGATGTCTCAAGATACACCTATATTTATTTTATGCATGCAAAATTTGAGGTTTTCACTAAGTTTAAGGAATTTAAAGCCTTGGTTGAGAAGCAAACAAATTATAAGATAAGGGTGTTGAGATCTGACAATGGGGGTGAATATTTTTCTAGGGAATTTGATGAGTTTTATAAGCATGAAGGTATTGTTCGAAAAAATACTACTCCTTATACTCCTCAAAAAAATTGGTTAGCAAAAAGAATGAACCAAACCTTGATGGAAAGAGCTAAGAGCATGTTGAGTGGTGCTAAGCTTGATAGATGTTTTTGGGAAGAAGTTGTAAGTACTGCATGTTATTTGGTTAATAGATCTTGTTCAACTCTTGTTGATAAAACTCCTTATGAAGTGTGGATAGGTAGAAAACCATTTGTTTCACATTTCTAAATTGGATCCAAAAGAACAAAAATGCGTCTTTGTTGGTTACAGTGAGAATGTAAAAGGTTATAAGCTTTGGAATCCACTAACTTGTAAAATGATTTTCTCTAGAGATATGATATTCAAGGAGTTCAAAGTTGCCACATCTTGTTTAATTAGAATAGCTTAATCACTTAATTGTTGCATTAACTATTTAATAAAAAGCGATTTTGAAAGATAATTTGATTACATTAATTATTGCTTGAAGGGTAATTAAGAAAAATGATTATAATTATGATGGTCAATTATGCATTTTAATTTATAAGTGCATCATGAATCGTTGACATTTTCTCATATTCGAGAGAGAGCATCATCAAGGAAAAGGTTCTAGTCGATGGAGGTAACTGACTATGATGGAATCAACACACACACTCACCTAGACTCATGTAGTTAGGTTGCATGTGTGTGAATGAAATTAAAAATTTGGGTTTTGTTATTTGGATAATTGTATAATTTTGTGAATGATGCATAAACATATTTGTTTGGGAAATGAAATCTCTTTACATAAATCTAGATAAATTAAATAATACTCAAAGAGATCGTGTTAGCGAGGGTCATGAACCGAACTTAGCGCAAGAATGTGTTACTTGTTTTGTATGTATTTGCATTCGACATTCCATTAAAATGAATCCCAAAACTAAATGGGAATTGGCATGAGAATGCAAATAGAAACATCCTATTATTTAATTATTAGAAAAATAAAGTTAATATTATTAATAGATAATATATCAATAAAGATATATATTTTAATTATTGTTTTGTAAAAGAATATAGTTATTTATTTAAAGATAATAATAATAAACTCAAAAAAGTTGTTCCCACGTGCCTGGAAGATGCTTCCACATCTTGCATGGGACTTTAACGTGGGAGAAGTTGGTGAAAGATTGGAAAAATCTGCTTTACACTTGCCAGTTGAAATTTACTTAAAGTCTTGAAAGAATTTTGGGGGGAAAAGGTTGAATACTTTTATGGGAAAAATAATAATAAAATCACAGGCACAATTTAACATTTAGGTAATAACATGAATAATTTCATGGGATTATTCATGGGATTCCAAGAATTTGATGGCCTTCAAGCAAGGCTAATCTTTACAGGTACGATGGCCTTTGTTTTTGCTTGTATAATTATTTTTTCCCTCAATTATGTATATAAATCTCTCTAATGGTTGTCTTATTAGGTTTTTGCATTCGTGATATCCTCGCATGAATAAGACATTTTTAAGTTTGAAAGCCTTGATGCTTTTATCATTTGAGCTAAATTTTGTTTATACTTCTAAATATGATTTTTCATAAAATTAGAGTATTTAGCCTTAATAATTATCCATTCTCCCTTTTTTTTTTTAAATTTCTAGTTGGGTTCTTAATATTTAGTCCTTGTCCAGTTTTTTTCAATGAGTCTTTGCACATCATCTTTTCATTTTTGATTAAGACATTGTTTTTTCGAACTTGAAAAAAAAGGAATTTAAATTTGTGAGCTTAAGTGACCGTTCAATTTTTTTCCATTTTTACCTTTATGTAAAGGTTCCAAAAGAGAATTCATTTTGTAGACCTCTCTATTTATGCATGTGTTTGTTATAGTACCAATATTTAACAATTGTAGGAAGCCTATGCTTAAGCCTAACATTTTTACACTACCTACCATTAATGTACTTTAGATATTTTAAGGGCTAATTAAAACTAACACACACAATTTTCATTTGTAAAAAAAGCTCAAAACAATTTATTGTACATTATTGGCAAGCATATTGAATACAATATAATAGAAATGACATGTTTTCAAACTTTGATATTTGTTGGAGTTATGTGTCATATGTCAATTGATAAGAGGCAAACTATAAAGCAAGAGCACTATGTTGAAGATCATTAATTCCATGATGTCGTGACATTACTGACATTTCAATATATTTAATTTACCTATATTAAATATAGCCTAGCATGTAATAGGCATTGGACATTACTTGTTGCTTTTAATGGAGTTCCTTTTCTTAATCTTGATCTCAATTTATATCAATGGAACAGGCACAAGTTGTTATACAGGGTCTAATCACCCCTTGACTTATTTAAATAGAAAATATCTATGAAGCAAAGAATGATTTTCCCATTATTCATAATTCATATCACAAATTTAATAACATAAGTCTAATTAAATATGATCTATGGTACTCCTCCTTAAATTATTTTCTTTGGAATAGAACTAAAAAGAGAATTATGGAGTTATCTAGGTGTTGGAGTTCATGACATAAATTGTAAAATGTGGATTAAGGAAGAAATGTTCTTAATTACCTTTAAGAAACCCAATGTGGGAAAACTCTAGAAACTTAGAGTTGTGTCTTCTTATCTGAGCTGAAATTAGCCTAAGTCTCCATGTATATTGGAATTTTGTGGCACTTCTACAATCCTCTCCCACGTGATCCTATTATGAAGATTCATTCAAGATAAATTTTCTCTTGTATTTATTTGTAAAAGAATTCTACAATTTTAATGTTTTTCATGAGCATGATGGGCACTTCTATTGTTCCACATGGTCATCCAAGCAACACATACAATTTAAATGTCTTGTCACCCTAATAATTAGAAGGTAAAATACCATGGCTTCCATCTCAGGTGGTTGATTCCTCCTTTTGTTTTTTTTTGAGTTGTCCTATTTTGGGGAGAAATCTTGTGATCTATATTACAGAAAAAACTGCTCTTAAATGGTTGGGAGTATTGCAAAAATATTTATGTGTTTTATCCTTCGTTCTTTTACCTTTCTGGAACATATTGAAGTTTTGAATTTGGCCAAAAAACATAAAAGTTATGACTATTTGAATGTTGTCCTTCTGATTGCAATCTGCAAATTCGAAACTACTAGTTGATTTATAGGTTGCAATTATCATGAGTTAAAAGGATAATTATTTTTATCATAAAAATGTGGTTAAACATAAGTGAAAATATTTAAATAGGTCACAATCCCTTCGTGGGTTGCCTTCCATGTTTGTCAAGTAATAATCTACAATCACTTAGGTCATGAGGAGAAAGTAAGATCCTTCGTATCACTTAATACTGAGTAGAGTTATGGAAGGGTGTTCAGATTGCAGATTAGCTTCTTTTATGGACTAATTATTTGTGAACCATTCCTCTCTAATGGACTAATCAATAAATATTGTCACTTTGAAAATATATCTAAGTAAAACATCATAAGGATTGAATGCCAATCACAGGTTTTTCTTTTGGTGTTGTTAATCTATTATATTAAATGTCTAGATATCATAGTGAGATGATTGGGACATTTTTATGATGTAATCATGGAGAGTTATTGGCTCCCACCCATGAGTGCATTACTTAGATTGATTTACGTTCTCTTTCACACAATTATGTTTATGGGAATTAGTGCATTATATGTATGTTGCATGAGCATATAGGTATGCTATTTTGACAACTAATCACATAGTGAACTAGAGTCCATCATGCATGTTGGCTACATATAGCTAGATCCTTTATGATGGCTCAAGCTTCTCTAGTGGAGTAGCATGGGGAAGATAACGCTTCATGGTAGGGTGGATATCACCTGGATGATGTGCTCTCTCTTCTAGAAAGGGTTTGTAATGCAAGTGTTCATATATTTACATATTTGCAAATATTGTCCTTTATAGTTGAACTTGTTATGGAAGAGATTGGCTATTGTAATTAGTTTTGTTGCATATGCCATCAATCTAATTTGAAGAGTAGGTATCTAAATTTGCATATAAATTATTTGAGTTTTAAAGTTACTTCAAGTATTGTGGAGAATCATTTACATGTTAAGGAAATTTATTTATTTTTAAGTCGATATTTGACTCCTCCTAGATTAGATCTACATTATCTTCATGTTATTTACTAATTTTCATACTTCATTGGTGATTAATTGGGTAGTTATTTACTAATTTCCATACTTTAGTATTGATTAATTGGGGGATTGTTACAAGAGCTTACTCACAACCAAAGGAGAATGATAAGACAAAAACAGTGCACTTCAAGACCAAGATTGAGAAGTAGGAAGATACACATGTGGAAGGAAAAATAGGTGGATTAGAGGATGGAGAAGAAGAAGATAGTTTAGAGAGTTCAGATGATGTGCAAGATAAGCATACAAAAGAAGAGTAGCAAGAACCCCTTACTCCTACCTTCAAAAGATCCACAAGACAATAGAGTTCAGTTGACAGGTATAGCCCATCTAATTACCATTGTGTATTTGCTTTGTTGAGTACTAATGATGAACCTAGATCCTATAGGGAGGCTCTTTCTTCAGAAGAAAGTGAGTCTTGGAGGCAAGTCATGCAAGAGGAGATGATGGCTTTGGATATTTGTGATACTTGGGATTTTGTGAGTTTTCCCAAAGGAAGGAAGCACATTGGTTACAAGTGGGTATTTAAAAAGGAACTTGGAGTAGATTGTCGATTAGAGTGGTACAAGGCCAGATTAGTGGCCAAGGGCTACTCCTAGAGAGAGAGGTTATTTTGGTGAAATATTATCTCTTGTTGCTAAGTTAAGTCCTATTTGATTCCTATTATCTATTGTTGTTTCTTATGACTATTAAATAGATAAAATGGGTGTTAAAACTACTTTCTTACATGGGGATCTTGAGGAAGAAATTTATATGCGACAACCTGACACTTTTGTTGTGAAAGAAAAGAGCACTTGGTTTGCAGGTTAAAGAGATCTTTATATGAATTGAAATAGTCACCTAGGATGTGGTACTAGAATTTTGATGCATTTGCATTGAAGTTGGGTTATTTAGGAGTGAGGAGGATCATTGTGTTTACATTAAGGTTATTGATGATCATGTACTAATCACTATCTTGTATGTTGATGACATGTTGTTTATGGGTAACAACAAGGTGATGATTAAGGAGCTTAAGGCTCAACTTTCTGGCACATTTGACATGATGGATTTGGGGGATAAAAAATACATCCTTGGGATGGAGATCAGTAGAGATCGAGTTCACAGAAAGCTTTAGTTAAGTCAGAGTAAGTATGTTGATACCATTTTGTAGAGATTTAATATGCATGACTGTAAACTAATAAATATTCCATTTCTGGTTGGTACTAAGTTGATTTTAGACATGCGTCCTAATTTTGATGATTTTGAAGAGATGTCTAACATTTATTATGCTAGTGTCATTGGTATTTTGATGTATGAAATGTTTTGCAATAGACTAGATATAGCCCAAGCAATGGTATTTTGTGCAAGTTAATGTCTAACCTTGGTAGAGAGCATTGGACTTGTGTTAAGAGGGTGTTTAGATATTTACATGGTACTTTAGATTACTTTTTAGTTTATCATGGTACCGATGATGTTGTTAAGTCATTGGACATACATGGTTTTATTGATGTAGATTGGGTAGGTGACTTGGATAATCAAAGATCCACTAGTGGCTATGTTTTTACTTTGTTTGGAGGTGTAGTGAGTTGATGAGTAAGAGGCAGCCTATAGTTGCATTATGCACCACTGAAGTAGAGTATATGGCTGCTACCCATGCCTCTAAGGAGGTGATTTGGTTACAGAGACTTGGTAAAGGTATTGGTTTTGACTGCAAGACTGTGAGGATTGGATGTGACAGTCAAAGTTCCATATGTTTAGACAAAAATCCTATGTATCATGATCATACTAAGCATGTTGATGTATAGTATCAATTTGTGTGAGAAATGGTTGAGAGTGGTAAGGTCTTGATTGAGAAGGTTGATACTTTAGATAATGTTGCAGATTATCTCATGAAGCTAGTGACCACAGATAAGTTCTCTTGGTATAGGAAGGCCATGGGCCTTGACTACTGTACTTGATTATATTTTATTTGTTTCTCATGGATGTAATTGCAATGTATAAGTTCAAGTGGGATAATGTTAGGATAGGTGGCATTATAATTGTTACCCTAAGTTGATAATTGTGTGTCTCCACATTCTTTGGAAAGTTTTCTAGGGGACATAAGGGGAAAAATATTTATTTTATTTTCCTATGAAAAATTGTAATTGCATTTAAAGAGGTGGACCCTCTATGGTAGCAGTTATAGGGCATCTCGAAAGAATATTCCTCTTGGGCATCCAAATTTGTGAGTAGGGACTTGTTGGCAAGAAACACTATGTGTATCACTTGGTGTTGTCATTGATGGTAACCCTAATCGATGATCAGACCCGCACACTACCATTCGTTCATACCGATAGGAAGATTGAAGGTTGTCAAGGAAGAACAAGATATCTGGTAACACAGTGTTCATCGATCTGTATGAAGATTTAAGGTTATTATCTTGTGTTGTGCATCTCAGGAAATGATTTTTGGCATTTTCTCTTTGTTACTACAGAAGCGCAGTGGCTCATATTAATTTGTGTGAAATTTAGAAGATTCAGTTAGCCTATTCCCAGTTTTTCTTGTATTGGAGCCGACCTCATGAATACATTATGTCACGGATGTATAAGGAGTATTTAGCAAAATGTTTTCATGCTCGATCATGTTTGTTTTGGGTCCCCTCTATGTCTTAACCGACTTTGGAGGATGCACATAAAGATTTAATTAAGGATCTATCCAACAGTTGTAATTATTTTTATGTTCTATTGAAGCCGACAAAGTGTAATTGAATCCCATATTGTAGATATATATATAAGATCATTTATATCATTTTGTATAATGTAAGTAGTGTATTTTGGTGTGAATTGTGAATAAGAGTAGAGTAGAAGAGAGATAATGCGTAGTTTCACTTATGCATAGAAGATCTGTATTGTGTGTATGAACATAACAGAGCAGAAGTACAAAAATAGTATGTAAGGAAGCATATCTATTATTGTGCTTAATTCAAATCTATAATCAAGCATTTGTAGATGCTAAATTTCTTAGTTCAAGCTCTCAGATGGTTTTAATCTGAACTCTTGTATGGCAGCGAGCCTTTCTCTTGAGCGGTGAGCTCTAGGCAGTGCGTCTGAATGCAAGTGCATTCTCCACTTTATAATCTTCATTTGAGTATACTCAGATCATAATTGTGGATTGGCCATCCACTGTGGTTTTTCCCCTAATAGGGTTTCCACGTAAAAATCTTGGTGTTGTGTTTATTTTCATGTTTATGCATTATGATTGAATGTTACTAATGCTTGATGATAAAGGTCGATGAAGTTCATTTTTGCAAGACATTGATTCACTCCCCCTCTCAGTGTAGCTTGTTTCCAACAATTGGTATCAGAGCTAGTTCCTCTAAAAGAAGTCTAACCACTTGGGGAGATTTTGAGAGGTGTTCTAATGGATTCAAGCAGTTTTTAACAACAACTTTTGGTGGCCCTAGATGATCTTGATCAGTCAAAGGCTGAAGTTCAAAAATTGCAAGAAAATCTCTCAAATGCTGAGAAATTCATTGAATCTCTGAAAGACAATCAATAAGTCTAGAGAAAAGAGAAAGGAGATTTGTGATCAGATCAAGCAGAATGGCAGTAAGAGCATTGAAGAATACCAACTCAATCAAGACCTAAAAGAAAAGATAGAGGAATGTGAAAATCTTACCAAAGACAATCCTAAAGCATGAGATGGAATCCATCATGATGAAGATGACCAAGGAGATTGAAGATAGGAAGAAGAATGAAGAGAATCTAGCACAGTCCCTGAAAGAAAAATTTGAAGTTTGTAGTCAATTGGATGATGAACTCGAACAATCTAAGAACAATGAAGAGGTACTTGAAAGGAAGTTGGATGATCTCATAAATGAACTTGTTGTTGGTAATGAGTATAAAGAAAAGTTCAAAGCTATTTTTTCCATGCTTGATGAACTAATTAGCAGTCAGAGGACTCATGGTGACAATCGAGGTCTTGGATATGAATAAGGAGAATGTTACAGATCTGAGCAAAGAAGATTTAGACAAGGAAACCAAGTGAACAAATCTAGAAAATTATCCGGTAAGGCAACCTAATGCTCAAAGGTTTAATGGATATTGTTTCAATTGTAATAAATTTGGACACATGGCCGCTCAATGGTGAAGTAGAATGAATCAATGTGGTCCATCATTCTCAGTTCATTGTTTTAAGTGTCATAATATTGGTCATAAGTCAAATGAATGCAGAAGTATGATGAATCAATTTCATAGAAACATTAGATGCTACACATGCAATAGACTTTTCCATACTGCTAACCAATGCAGATCAAGAGGAAATCAGTGGAATAACTGGTTTGGAAAGAGAAATATTGTGTGCTACAACTACAACAAATTTGGTCATGCAACATATTGATGGAACAGAAAAGGTCCGGTAAAACAAAAGAAAAACATGTAGAAGGATATCAAAGGAAAAGGAAAACTCACTACAGATGCAGTCAGATAGTAGATGCAGAAGAAATGGGTGAAGAAAAATCCTTCTGTTGCGATTGAATAAAATGCGGTAGCACCAGAATCTGCTTCTAGTAATTCCTCTGGGAATTAGTCTCAGGCCCTTGGCCTAGCGGGAGTAGTCAAGAAAATCATACAAACCCCTAACCGGTAAATGACACCGGATGTGGATGTGCTCAGTAGATGCATAGATGCTCAACGAATGTTGTTGAGCTCATTTGAGGAAATAGTATGCTATATTGGAGGTTTGCAGATGTCTTATCTATCACTGTGTATAGATATAGAGTAACTGGATGTATTAGGGTTAAAGCATTTATTGCGATAAAAGAGTTAGGTGTGTAAACGATAAAAGGTCATTTCCACACTTCACTTTTCACCTTACATTTGGGAGAGAAGAATTTTGGAGAGCTCATAGGCAAAAATTGGTGATTTGAGGCGAGATTCAAGTGTCGGAAGTGTTTCAACATTCAAATTGCGATCCAGCGAAAAAGGTATTTTTTATAAAACTTTGCAATATTTTTATTTGGGAAAATGAATACTCCTCCCGTAGTTGAAGTTAAAAATCGACCTCGTCCCAAATTTAAGTGGCATCCTTACAAATCCCTTGAGATCGATCCTCTAGGAGCATTTTCGTCCATTCCGTATGGAGTTTTACATACAAAGGACATGAGGGTTTATATTCATGCAAATATTGAAGAGCTAGGAAGTTCTCAACTGCTAAATCTGTACAATAATCATATCATTCGTGAAGATTATTGTGTAAAGCCAAAGCATAAAATCTTGGAAACAAAGAAATTCACACAGATGGTCAAATTTCCCGTATTTGGAGAGTCGGAGTGGGTCAGTTATGTTTTGAGTCGAGTGCATGATGATTTCATGTGGCTCAACATTCCGTTCAAAATTACAAAGGAAGCTATCAGTGTAGTAACCGGTCTAAACTCTTCCGATGGATTACCTATTCTGAAGTCTATGAAAAACAAACAGTCACTGATGCCACAAGATCAACATATGATAGAAGAGCAATGAACATTGACAACATTGTCGATATAGATGTTAAATTTGCATCCATGGTCATTAGATACAAGATCTATCACTCTAGCCGAGATAACTCAATGTCTGACACAACAATCTATGTCGCTTACCAAATGGTAAAGGAAAATGCAGATTACGAACTCTATGAATTATTGAGAATTCAGTTAATGGAGAATCTAGAAAAGATAAAGAAAGACAAGAAAATTTATTTCAAATATGGTACCATGCTTTTATGTTTATTCTTCTATTTCTTAGGTGAAGTTCTGGGAGTTGGAAAAGTTCAGTGGAAAAAGGACAAGTCAGTAGCTGAACAGATCAGAGATTTGTTATACAATGTTACAAATACAAAACAAGGAATGCATCTATGTGGGGATTCTTTAAAAAAAATTAGTCTATGATGCAAGCAAGGGAGAGGATTCCTACCTCTATTGTAGAAAATTACAAGGACTCAATTTTTTTCATGGTAGATGTTGACCAATGTATGATGGAAGCGGCTAATCCCAGAACAATCTAGATCATGCCCATGGGATATGAAGTTGATGGGAAATTCCTAGATATGTATGCTCAACACATACTAAGCCAACTAGTGGATCCGGTAGAGGAAAGATTCAACACATATGCAGAAAAGGACATGCAGGTCCATAATGAACTCAGGAAACCTGTGATTACTAAGAGAGTCAGAAAAGAAGTAGAATTTCTTGCAGAAAGAATGGGGTATCTACAAAATTATTAAAAGAAGCCAAAAAAAAGAGGCAAGAAGTTGAAGCAGCTAAGCAAGCGGCTAAGGAGGTAGCTAGAACTCAATCAATTAGTCTGGCAGCACCATTTGCCCGAACTAGAACCACTAGAAGCTCTATATCTCATTCAACCCCTACAACAAAGCTCGCCCCTGCAAAAACTGAATCTAAGGGATCCAGAAAGGAAGGGAAGAAAAAGAGCAAGAGAGTGTATATGGTTGTTTCTGATGATGAGAAAACAAATTCTGATGAAGAAGTAAAAGAGATCAGGCATCAAGGCACCAAGACAACAATAGTCACAAAAGGCAATGCTTTCGGTGAAGGTGACCAAGCAAAGAAGAAAGCAAAGACTAACAAACCAGCTATGTCAGCTAAAGCAGTTAAAAAAATTGTGGTCAAGGATGGAAACCTCAAACCACTTTTTTAATGGTATGAATCTTTTGATGAATCTGACAAAAGAATTCTTAAAGAAGCAACAATAAAGTATATGTGTTTTTAATAAAGTTTTGATTGAGATTATGCATAATCTGCCAAAGAATTTGTATGACATTCTGGAATCAAGAAGGTTGAGTGCTAGAACAAAAGAGGAACAAATGAGACAAAGGATTCTTGTTGAACTATGTCTAGTAATGTCTATGGATGAGATGAAGACACTTTTGGACAAGGCCTAAAATAAATTCAAAAGCAAAACAAGGGTTAACAAGCTTATGATTGGTTTGACCGATGAAGTCACAAAAGAAACAAAGAAATTTTTGAGGGAAATACTATTGAATGAGAGAATTGAAGTTGTGACTGAGGAAACACATGTTGATAATGTCTCATCTGATCCGGTGAAAGAAGTAGAAGATGGAAATTTTGATGCTACCATTAACACCAAAATCCCTATGGATGTTGAGGCACCTGAGAATATATTAGTTGAAAAGATAGAGATATCTAAAGACAAATCAAAACCTTCAACTGAGGAAGCAATAGTTGAGGAAAAGAAAGATGATGTAAAAGCAGTCTCGATTGAAACAAGAGATGCTGCTAAGGAAGTAAAGAAATTTTTGGTTGAACAAAAGGAAGAACTAGATCTGAAACTGATTGAAAGTCATATTGACTTTTCTACGTTAAGCCCAATCCAGAAAATGAAAGTAGCTACAATTGCTCAAGCATACGCTAGAGAAGAGCTACTAAAATCACACATTGAAGATAGTGAACTACTAAACCTTGCAGCTGAAGTACTGGAGAAGATAATTCCATCCTATGTAAAATATCTGACTAGTTCATCCTCTAGTGAACTAAAAAGGCTTATGAACTCAGTTGATACTCACTTTGAGTTGTTAGAAAAGTCATCCATGGTGAAAGTGCAGAATGAATTTGATGCTAAAAGGTTTAATGGAACGAAAAAGATGATTGTCCAAGACAAAATCATTTTAACCAAATTCATAAAGAATGTACAGAGTTCCTTATCATAAGGTGGTAAGATATACAAAGCATGTCTATATTTTTCATAGTTTACTGAAGGAAATGAGAAAAAGCTGAAAGATTTGGAAAACAAGTGAAGTGTTATTTATGAAGCATTTGATCCGCTATCTGGTGGTGTTGTGAAATTAGAAGGTGAAGTAATGTCCTTTCTCAATAACATAAAAAATTTGAAGCATGAAAATGATAAAATTGTTTCCCGAACTTGTGAACTCATAAGCATACTTTGTCCAAAACTTGACATATTGACAAGTGCTCTAAAAGAAGGAGGAGAATCTATAGGAGTTGCTGATCTGACCAACCTGAATTATGTGGAGACACAATCTTATTTGATGTTGGAAAGTCTCAAAAGAATTTGGGACACAAATTTGATTCGGCTGAAGAAAGACTTTGCAAACATCTTTCAGCTCATGTAAGTTAAAGTAACACTTTTTGCATAACAGTTTTGATGCATTGGTCTATTTTTGGTATACGACCCCTACCTTTTCCATTGATGTCAAAGGAGGAGAAGAAGTGGAGTGAAAAATTTTCAATTATCTCAGAGGGAGAATTTCATTTTTGGAATTTTTGAGAAGGCAATGCAGTCTATCTTGGTACTAGTCCGACACTTAGTCATTTTTCACTAAGTGTTGCCATCAATGCCAAAGGGGGAGATTTTTGGCAAGAGACACTATGTGTACCACTTGGTGTTGTCATTGATGGCAACCCTAATCGATGATCAGACCCGCACACTATCATTCGTTCATACCAGCAAGAAGATTGATTTTTTTCAAGGAAGAATAGGGTATCTGATAACACAGTGTTCATTGATGTGTATGAAGATTTCAGGTTATTATCTTGTGTTGTGCATCTTAGGAAATTATTTTTAGAATATTATCTTTGTTACTACAGAAGCGTAGTGGCTCATATCAATTCATGTGAAATTTAGAAGATCCGGTTAACCTATTCCCAGTTTTTCTTGTATTGGAGCTGGCCTCATGAATACATAATGTCATGGATGTATAAGGAGTATTTAGCCAAAAAAAATTGTGCTCAATCATCTTTGTTTTGGGTCCCCTCTATGTCTTAACTGACTTTGGAGGATGCACATAAAGATTTAATTAAGGATATAGCCGACAGATGTAATTATTTTTATGTTCTATTGAAGTCGACAAAGTGTAATTGAATCCCATATTGCAAATATATATAAGATCATATGTATCATTTTGTATGATGTAAGTATTGTACTTTGGTGTGAATTGTGAATAAGAGCAGAGAAGAAGAGTGATAATATGCAGTTAATGTGCAGTTTCACTTGTGCATAGAAGATCTGTATTGTGTGTATGAGCATAACAGAGCAGAAGTACAAAACCAATCTATAAGGCAGCAGATCTATTATTGTGCTTAATTCAAAACTGTAATTAGGCATTTGTAGATGCTAAATTTCTCAATTCAAACTCTCAGATGGTTTTAATCTGAACTCTTGTATGGCAATGAGCCTTTATCTTGAGCAATGAGCTCTAGGCAATGTGCCTGAATGCAAGTGCATTCCCCACTTTGTAATCTTCATTTGAGTATACTCAGATCATAATTGTGGATTGGCCATCCACAGTGGTTTTTCCCCTAACAGGGTTTCCACATAAAAATATTGGTGTTATGGTGTTGTGTTTGTTTTCCTATTTATGCATTATGATTGAATGTTACTAATTCTTGATGATAAAGGTCAATGAAGTTAATTTTTGCACAACACTGATTCACCCTCCCTCTCAATCTAGCTTGTTTCCAATAGGACCACTTTGATGTGCATTTCCTTTCTAGTTATTTTCATATTTTGCATGCTCTTACATGGTTGGGCACCCAAGTTTGCATGTTGGTGCATGTTCTTACATGAAGATGTCCGAGCTATTAGAGAGTTATGGAGCATTCGGTATTGAACAATTATAATTGGATGCGATTATTCAATATTTTATGCCATGTTTATAGGTTATCCACTAAGGGGGGTGTGGGTTTTTCCATGTGGTTTTTCTTGTTGCTTTGGGATACCATTTGTGGTATTCTCTCCCACAAACTTCTATATATTGGAGCATTGAGATGGTGGTTTGTAAGATTTTGTTTGCAGTTTGTCAGAGTAATGAAGTGCTACTAGGATTCAAAGAGGAGTGTTGTATTATTGTATCTCATTTGAAGATTAATAAAAACATTAGATCTCTTTGGGTGTGGAGTGTTTTCCCACAAGGGTTTCTCCACATATATCTTGCGTCACTTATGGATGTCAACTTGTGGTATTGAACTATTTTTATTTCATGTTTTGAATTGTCAATTACATAATCTCTTTATGGTAATCTTGAATATATAATTTCAGATTTGCAAACACATTATTAAGTTCTATTGCTACAATTTTTACCCTGGATTTCCAAAAGTCATATGTTGCTATATGTTGGGAGAATGATCTTGGATTCTAAGATAAAGGTTAGGGATTTGAATGAACAAGGTCAGACACTCCTTGTGCAATAATGGGTATATATGTGGGACAGTAATTGTGAAACCTCTAACTATTACATTTTTTAACAATATTTTGTTAGGTTTTTCCTTAAAAATCTAGAATATGCAATTGACTGGGGCCTATCAGAGGGAGTGAGAAGGTTTCTAAGGCAAAATAAATTCAAATTTGAGGTGGGATTTGACCATAAATTTTGGTTTCAATAAGTTATCCTTTGTTTTTTCAAGAGGGGTTACCTAATTTTCCTTTAAATTTAGGCTTCTTTGACATCCATTTAGCTACACCATGAGAGAGCAAGTAGGTCAATGGTATAGGAATTTTCCACCTTATTTAATATTCTCTTGGGCTCAATTAAAAGATGATTTTTAGTGAAAAATTGGAGGATACATTGATGCAAAAGAGGCGAGAAGGCTACTTAAGATAATAAAAAAGGACCTAATGAAAGAATTGTACAATTAACTTCAAGTTTTTTCAAGGAGGTAAAAATACTAAATGATTCTTGTTTTCCTCGAGGTAACGAGATTTTATATTTCTATTCTCAAGCATTAGGCCTCTATTATCAAGAATTTGTTAGAAAAATAGTAGGATTCGTGTGTAAGATGCATTTGAAAGGGGCTCTCATTTTGGAGAAAATTACTAGTGGCCAACCAAAAAATTCAAAGTTTCAACTATCCTAGTATGAAACCACAACCATTTGTCAACCCATTCAATGGTTCTAGTCAATTGCAATCATCTCATTCATTCAAGTATGGTAGTTATGATCCTCAAAATCTCCAATCACCATGTTCAACAAATTAGTTCAATCATTTGTAAGGTTAGTTTTATGATTTTAATGCTCAAAATATAGTCATGAATGCAAGTACACCTTTTACTAATTTTCCTATAGTTGTACCATCAATTTCCAATCCATACATAGTGTTAGGAATTGCAGGTAGGAAGAGAGGGTTCAAATTACCAATTATATGCAGATTAAATAAACATAGAACAAAATAAAACAATAGAATAAATAAATAACAAAAAAAGGTGAAATACAACATAAGTTTAACATGGTTCACCCAATTCTCAAGATACATCCACAAACAACAGTCCATTTATTGATTACTTCTAGCAAATGTACATTACAATAACCTACATCAATAGCTACAACAATTGCAATAACGAATTGAATCATTTTCATTGCTCTATAATTTATGCGCACAATACTGCATGTGCCCAACACTTAACCTACGTTTAACTATGTTACTCCCCACGCTATACCACATGATTTGCAACAACACCACACACTCTTTTTACATAAAATCCACATAGAAACAGGTAACAAAATCCAAAATGTGACTATTCCAATCTGTGGTGGTTCGTATTATGTTTGTAGGAAGCAACTATTCAGCTTCTAGGCAATTTTTACAACTGTTTATAATTGTATTTTAAATATAAATGAGTAACAATTTCCTTTCTTAAAATTTAACCAAAATTTTCTTCGGGGCGCTACCCCCAGTAGCCCTTAGACCCCCACCATTGATTGATTTGGGGGGAAAACACGACGAGCAAAGGGGAATATTTAAGCTCTGAGTCTAATTTTGGGCTCCACATAACAACACATAGTTGTACATTCATCAAATTTGTATCATTTTTCCAATGCAAAAAATGATGACAAGTCACAACATTCTAGAAATGAAGCAAACATTTAGAAGGAACAAGATTCATTATACAAGACATTTTAATTATCTATTTAGAAGAAATAATGTGATGGAATGCATGAATGAACAAAATGGTGCAAGAAGTAATAATTTACCAACCTATAGAATACTAGAACTATGTAATTTTCATGAGAAATAATAAAGTGTAGAAGTTTATACATGTTCATATAATGCTTTTAAAGGTTCCTCAACATCCACACTTGGTCAACATGATAAGGGTAAGGTTTCATATTAATCCTACTTTGAGAAAAAAAACCAAATAGTTATTCCACTCATTGAAGAAAGATTGAACAAATGTTTGTTAGATTTGGATGCCCACTAATTTCAAATTTCACTATGTCAATGGATGTAGAATACCCCTTACTACTGAATATTGTGAGGTTGATTATTTAACCTTCCTCATGAAGATGGATTTTTAATTGAAATTTCTCCTCCCATTAAGTAGGTGTTCATTCTATAAGTTAATCAATACACTCTTCAAAGTCTTGTTAAAGAAGGTATATGGTAAAGATCTTGAGTTGAAAAAGACATAACACAAGTTGATATACATATACATGATGCATTCAAGACAACACCTAGTGTGCAAGAAATTAATGACAATCCTTTTCAAAGTATGTAACCATGTGAAGATACTAATGGAGACAAATTTGATACGTTAAATTTTCATGATGATCTTGATTTCATCATTAGATAAGACAAACCAATTGGATCAACTCATGAAGATAAGCTTGAAAGTGTTCTAAATCATCCATTCTTCATCAAGAAAAGTCAAAAAGGTGATCAACACATGAGTAGGATTAAATTTCTAAAACTAGCTGTCAAAATGAATAAGATGATGAAGTTGAATACGTGATGAATAATCCACTTGATGGCTGTCCTAACGATAAAGTTTAAGGTATTGATATTCTAGAAGTTGAAAATTCTAATTCTTATTATTGGATAGAAAGGAAAGTATTGTTAATGATGATATGTTAACTTACAATAATTAAATCCAATTAATTACTACATATGTTACCATTGAAATGGAAAATTAAGATGATTAAATCTCAATCAAGTCAACCCAATGTTAGATTTGTATTCTTGTTATGAGGATGAAAATAATGATGATAATTTACAATGGGACATTATTAATTATTTTAATGAAGAAGATATGACAGATTATAATCTCTTATAATTCTATATGTATGATGATGAGTTTGACAAGTTGAATGTTCCAATAGAAAATGCAAATCAACAAGGAAAGGTTCATAGAATGATTGATATTTGGACTAATTGTGATCAATTTATTAGAAACACCTTATCTTAGTTTTCTAGTGTTATCAAGTCTAAAATTAAGAGTAAACAATAGCTAGATGAGTCTAATACCATGAAAAAAAAGAGGATATCGACCTAGAAAATGAAAAAGAATTTGGAACAATGAAGAAGAAACTTATTCCTAAGACAAACAAATGAGTTTCAATATAATTTTTCAAAGATAAATGATCAAATACATTATTGTAGCAACCTATTTATCTATTATTATTAGTCATATTAGACCTATACTATCATTTGGTATGAGTTGGAAGTTGACATGGGTGAAGAAAATCAAAATAAAAAAATTAGTATAGAAAGAAATCAATAACATATATCAATTTACACAAGTAGAAGAAGATAAAAAAATGTTCTATTGTTTTCGTACATGATCATGTATCACTTCAACATGAGCCACAAACTAAAATAGGGAAGTTATTATGTGATTTATATTATGTTTCTTCATTGTATTTCATTAATTTTAGTAGATATTTTTTTGTATATTGTGTTTTGATCATTCTAATCTTGCTAATATTTAAATAATGATGAAGATACTCGCTTGATCAATGCTAATATAAAGAGAAGAATGAGTTTGATAGATTTTTTCATGATATTATTTTTTATTTTTTTGAAGCTATGAATGTTTCATTTGGACCTATAGGTGGATGTGGGGTCCCTCCACAATGACCTCTCCCAGTTCTCATCAACTCAAGATCATTTGATCATGCCAAGAATAAATGTGTTCTTGCAAAATGTGATAGTGGAGAGTAATAAAATGTGCCAATAGGAATACTTTGTGTTTCGTGTATCATGGGTCCAAACCAACTATTCCAAAATGTTTGGGTGGGTAGATTAATGCTAGGGGAAGCCTTGGTTTGTTCCCTTGGTCTCTCGATCCTTCCAAGATACCTTAGTTTAGGGAAATCCCTTAAGATCCCTAAGAGAAAAAACCTACCAATTTATGATGGAGTAGTTCTCAAAGTTCATAGTAGCTACAAGTGTTATATTTGGACGTATAGGTGGATTTGGAGTCCCTCCATAATAACCTATCTTAGCTCTCATTAAATAGACACCACTCAATCATGCTAAGAACAAATTCATTCTCACAAAAAGTCATTTGAGGGTAGTGTAAATGTGCTAATAGACATATTTTGTATTTTATGCATTGTGAGGCCAAATCGACTACATCAACATGTTGAGGGTAGGTGGGTGAATATTATTAGAGGCCTTAGTTTTTGCCTTGGGTTTCTCAATCTTTGTAGGCTATATTATTTTGAGGTAGTCTCTTAAGAGCCTTGAGAGGAAAAATTCAAAACTATGATAGAGTATTTCTCAAAGTTTTTGTCACCTACAAATTTTTTTCTTGACCTACAAGTGGATTTGGGGTTCCTCCATAATAAATTCCCTCAGTTTGGGTCAAATCAACATCACTTGATCATGCCAAGAATAAATGCATTCATCTAAAAACATATCATTTGAGATCAATGTAATGTGCCATGTATATTTTATGTTTTGGGGTAGAAACAATTGTTCCAACACATTGGGGTGGTTGGGTGAATGACATTAGAGACTTCAATTTTTCCCAAGGTTTCTTGATCCTTGTAGGCTACGATATTCTAGGGTAGACTCTTAAGAGATTTAATAAAAAAAAACTACCTAACTATGATGAGATAATTCTCAAAGTTCATGACAACTATGAAAATTTCATCTAGACCTATGGGTGGATATGAGGTCCCTCCATAATAACTTCTTTATTTATTCAGCTCAACATCATTTGACTATGTTTAAAACAAATGCATTCTTATAAAAAGTGTCATTTGAGAGCTCAGTGAAAATGTGTCAACAAGAATATGTGTTGTGGGGTCGAATTGATTGTGCCAAAACATTGGGGTGGGTAGGTGAATTTTATTGGAGTCCTTGGTTAATTCCCCATTCCTTCCAATCATTATAGGCTACATTATTTCGAGGTAGTATTTTAAAATCTTTAAGAGAAAAAAATTGTTAAACTATGATAGAGCAATTCTTAGAGTTCGTGGCACCTAGGTGAAGAGAAGGGGGCTCCACTACTCACGTGTTCTCTTCATTCAGAGAACCTTAGGGGGTGAAATTCCCTAAACTACCTCAAGGAATAGCGATGAGAGTTCTAGAATCGAGAATAGCAGGTCACGAAGATTTTTTGGACAAATTGTCAAGCTCTCAGCTAGAGGATGCAAGCGTAGAATACGGACTATAGCGTGGCGCTCTAGCATCTTAGAGGCACGCTGGCATCTCGTATGAACCAAATATCAATTTTATCACAGAGAATGGCTAAGTGACTACTTCTACTCTTATTGTTGAGAACTTCTAGAATGTAAGAAAATGACAGAAAGTGATAAAGTTGAAATAAAGTGAAATAGATAAAGAGAATAAGAAGTAGAAAAGAAATACTTACAACTATGCAAGTGATGAAGCCTCTAGCACGTGAATGTATTCAAAACCTACACACAAAGAGAGAGAAATTTTTGGGGGGCTATATAGGGGTTTGCCTCAGTCAAACCCCCATTTTGGTGTTCCCACCTCCACGGACAACCAAATAGATAGAGAGAAAGGTATGATAAAGCAAGAAGTGAAAGAAAGAACACAAAATCACTACAAAACAGTGTTCTACTACTCAACCAAATAATAGAGGAGAGGAGTGGAAATCTTACCACCTCCACCAAGATCACTCAAGGATAATGGGGAAGAAAATGAGAGGACTCAAGCTCCTCCTGCAATGGTGTTTGTTCCATACTTGATCTATTGAGTTGATGGACTGTTGATGTTGTTGTTGTGAAGTGTAAAGTGTTGCTTGAGAGTGATCTATTGAATGCCTAGAGCATGTGAATATCCAAGAGAGATGAACCGATGGCTTAGAGTCTTGAATGAATGAAGGAAGGAAGAGGATTGTGTAGAGATCAATGGAATGAGAGTGAATGAATTTGAATTAGAGATGAAGAAAACAACCATATTTGAGTTGGTTCATCGAAGAGGGCATTAAAAATTGACTTCCAATGAGAAGTGTAACACCTCTACAAGCTCCAGATGTGAGAATCTGTCAGGGATGTAAGTGCATCGCACATATGTCTGCACACCATGCGGACATCCCTGATAGTTATTCCTCTGTAAACACACAAAATAGATGCCAAGTGGAATGAAGATAGTGGGCATATGTGGAATTTATCCTTCAGATTTGGTTTTCTAAAGTGTGGATGTGTAAAAGGGGAATTTTCCTAAGGGCTACAAATTCGCTCCTATACATTTTTCCCCCACTTTAGCGAGCATGAATATTGATGAGTGCTTTGGTAAATTAGATTAAAGAAGTAGTAGGGTTGGAGATGTATACCTGAACCATCGAGGAAGCAAACCATGATCTGATGAACCCGAGAGTGCAGGATAGGAAAAGGACTTCATAGTTTTGTATAACTATGAAGTTGAAGAAATAAAGTTCCTTACAAGCTCGTGAACCTACAAGGAAGGTATCCTCCAAGAAATCTCACATGAAGGAAATCAAGAAAAGTGCCTTACAGACCCATAAACCTGCAAGGAAGGTATCCTCCAAGAACTCTCACATGAAGGAAACTGAGAAAAGCTCCTTACAAACCTGCATACCTGCAAGGAAGGTATCCTCCAAGAACTCTCACATGAAGGAAACCAAGAAAAGTGCCTTACAGACCCGTAGACTTGCAGGGAAGGTATCCTCCAAGAACTCTCACATGAAGGAAACCAAGAAAAGTAGACTCCGTAGAGTCAAAAATTGGCTTCACGGGCGCAGCCATGAAGTGGCATGTTTACCCACAAATAGAACATGTCAAGAAGCGGCCACGTAGGCAAGTAAACAGACAATCACACAGACCATCGTCAAATTAGAGAAATTCAAAGGGGTCCTTTGGGAACCATTCAAAAGAAGGATGGGTCCACTCAAGGGACACATTTTTTGAAAAGTGAGGTCTAGTCAGGATGCCCCCAAGCTAGACGCAAATATATGAAATAGGTCTAGTCAGGTTGTCCCCAAGCTAGATGCCAAGCTATGGAATAGGTCTAGTTGGGCTACCCCCAAGATAGACGCCATGGAATTCATTTGAGATACAAGCTTTCAAAGGGGTCCCTTGAGAACCCTTCAAAATAATAAGGGTTCCACTTAATGGACGCTTCATTTTAAAGACATAGAGAAGAGAGGGGGTCCTTAAGAAGGACACACATCTCCAGAACAAGTTATCACTGCTCCCAGCATAGAGGGGAGGAGAACCATGCAAGATACTTTAGATTAGGATAGAGGTAGACCTCAATATCATTTTTCATTTGAAGAAGAGGAAGATGCATCAACAAAAAAATGAGTGATGGCACCTAAATCATGAAGTTGTTATATTTCATCCTTCAAGGCCTTACATTCACTAGTGGAATGGCCAAGCACTCGATGGTCTGCACAAAAATAATGTGTTTTCTTTATCATGTTTGTAAGATCTCTTTCATGTAGGAGGAGGAAGAGTAATTAAGCGGGCTTTGATAATCCTCAATAGAATATTCTCTTGCTTCGATAAAGAATGAGGAGCAAGAAGCAACCCTTTCTCTCATGGAGAAAATTTTGACTGCTCACAAGAAGAAGGCATAAAGATAGAAGATAATGAAGGGAGATCTCCATAGGGAGCATTATTCCCGCAAGGGGGAACATACTCTTCTATAGGATCATCATCATCCTTATTAACATGACTTCCAAAAGTATCCTCTTTAGTAGAAGCATAATCATCTTCTTCAAAAGGAGGATCAACACTAAGAACATTACTATTTACGCTCATATCATCCCACGATACAAAAGAACAACCATCTTTGATAGCGGGTGTGGGTGATGTTATCAGAAGGTCTAAGTGGATCGGGTCGACTTTATATTCCCCACTGAAGGGTTCTGTAAAGTCTAGAGAACCGCAATCGTCACCAAGACATGCATTTTCTTGAGAAGAGGTAGAAGGAATAAAGTAAATACTTCTTGCTTCAGAAGGTTCTTCTTCAAGGACATCTATCTCAAGAGTATCCTTTGTAGTAGGTACTACTGGAGTAAACATCAACACATTGGAAGACACTAAAGGAATAAGAGTAGGCACAACCGAAGCTTGACCAACAGCTGCCATCTCACATAACTGCATAGCATCAGGGTCAACCTTGACTGTGACTAATCTATTAGTGCAAATGAACTTAATTGATTTATGCAAGGTAGACAGGACTGCACCCATAGCATGAATCCATAGTCTATCAAGAAGAAGGTTATAAGGTAATTTTTCTAATATATACTAGAGTGGGTACAGTAACGGGTCCAAGCTGCAAAGGTAATACTATTGTACCTAGAGCTTGTCTCCCAACATTATCAAACCCACGAATATCAATAGAAGAAGCATTAATAGAAGATGAGTCAATATTAATTTTAGGCAATAGATAAATGCTACATACATTGAGCATCAAACCAACGTCAATGAGAGTACGTCTAATACCAATTTTATTAATATTAACTATAATCATTAAAGGGTTTGCTTGCTTCTGCACTTCCGAAGGCAAGGGCTCTTGCGGATAGAATGTAATATTCGGCGATTCCGCATGAATATAAGCTATCAACACATCAGCATCTTTCGGCCTAGTAGAAGAAGGAAAGAGGATCTTTTACAAGGCTTACTAAAGCATACCTTGATAAACTAAAGTAGACTAAAGAAAGTCCCACACGAAGATCTTAGTCAGAGTAACTCGAAGTTTCTCAACAAGATCATTATCACTGGCTGCTTTAGTTGTAGGTTTAGGGGCTAAAGGAATACTTGGTTGTTTATTTATTCCATTCTCATAGGTATGGGCTACCAATCTATAAGAGGGAGCCATAGAAGGATCAAGAGAGTCACTATCAAATGGAATACCATAAATAGAAAAAATAATTTCATGAGAAGAACTAGCTAGAGTCATGTAAATGATTGGTCTCTTAGGCCTTTGAGGGGTAGCAGAGACATAGATAACATTTATAGAATCATCATAACTAGTAGAATAATTATTTGAAGACATATTCTCAACATCAATCCAAATAGGATCAAATATGGAAGGAGATTCATCATGTGCTAATGCATCATCTCTAGAGGTGAGTGCATTAGAATAGATAAGAAATTCATCATTCACAAATGCAACGTCCCTAGAAGAGAGTGCATTGGAATGAGTAGGAGATTCATCATTCACAAATGCATCATCTCTAGAAAAGAGTGCATTAGAATGAATAGAAGGTTCGTCATTCACAAATGCATCATCTCTAGAGGAAAGTGCATTGAAGAGAAGGTAGAGTAATATTAAGAAAGGTATCAATGATTTCATCTTCTTGCGACAAAATATCCTTCGAAGCCAGAGGATTTTCGTGAGAAGGATCAAAGATATCAAGTGACATGGGTAAAGCCAAGTCACCATCACATGCATGAAATGGAACATCATTAACACTTTGAATAAAATTAGATATAGAGCTAATAAAAGAAGATATTAAATTCATTTTGGTGACAAAACTAAGAAAAATAGAGAATCTAGATTTTCTATTTTTTTTGGTATTTTCTAGGTTCTAGTAATTTGCATTTTTGGAGGTCTTCGGAGCAGAATTTGATGTTGGAAATTGCATTGGTCCTTAAAATCTAATAGCTGAAGGCACTAGCATTTTAGGGACTAAACTAGTTCTCTAGGAGACCTTTCCAATGGTGCAAACGATTCTGAATCCCGAGCACCGAGTCAAAAGTTATGACCCCACCAAGTAGGGATAAATAAATTCCTAGTTTTTCGAAATATTTTCTCTTCATGTCGGGTTCACCAAAATGTAGAGAAGGGGGATTCGTTACTCACGCATTCTCTTCATTAAGAGAGCCTTCGGGGGTGAATTTCCCTAAACTACCTCAAGGAACAGTGGCAAGAGTTCTAGAATTGGGAATAGTAGGTCACGAAAATATTTTTTGACAAACTGTCAAGCTCTCAGCCAAAGGACATAAGCACATAATACAGACGACAATGCGGTGCATTGGAATCTCATACAGACCTGAGAGAAAGTTTATCACAAAGAATGGCTAAGTGACTACTTCTACTCTGATTGTTGAGAACTTCTAGAATGTAAGAAAATGACAGAAGGTGATAAAGCTGAAATAAAGCGAAATAGATAAAGAGAATAAGAAGTAGAAAAGAAATACTTACAACTATGCAAGTGATGAAGCCTCCAGCACGTGAATTTCTTCAAAAATTGCACACAAGAGAGAGAGAGAGAGAGAGAGAAATTGTTGTTGGGTTGTATAGGATTTTGCCTCAGTCAAACCCCCATTTTTGTGTTCCCACCTCCACGGACAACCAGATAGATAGAGAGAAAAGTATGATAAAGAAAGAAGTGAAAGAAAGGACACAAAAGCACTACAAAATATTGCTATGCTACTCAACCAAATAATAGAGGAGAGGAGTGTAAATCTTACCACCTCAACCAAGAGAACTCAAGGCTAATGGGGGGTAAAATGAGAGGACTCAAGCCCCTACTGCAATAGTGTTTGTTCCACACTTGCTCTACTGAGTTGATGGAGTGTTGATGTTGTTGTTGTGAAGTGTAAAGTGTCGGTTGAGAGTGATGGATTGAATTCCTAGAGCATGTGAAGAGCCAAGCGAGATGAACCGAAGGCTTACAGTTTTGAATGAATGAAGGAAAATGATTGTGTAGATATCAATGGAATGAGAGTAAATGAACTTGAAGTATAGATGAAGAAAATGGCCATATTCGGGTCAGTTTTTCGAAGAGGGCATTATAAATCGACTTCCAATGAGAAGTGTAATGCCTCTACAAGCTCCAAATGTAGGAGTATGTCAGGGATGTAAGCACACCACATGGATGTCTACAGGCCGTGTGGGCATCCTCGACAGTTATTCCTCTGTCGATGCACAAAACGAACGCCAAGTAGAACGAAGGCAGTGGGCTTATGTGGAATTTCGCCTTTGGATTTGGTTTTCTAAAATGTGGATGTGTAAAAGGAGAATTTTCCTAAGGGGTGAAAATTCACTCCTATACACTAGGAATTTTTTTTCTAGACCTATAATTGGATATCAAATCCATCTATAGTACCCTCTCTTATCTTTGGTAAAATCTAGACCATCTAACCATACCAATAATGAATGAATTCTTACAAAAAGCATCATTTGAGAGTAGTGTAAGTGTTCTAAAAGGAATATTTTGTATTCCATGAGTCATGGAGCTGAATTGAATACGTAAAATTTTTAGCATGGTTGGGTGAACTATAGCAAAGGCCTTGATTCATTCCTAAATTCTCTTAATCTTTGCAAGCTACATTATTCTAGGGTAGTCTCTTAAGAGCCCTAAGAGAGAAAAAAACTACCTAGCTATGACAAGATAGTTATCAAAGTTCATGGGACATATTAATGTTTCATATGGACCTATAGGTGGATGTGGTGTTCCTCCACAATAACCTCTCTTAGTTTTGGTCAACTCAATTTTTTTGACCATTCCAAGAATGAATGCATTTTTGTTAAAAGCATCATTTGAGATCAATGTAAACATTTCAACTAGCGTATTTTATATTCCATGCATCATGGGGACAAATTGACTATTCAAAAACATTGGTGTGTGTAGGTGAATGCTACTAGAGGCCTTGATTCATTTCCCAAGTCTCTTTATCCTTGCAAGCTACTTTATTTTTAGGTAGCCTCTCAAGATCCCTGATAACAAAACATTGCCAAACTATGATGGATTATTTCTCAGAGTTCATGGAAGCTATGAATGTTCTATCTATAAATATATATGAAATAGGGTCCCTCCATAATATCCTCTCTTATTTTTGTTCAACTCATCATCATTTGATTGTGCCAAGAATGAATGCATTCTTGCAAAAAGTTTCATTTAAGAGAAATTCAAATGTGCCAACAAGAATATTTTATTTGTTCTACACTATGGTATTAAAATGGTTATCCCAATATGTCAAGATGGTTGGGTGAATGATAATGGAGGCATTGATTCATTCCCTAGGTCTCTTAATCCTTGTAGGCTACATTATTCTAGGGTAGTCTCTTAAGAGCCTTGAGAGCAAAAAAATAGCCAAACTATGATGGAGTAGTTCTTATAGCTTTTGGAACTTTCAAATTTTCCATCTAGACTAAAATTGGTTCAATTGAGTCCCTTTATAGTACCCTCTCTTAGTTTTGGTCAAATCTAGACCATTTAACCATGCCAACAATGAATGCATTCTTGCAAAAAATATCATTTGAGAGTAGTGTAAAAATGCCAACAAGTATATTTTATAAGTGTGTATTGTGGGAAAAAATTGGATATTCCAACATGTCAAGGTGGGAAAGTGAATGGTACTAGAGGACTTGGTTCATTCCCCAAGTATCCTAATCTTTGTAAACTACATTATTATGGGTCAGTCTCTTAAGAGCCATGAGAGTAAAAAACTACCAAATTATAATAGAGTAGTTATCAAAGTTCATGGCACCTATGGATGTTCTATCTATTCCTATAAGTGGATGTAGGGTCCCTCTATATTTCCCTATCTCATATTTAGTCAGCTTGAGACCATTTGACCATGCCAATAATGAACACATTCTTGCAAAATGTGTCATTTGAGAGTAATGTAAAGGTGTTGATGCACTTTTTTTTCTTTCACACATCATGGGACTAAAATAGCTATGAAAACATGTCATGATGGAAAATTTATTGATACTAGAAGCCTTAGTTCATTCCTTACATCTTCTAATCCTTCTAAGCTACATTATATCGAGGTAGTCTCTTAATAGGGCCTAAAGAGCAAAAAACTTGGAAAATGTTTGCTTGCATATTATCTCAATCCATGGCACCTACAAATGTCTCATTTGTACCTAGCAATGGATTTTGGGTCCCTCAATAGTAACCTATCTCAATTTATCTCAACTCTAGACATTTGACCTTGTCAAAAATTAATGCAATCTTGTAAAATGTGTCATTATAGAGTAGTGTAAAGGTGTCAATTAATTTCTCTTGAATCCATCACATAGAATTTATTGTAATACATGGAAACCTTCAAGATCAACTCATTCGTGAATTCAAGTTGCATGACAATACTTCAATTCCCTAAATCTAACATATACTTGCGTTCCAATCATCCAATTATTACTAATTAGGTATAAAATGGGTTCACATTCAAATAGCTACTCATGAGAGATGTGCCAAGGTAAACTTCAAGAGTATATCAAGATTTTGCATTATCATTAGTGTTATTGGGAGGGTTATTAATCTAATAAAATTTAGTTAGGGTAGTCAAGTAGGATAACTCTTTATGTTCAAGGATCCTAAGAATCTTGCTTATGAAATTCTTACCCAACTCATAACATGAGCAACATTAATGGGAACATGATTGGGTAAAGGGGTAGAATAAGGTATTTGTATAAAATCGGTGCCTAGAATGAATGGTAGGATACTATTATAATTGTTCATATTCCTAATATTGGTAATGTTACCACCCCTTTAGATGGTATCTTGTATTTGTTGTGCTATTCGCTTAGGTTCACTTATCTTAGAATTTGCATATTCAACTTTGGGGACCTCAACACTACTTATTTGTATATCAATCCATTTTATATTTTGGAAATACCTCTTTTGATATTTTGAACATTACACATGTTCTCAACTATAATTTTTGGTACACCACTATTCCTAACCTTAATTTATGTCTTTCTTTCACTATCTACTTGTGGGATACACATTTTATTTGACAACAACAAAAACAACCTCATTTTGAGTAGCAACTTGTCTATTCCTTAGATCATACCAACCTTGCATCATGTCAACTATGTCAGTAAGATCCTTGATATCCTCACTCGAAGGCCTTTCCATTTTGTACCTCTTTTGCTTGATCTCTTTGAGATATTTTAAATCGTGAGTTGGTAATTCATATTTTCCTAAAGTGTTGTCTTGATGATATTTCAAAACTTCATCATCATTTGAAAAAATTGCATACTCTATTTCTCTATCCATATGACCATATTCATATGTGTCAAATTGGTATATATCACAGTCTTCACAATATTTAGTATTTCCTTTCTTATTTGGGAATTCTTCCTATTTCATGATAGCAATTACAACAACACAATTTATGAGATCATGATGAAAATAAATTTCCTCACACCATGATGAATCCTCTTGATTATTCACATGATAATTCCTCAAGGAGTTAGGAGTTTCATTATATTTACTCTTTAATTCCCTTTCCTAAGAACCACTTGTATAGCATTCTATCTTGGCCTCTTAGACCAATATGCATCATACTTGATCTATTATGTAGTCTATGAAATTTATTGTAATGAGTAGTAGTATTATTTGCAGGCGTCACTTTTTCATTCCTTACAACATGATAAGATAGATATTTCATTGCAACCATAATATTACCAATATTATCATCAATTATAAGAGGTTTTCCTAGGGAGTCTTTATCTAGTTGGAAAATCCTAATATTATCTCATTTAATATGCTTACTAGATTCCCTCATGTTGCTTTCAATATTGATGAATATATGATAGTCCTCTCTTGCAATTTAAGGATTCTTGTTCCTGAGAGAATACCTTAATTTTGCATTGAAATCACTATAGTACAATACTATATGCATTGACTCATTAAGCCTCAAATTAGGTGGCAACTTCCTCGTAGTCATAATAAATCTACTATTAAAATATACAACTATCTAATTGATCCCCTTTCGTATGGTTGTCAACTCATGTATGTAATTTTTTGGATCTATCCCTTTTCCATATTGCAACCTAGGGACCCTCATAAATTATTCCTATTACTTAATTTTATCATTAGGTATATTTTTATACCATTCCCATGTGCTTTCCTCCAATGAATACATAATAGTTTTATTATGACATCCTAATGGTCAATCTCACAGTCACTAATGATATTAATAAAGTATCTAAGGTGTTCCTCTCTCAATATCACATTATTTCCTTGGAACTTAGGAAATTTCCCTCATATTTTATCAGGATTTTATTAGGATAGTTTGGAATTCCAAAGAATTCTAGTTACTTATACCTATCTAATCCTAAGGGTTGTCTTGCTACTAGGGACCTTTGAGCTTGTCTTCTAAATGAATCTCTCACATTAGGGTGATATTTGAATCATGGATTATGTTTTTTTTTATCATGCATTGGTTGATTATGAGTGTATTGATCCATTTTTTTGTTTTTTATTAATAAAACTAATCTAATTGAGCTTGTATTTGAAATAATCTAGAAAACCTAGCCTTATTCATTTAAAATTATGCTTGGAGTGTATAGGTTATTTCTATAAGGTGGTCAAGCTAGTTAATCACTTGATCAATATTTATTTCTCTATCATTACCTTATAAATGATTTTTTTGATTAGCATTGTGGAAATCAATATCATGTTGATGTGAGGCATGAATGGAAGCATGCAGTCATCCAATAGGTTGGGTTCTTATATGTGCACTAGGCATACTAATATCTCGATCATGTCTATCGTGAGACCTCCCTCTATGCATATGTCTTCTAGCATAATAATTTAGTCTATGAGGCATTCTAGTAGTTCTTACCATAATATCAATAGAATCAAAAGAAGTGTGCATATATCGATCCCTTAAGTGACCCATAAAAATTATTTATCAACTATAAGTACTAATTTCTTACATTTACAAAGAGGGATGAGTAAAATTACCTGTTTATTTTTAGCTACATGTGTTTTATTTATTTATTTCTTGCACAAATGTTTCTTCTTGGTCTTGAGGATCTCTTGAATTTCTCCTTCTTTCTATAATCAAAACTATTTATTTTTTCTCCCACTAAGTTTAGATGATAAAGCCACAACTCTTCACTAAATAAGAGAAACAAAATCTTGTAGGAATTATACAAACCAAAGTAAAACAACTAAAAACCTCTTGAATAGTGCATGAAGTATCAAAAAAAGGTTTAGAACACTAGTTATGACTAGCTATCCAATCTACATCGTCAAAGAACTCAAATGATAACCTTCCAAAATTAAAAATTTAGACTCTTAAACCTTACTAATAACACCATTTTGTTGATGACCAAAATCTATGGATCCACATTCCTAGAATATGAACCTATCCTCAAGGCTAGGGATTTTTTATCTAAAGAAAATTACAAGGACTCGTGAATAGAACATGAAAAAATAGAGGCCATTCCTTGATCTAGTAGGTAATATTTTCTTCACTTTGAAACTAACTTAACTTAGGAGGGTTCTCCCAAAGGTATCCTTAACATTAAAATTAAAGAGAATTGATGTAACAAGACTAAACCAATCAACAACTACACCAAATATATTATATACACCAATACTTTTCACTAACTCCATGACACACTAGTTTCTTTCCAAATCTCTTATCGAGTTGATACCAACATCCTTTCATATGCACTCTAAGATGACAATATTTCTATACCACCTCAAATTAATCCATTTAACCTTTCATATACATTTGTAAGGTTGAAACATGATTAACATGATTCTTAACCAATATTTTAGTTTGAAATTACTAATAATATTCCCTAAGTTATATCACTAAACCATATAAGCATGCAAGACTTAATCTACTCCCAAAATACTAAGGAAAAAGTGGATTGAATGAAATATTTTTGGTCTTTCACCTCCTAGATGGGTGCCTAGTACAATAGGCAATGAGGAAGAAGAGAGAGAACTTAAAAATCATAAATGGATCAAGACTTTCATATGGACACAAATCAAATATCAAATATTTCAGTAACTAAACATGCTTAATGATCCATCTTAAGGCTATAAAAAAATTATATGAAATAAGATAACACCACAATAGAATACTTGTAATGCATTATAATGTTGTCACACATTCATCTATCTTGTATTACAATCATACCAACAAATGTGAAAAGAGGAAATCCTCAACTAGGTTCAAATATCCCATTGAATTGTTACAATCTTCCATGGATATATTTACTTACATGCCAAACTTTAATTTAATACCCTTCCTATGATTTATAAGGTATTTTGTTACCCCTTATAGTTCTAACTTGCATTAATTAATACCCTAAAACAACTTGAGATACATACATTTAGCAAGATAGTTGATTGAACAAACCTTGTGATATCTCACATTTTATATATATAACATTTCATTTATGATGCATTCTATTCATTGAGTGGGATCACAAGGGTCTCTTACAATCAATGTATCTAATCATTCCAGTATAACCATATATAGAAGAAATATCCCTTGTATCTAATAATAAGTTTATTAATTCAGGTAAAACATCATTTTCATTCCTATATATAGGTTGCCAAGTGTTGGCATATGGCTAGGGAGATTGACTCCTAAGTGTTGTCATTGATGGCAACCCAAGTCATGCAACTTAAGTATAATTTTGGTTCCTATTGACAGAACAAAATAAAGAATAGGGCATCTGGTTAAAGGCATAAAAGTTTATCTAAAAACCTTATCAGACAGATATTTTAACTTGAGAATCTCTGAGGAAGGTCTGTTGATGTTTGTAGTATCTTGGTTTTGATGTGCACTCACTGGTAAGTGATCTAGAAGATACGGTGCACTAATTTGTTGATTATCTATGCTAGAAGGCCAACCCGACAAGGATAGAAATCGTGGATGTATAAGATGTAATTAATTATAAGTATACATGTTTGATTAAGTGTTATTTGGGTCCTCTCTTTTTCTTAACCGACTTTGAAGGATGCGCATAAAGATTTAGTAGTGGATATGGCTGACAAGTTAAAAGTAACTTAATATTTTATAAAGTCGACTGATGGATGAATGAATCCTCGATTGTGGATATATATAAGAGATTGGTTTTATCATTTAGAAATGTAAGGAGGAAAGTGTGTGTGTAAAAGTGTGAATGTGAATATATCATTGTGTAGTGCGAGATTCAGCAGAGCAGTAGTGAAAAATTGATTATAAGTGATGCGAAGAGCATAACAGAGCAGAGCGAAGTGCAGAATCAGAAAGCAGATCTAGAATTAGATCTATGAGCTTCACCAAAACTGTCACCTAGCATAAGTTGATGCTACTATCTCATTTCACCCTTTAGATGGTTTTAATCTAAATTTTGTATGGCAGTAAGCCTTTCTCTTGAGTAATGAGCTCTAGGCAGTGTGCCTGAATGCAAGTGCATTCCCTTTTGTAAACAATATATTTGAGTACTCAAATTGTGGATTAAGCTCCACCGTGGTTTTTCCCTTAGTAGGGTTTCCATGCAAAAATATGTGTGTCATGGTGTTATGAATGTTTACTTTGAATGTATACATCTTTTCTTTAATACAATGGTGAAATGGCTTCAAGTTTTAGATTGATGGAGTTTAAAAATTGTTGAACATTGATTCAACCCCCCCCCTCTCAGTGTTCCCTTGAGTCCAACAATCGGTATCACAGCTAGTTCCTCTAAAGAATTTTTGTAGCTTGAGTTGGATCTTGGAATGTGATGGACTTTGATAGTCTTCAACAACAACTTCTGGTGGCACTTGATGACCTTGATCGGTCTAAAGCAGAAGTTCAAGAATTGAAAGAAAATCTTAGAGATGCTAAGAAATTCATCCAGTCATTGAAGGATTAGATAGTTAAATCTAGGGTGAAGAGGAAAGATCTTTGTGATCAAATACAATAGAAGGAGAATGAAGACATGGATGATGCTCACTTGAATCAAACCTTGAAGGAGATAACTGAAGAATGCGAAAAGCTTGCTAGAGACAATACAAACCTAAAGCATGAGATGGAATCTATGATGATGATGACTAAGGAAATAGAAAAAAGGAAGAAAATGAGGAAAATCTTGCTCATACCCTGAAAGAGAAATCTGATGAATGCAGCAGAATAAATGGAGAATTCATTCAGTTGGAAAGTGAATTACAAAGAACCAGAAACAATGAAGAAGAACTTGGTAAGCAGATTACTACTTTTAGGAATGATCTTGTCATTGCAAATGAATACAAAGAAAAGTTTAAGATTAGTTCAGTAAAGCTTGATGAGCTGACTCAAGGATAGAAGAGTGGAAATGATAAGAGAGGTCTTGGATATGAAAAGGGAGAAAGTTCCAGATCAAGACAAAGGAATTTCAGATAGAATAGAAATGGAAGGTATCCGATAAGACAACCTAACACACAAAATTTCAATGGGTATTGTTTTTCTTGTAATAAGTTTGGTCATATGGTTGCTCAGTGTTGAAGTAATTTGAGGTCAAAAGTTTCATCATTTTCTGGTCAGTGTTTCAATTGCAAAAAGCCTGGTCATAAATCATTTGAATGCGAAAATATGTCAAGTCACTCTATTGATAGAAGAAATGTTGAGTGTTATACATGTGGGAAATTTGGGCATATTGCTAATCAATGCAGATGTAGAAGAAGTCATTGGAATGATTGGTCAGGACAAGGAAACATTATGTGTTACAACTGCAACAAGTATGGTCATATTGCAAGGTTTTGTAGAAGCAAAAATGTAGATAGAAGAGGTCTGGTGTATAGAGGCAAAAATATAGAGAAAAATGAGAAAGGGAAATAAAAGGTAACTATGGATGAAATCAAAGATCAAATGAAGAAGACATGGGTAAGGAAAAATGATTATGATATTGGAAATGGTTTTGTACCAGAACCTGCTTCCGGTAACTCTTTCGGTAATTGATTTCAGGCCACTGGCCTAGGGGAATTTTTACAAGAAAATATCTCCTCCCCTATCTATGGATGGTATTGGAGCACAAAGATTAGTCAAGAAGGTGTACTGATGATGTACATAAGTCTTGATAACTTTAGCAAAAATAACTCAGACAATTCATAGGTTCATAGAAGATTTTTCTGTCATCGTTTGGGAAAACAAAGTCTCCAGAAAACTTAGGGAAAATGCATTTATAATAGTCAAGTCAGAGCCGTCATTTTTCACTTTGCATCGAAGAAGAGAAGAAGGAGAGCACTCGATAGGCGGATTGCGAAGTAGTAAACTTGATTTCATCGGCAAATCTTGAAATCTATCAGGTATTTCACATTGTTCTCAAATTATTCATAAAATTTAGTGTGTGGTTGCGAACCCTAAACGCGAAAAGGAAAAATGGAACAAATAAAAGGCTTGATCACTCTAGATGAATATAACAGTGCAAAGATTAATTCAATGACGAATTTGTTACTCCCTGATGAATTAAAGCAATTGAGTGAAGCTAAGCATGGAAATTTGGATATGTGGAGTGAGTTTCCATACTTTGAGAATGCGTAATTTGTGAAATTCATATTAAGCAGATTACATGGTGATGTTTTAACTTTGGACAAACAGTAATCATTTCAAAAGAGGCAATTGAGAACTTAACTAGTTTTTACAAAGTCGGAGATGTTCCTAGGAAGAAATCTATCCGGAACAAAGAGGTTGCAACCCTAACTGGAATAATCGGAGATCAAGGAGCTTTGTTGATAGCAACAATCAAGAATTTTGTTATGAAGTACATTGCATATGACATAACCTATAAAATCTTCTACAAAAATTGAGAAGGAGCTACATCGGCTGGTGCAGTATACATTGCTCACAAAATGATAATTGATGACCAGGACTTTGACCTATGCGGGTTGTTAAAGGATCAGATCATGAAGAATGTTCAACTAACAAAGGCATCAGGCTATCCATTCAGGTTTGGCACTTTAATTATATGTATGGTAATGTATTTTCTGAATTGGTTGCCAAAAATCGATAATGTAGTATGAAAATCGGACAAACCGATATGCAATCATATATACTCTTACTCTAAGAGCTTAACAAACTGGGATTTGGAATTTGAAATTTTTTGTAAGAATGTGCTTGAAAAGTTTGGATCAGTCAATATTCCCCCTCTGGTAAGATCAATGGAAGTCGGTTCCTCTTCTGGTAGCACTGTTAGAGGACAAAAAAGAGGATAGGAAATTATTGAATACAACCCTCTGAAAATCAAAGTTCCCAAGATTGAGGGAAAAGGAAAAGAAAAAGAAATTATGGACATTTCGGATGAAGAATCTGATGAAGAGCCCGATAATCCACTAGAAATTGAATCCGGTCTTGAAAAAGGTAATGAGGAAGAAGATCTGACAAAAGAAAATCTACAACAGCTTATCCAAAGTCTAGGTGGTATGCAAAAAATTGCAAGGTTATGGTCAGTCAAACCATCATATGATCAGGACTTGATTCTAGAAGTTCTAAATGCTCATGTTGAGCACTGTAAGATCATATTGGAAAGTCTGAAGGACATTCTACCTAAAGTGATTGATGAGTCTAGAATTTGGCCTAGTTAGAGGGGTAGAATCTCTTGTTATTTTCTGAAATTACCACAGACTTTGACATTATATGCTGGCACTTTTCATATAGTTTCTCTCAGTTATATGACATACAGACTAATTTCACTTATGTTGTTTTTAATGATATATACTCATTATTATGTGGACCATCTATATTTATCTTGCATGTGATCGATGTATGTTTTTTAATGTGGTTATGATTATGCAATTACTATGTGTATTGACATTATTCTATAGACATGATTGAAATGCTAAGTGAGGAATGCAACCGCCAGTCGGTCAAGTTGAGGAGTCGCACGAAGGTCAACTGAAGACAATGTAAAAATATTCTTGTGTCAGCCGCAAGTAACCACCTTGCACTGATCTTTGATGGTATTGAGCACCGTGGGCATTACTGCAGTGGTCGAGTCCATGTTTGGGCATGCATGTCCAAACGAAATCCCCTGCATGTGTAACCGCTCCTTTCATTTTCTCTCATTTTCTCTAAGTGGCATCCTCTTAGTTAGTGGGATTTGATGGCCCTGTTTAGTTGATAAATAAGGCTCGAATCCTCCTTCCTCGAGCTAGCGATAGAGAGTTAGTGATTTCATCCCCAAGTTCTTGTACAAGCTGATTATCAGCCATATTCCTGTAATTGCATTTTCTTATTAATGAAATGACATTTTGAGTTGAGTATCCAAGTTTTATATTAGTTTAAAGGATACTCATCCAAGGGGGCCCACTTGGTGAGTAATCTGTTCCTTTAGTTTAGTTAGATTAGTGTTAGTTTTTGTTCAGTACTTAGTTAAGATTTCTGGCATTGACTATTCCTGCAGCCACTAAGACTCTGTTTCGTGACTATTCTTGCAGCCAAGGCATGCATAGTAGTTTCTATTGGATGCTTAGATATTTCCTTTCTGTTATGCATAATTAGTTTAGATTCACTTGAGTAATGTTTAGTATTTGCTTTATTTCCTTTCATGCAATTTTCTTTCAGCCTTAAGCTTTCTTGGTCATAGAACTGTGATGACTACTCTATAATTCCTAGTGCACATACTGTGCTGACCCATTTCAAGTTCACATCCCTAGGTTGACAATTTAAATGTACCTTCATGATGGTCAAAATGGCTATTCAAATTAGATGTACAATCTCTGAATCATGGTAGTAAGAGATTATTCATTGAAATCATTATAGGAGGCTGACAGTGATGATTGAGTGTAGCAAAGAATCAATGAGCTTTGAGGTCAAAAGAAAAGAAGAAGGTGAAGTTGTCTCTCACCTGAAGGAACAATTCAAACTATCCCTTTCCAAGCTGAAGAAGAAAATGAATGAGTTGAGGCTATGCATTGACTCAGCCACAAGCATCTACAACTATTGCATCAGTTGACCCCATGCAGTCAACAATTACAATGAGAAGTTGGATCAGATTGAAGCAGAATTGAATGACATTGCCAAAATCTTTGACATATCTCAAGATCTAGATGGAATTATCAAGAAAAGAATATGGGAGTTACAGTCGGAACAAACAAAAATTTAACTTTCCAAGAATGTTCTTGTGGATAATTTTTGGAAGGTAAAGGACTTAATTGAATGCAAGCTGGAGCAGATGATGGAAATTCTAAAGAATGGTGAGAAACTGGAAGAAGCAATTACAATTCCTAAATCTCTCATTGAGATTATTAACAAGACTTCGAAGAACAATAGTTTGATCATTATTATTGGAATTACAATTGATGGTTCGAAGAAGTTTCTTCCGAAAGTGAAGAAAAATAATAAGATAATCTTCTAAAGATAGTAGTTAAGTATCTTCAAGTTTTTGCAATTTTGATCAAAGGAAGAGAACTATAAGCATATATGTGTTAAATTTTTTAAGCCTTAAAAATTTTGAACACATATTTTGTATTTTTTGGCATATGGCATCCATTCTTTTTCATTGATGTCAAAGGGGGAGAGAATGCAATGAAAAATGCCTTATAAATCTCAGGGGGAGAAGGTGCAGCAAGCAGTTTGGCAGTGTACCTATAATGATTCTGACACAATCATTTTTCACTAAGTGTTGCCATCAATGCCAAATGGGGAGATTTTTGGCATATGGCTAGGGAGATTGACTCGTAAGTGTTGTCATTGATGGCAACCCAAGTCATGCAACTTAAGTATAATTTTGGTTCCTATCGGTAGAACATAATAAAGAATAGGGCATCCAATTAAAGGCATAAAAGTTTATCTAAACACCTTACTGGATAGATATTTTGGGTTGATAATATTTGAGGAAGGTCTATTGATGTTTTTAGTATCTTGGTTTTGATGCGCACTCACTAGTAAGTGATCTAGAAGATACAATGCACTAATTTGTTGATTATCTATGCTAGAAGGCCAACCCGACAAGGATAGAAATCACAGATGTATAAGATGTAATTAATTATAAGTCTTCATGTTTGGTTTTGTTTTATTTGGGTCCTCTCTTTGTCTTAACCGACTTTGGAGGATGCACATAAATATTTAGTAGTGGATCTGGCCAGTAAGTTAAAAGTAACTTAATATTTTATAAAGCCAACTGATGGATGAATGAATCCTCAATTTCAGATATATACAAGAGATTGGTTTTATCATTTAGAAATGTAAGGAGGAAAGTGTGTGTGTAAAAGTGTGAATGTGAATATATCATTGTGTAGTGCGATATTCAACAGAGAAGTAGTGCAAAAAAATTTATAAGTGATGCAAAGAGCATAATAGAGCAAACTGAAGTGCAGAATCAGAAAGCAGATCCATAATCAAATATATGAGCTTCACCGGAACTGTCACCTAGAATAATTTGATGCTACTATCTTAGTTCACCCTTCAGATGGTTTAATCTAAATTTTTATGGCAGTAAACCTTATTCTTTAGTAGTGAGCTCTAGGCAGTGTGCTTGAATGCAAGTGCATTCCCTTTTGTAAACAATTATATTTGAGTACTCAAATTGTGGATTAACCTCCACCGTGGTTTTTCCCCTAACAGGGTTTCCATGCAAAAATATGTGTGTCATGGTGTTATGAATGTTTAATTTGAATGCATACATCTTTTCTTTAATACAATGGTGAAATGGTTTCAAGTTTTAGATTGATGGAGTTTTAAAAAAATTGAACACTGATTCACCCCCCCCCTCTCAGTGTTCCCTTGAGTCCAACACCAAGTACTAATTTATAGGCTTGTAAATGTGGGTGTTATTTAATAACATTAATTTTAATCATAATAGTTTTATTAATAACACATGTCCTTTGCATTTGAATATGATCCCTTAAGGAGTCCAACAATATCTAGTATTGATTTGGACATTGCTAAGTATTTCTGACTTTCATTTGAGAGATTTAATATAATGTCAAGATATGTAGGAAGTAGTCAATATGAATTTTAAATGGTGGAACCATGATGCAAATAACACCTAGGGTTTATAAATTTTATGGGAGGTCGAAAGGTCTACAATATAAAACTAATAGGAATTATGGCTCAACATGAAATTTGCAACTTAAATGGAAGGGCCAAAAATTTGAATAATATAAAATAAGATAAATAGAATTGGAAGAAAGGATGTAATTTCTAGGAAGGGGTGAAAAATCCATGTTGACACCAAATTTTGTAGTGTCCAATTTTCTTTTTCTAAGCCCGCTTTTATGCATTTGGCCTCACTTTACTCTTCAATTATAATTGATTTGAGATAATTCCTAATGGGTCCTATTTGGTAAAATTTACATGTGTTTCTATTTTTCATACTCTATATCCCTATTAGTTGTTGGAAGTTACAAAACCTAGAAGTATTTTAATTCTAGATATGTTTTGGTCATTTCCACATGTTTCTATGGATTTTTAGAGTTTCCCTTATTGGCATGCCTTTCCTTTGAACCCCACCTTTTTCTTTGTCATTATATAGATATTAGAATTTCCCATCTTGGAATGCTTTTCTTTTGATCCCCACACTCAAACACTTTTCATTGTGTTATCTTTCAAAGCTAGAGTTTTGGTCATCCTCATGCTTGCATGCTTGTGGTATTATTTCTTAGAATTTCAATCCTTGAATCCTAATGAATCCATTCATTCTTCCATTTTTCCTTCACTTCCTCCCTTTTTGAGATCTTGATGTGGATCTAGACGTTTATTCCATTTCCTAATTTGTCATCTACATCACTATTCCATTTTTATATCATTTTTTTGCATTCTTCCATTCTCTCCTTTTGTATACTTTTGAGGTCCTTTAGGATATTTCCCTTTCTTGTTCCTACATATGGATCTCTACTTTTCAATCTAAATCTCACATGAGCTCCAATATCCTTTTGCCTTATATATGTTCTTATGTGGAGATCCACACAATTTTTGGACATCCACTCCTCCACTTGGGAATCTCATCCTAATGTCCAAACTTGCATTCCTCCATAGGGATTCCTTCATTTATTTTTACCCCTTTATAGAGTTTCCTTATGCTTTAGGACTTCCATTCTCCATCCAATCTTGATCACTAATCTTGACCTAAAACCCTATATATCCATTTCTCCCATCTTGTCCTACTTCCAACTTTTTCATTCCTTCATATTCATCCCCAATTGCTTCCTTGAACCTCCCAGGACACCATTAATGTCAAATTTGACCCCTTTAACACCCCACTTAGGAATTTTCCACCCAAAATACATTATTTATTTGGGAAAGATGAGGGTGACTATTTCACCATTAATGTAATTGTTGAAGCTCACATTTTGATGGTAGTCATGTTTGATCTAAATTTTTCATCTCATGGATTTCATGATATCACACTCTCATTACATGCCAAAATCAGGACATTTGGTTCTCCATCAAATTTTTTCAAGAAATTGGAAACCCAACTCAAATACTATAGATACTAGTTCACTTTCCACTCAAATAGTTGACCATTCTTTCATTTTCACACGACTTAAAAACCAAAAACATCTAGGGTTTCAATCCTTGCACATCTAATTTCCATTAGAGAAACTCATCTTGAAAAAAATGAAGGGGTATTTATCCTATAATAGATATTTGTAATTGGATGTCTCCTTAGCTAGTTATGGATCCTTAGAAGATTTAAAAGTGAAGAAGTGGGACAAGTTATTTTTAGCTTAGGGTTTTCTCTCACCATATTTGTTGATGTGAATACATAACACTATAACACATTAAAAATATTATTTATAATGGTGATTTTCTTTGAATTTGTATTTTTGTAAGTTTGGAGAGGGATTATTAGCATCTCCAATTGATGACATCATATATATATTTTGTAATTTATATGTTTTGTGTCTTATGGCTGACTGTGACTTTGTAACCAACTATAAGGCACCAATCCTATAAGTGTTTGATCCTCCATGGACCTTGAAAATGAAAAAACCATTAACTAGTAATGAAGTAGGAAATTAGTTTATATGCATGACATGTTTTGGTTTCGTAGCCCGTGAAAAGACTTAAAGCAAGTGGTAACATTTTATCCTTAGAGGACCATATTTTGTATATCCATATCATCTTAATAGAGGTTATAGTAGTAGGTTATTTTTTAATCTCATGAAAAAATTTATGGTTTAAGCGTACATATAGTTACTACTACAACTTGTTTATCTTGTATAGCTTTAGTTGTGATTGAATCTTATTAAAGGTTACCTCTAAGGACACCCTCTTGAGTCTAGACGAGCATAAAGTGAAGGAGATATTATTCACTCTTAGAAATTATCCTACCATCACTCACTATTTTTTTATGAGATGTTCTATCCACCTTTAGGAATGAAATATATTTGTAGCCTTGAAATGGATTTACCTCTCTAGAAGTATGAACACTGATTTTGGGAACCAACACTCTACATAACAAAAAATTTGGAAAGTAGAACCTAGAATACAATTTGAAAGAATTGCAAAGTTTCATAGGGAACAAAGGAGACATAAAGAAGATGTCAAGATGCAACTTTAAATAATTATAAATTTGCATAAAATGTCCAAATTTCTTCACATAACAAAGGAATAGGAAAGTGTAATGGTATAATGACAAAGTAGAGAAGAAAATTTGCAAGAATTTTTGGCATTCACATGGGATCTAAAATTACACAAGAGGGGAAGGAGGAGGGAATCATACATAAAAAATTACAAAGCATGGAATGAATTTTTCAAAAATTGTAGACATGCACACAGGGTCCAAAGTTTCACAAGAAAGGCAAGAGGAGGGAAGCATAATATGGAATGGAATAGTAGAGAAGAAATTTTACAATAAGATGTGTGGTTTTAATGTATGCAAACAACAAAGGAGGAAGGAAGGTGAAATTTGGAATAATGGAGTAGGGAAGAGAGGATAGAAATTTGCAAACATACACATAGGGTCTAGAGTTCTATAAGAAATGAATGAACTGGAAAGGTAGAATAGGGGAGTAGGGAATCAAGTTTTCAAGAGTTGAAAACATGCATTTGTGGTCTAATATTACACAAATAATGAAGGAAGTAGGAATTAGAGGTTGTGATGTAGCTCAAAAAAGTGGCAAACACTCATGGAAACTCCATATCTTTGCTAAAACATAGAAACATGAGCAAAACCCCCCAAAACATTTTTTTAACATATGGCTATTAGATAAATATTTATATGGGTTTAAAAAACTCCATTGAACATGAATTCGCCAAGGTGGCCAATTAATGAGTTCTTAGATTGATAATTTATAATGGCCCAAAAATAAGGACATTGGCCAACATTACAAGCATACAATGCAAAATTTGGGAGGTTGTCAATATAGCTCATGGCATAAAATACAATATGACAAGGGATAATCAATATTATATTAGAAAAATAAGAAAATAAAAATATCTTATTTAAAAAATAACTATGAAATTTAAACTTTAAGGAAAATATAAGGTCGGGTAGCGGAGGTAAAAGATATAATAGGTAAATAAGCATCAAGCCCTAAAATGATGATGTACCAATGAATCAAAATGATGAGAAATAAATAAATATATTAAAAATAAGATATGAAATTAAAAAAATGTAGATTTGAAAACCTTAATAGTGATAGGAAATCCTAGGGGAAAACCAGGTCATGTAAGATGATAAGGGTTGACTAAAAATATAAAAGAAAATAATGTTCTCCTAATCTTAATATAGGCTAATCTAGTAAGTTGCATACACATAAGAATATATTAATATAGAATATTAAATGGTTATTTTTGGGTAAATGTAACTTTGAATTATATGTTATTATGGGAAAAAAAAGGTAAAATAAATGAGAGTACTTAGCTTGTTGATCAAAGAATGAATAACCTTGATGAAGATTCTAGTACCTTTGTCTTTGGTTTGGGAATTGCACCTCTTTGTTTATATGTCTCCTTGGATTCTATACAAGACTTTAATTTTGTGTGGGTTTGAGTCCACAAGTTCATTTTATTTTTACATTTAAAAATATATCCTTCTACCACACATAAACGATCTTTGTGATTTTGTATCTTGCTCTCTAATTCATTGAATTCACCTTTGTTTATGTTGTTCAAATTGAAAATATTTATAAATATTGTAAGAGGGTTACTAGTTTACTAGGGGATGATTTTTCTTAGTTAAATCTTCAAAAAGGGACTGGTTTAATGATTGTGCCAATGATAGACAAAACAAGTTATAACTACGTGAATGATTCTAGGGATGAATTTGTAGATTTTGATTCTTTTTAGTAATACCTGTTCCAAATGTTCTTCTAATTTTTTATTTTTTTGATAGGTAAATTGCTGCTAAGGGGCAACACCCGATGCTTTTGACAAGAGCAACAAACCAGTGTGGCCACATTTGGGGGACCACATCCCCGCGATTCAATTACATTGCTTCTTGCCCAATTTTGTCATTTTTAGAGTGGGATCCATGTTGCTTGTTGAGATGCGCCTCGTTCTTCTTCCTTTTCCTTTGTACCTTTGTCCAAATTTCCTTTACCAAGCCTCCACTCATAACCTCTACCTCTCCTCTGGTTATTTGGCTTCCCTTTGGGGAAGAGATTCTTGAATTGTCATCCTTAGTCCTATGACGCTCTTCTTGCTAAGATTCTACCGAGCGTTCCGTAACAGCAAGAATCCCAATTTGATGCCCGCTTCTTTTCTTAGGGGTGTTGCCAGTAGGAGCATCTCCATCAAGCATTGTTGTTGTAGAGGAAGTGGTCACTGCCTTTGCAATTGTATGAAAATCGCTTGGTGGAGCCTTGCCTGATGTAGTATCAATAGTTTCTGGAGACCTCTCAACCTCACCATCCGACCCATCCTTTTCCACTGAGTAAAGATGGGGGGTGGAATCTTTCCACCAAGTAGGTTGGGTTTCCTGCCAATGTTTTGAGCAGTGTGCAGCCATGTGACCAGTGCAAAAACAACAACAACAACGAAAAGGTAGACCCTCATAATCAAGCAATTGATTCCATTCCAACCCCGCAGTTTTCAGAAGGACATTCGCAGGGAGATCTTTGGTTGTATTTATCTCCACTAATATGCTTCCTATAAGGAGAGAGGATATTTAGACCCACAAATATGTGAAGTGAATGCAAATGAATTCTTTCAAATATCAAGACATAGCAATAAGTAATGAAAATATGTGTTTAGTTCACTTATAATAATTAGTGGAATGGGCGAGAGCTAGATAAATTTTTATTTGGATTTTTTAAATTTAGGGGATAGATATGTTGGGAAATGTTTTGTTTACTCAACATAAAATATTTAATATATTGTTAAACAGTGGAACACCACACTTTAGGTAAAACAATTTTTTAAAGAAAAATGTTGTGTAACATTAGAAATGTATTTAATGTATTTGGGGGTCATATTAAGACATGTCAACTTGAGCACAAGAGCTAAATTAAGGGTCATATGAGTTTTGAATTGGACGTTGTAATGGCTTGGATTTAGAATCAAACTTAGTAAGTTTACCTTTTGTTTATAAATAGAGTGCTTTAGATGTGATATTAGAGACTACTAGAAGATAGATGCATAGAGTCAAAATTACTCTTGGTTGTGAGTTAAAAATATCCTTGATAGTACAAAAAAATTCTCTCATTGTATTATAATCCTTTTTTTACTATAAATACATAAAAAGTGGTGCTATTGGTTCCTAGATTTTTTCCTGAAAGGGTTTCCTATGGTAAATTTTGTGTTAATTTGTTCATTTCTCTACTAGAATGCTTTGATTCTATTTTACATTGCAAGTATTATTCTATTAGATTAATATGATTTCCTATAATTAGTATTAATGGTAAGTTGTTGAAGGTTTGGTGCTTATGTTGAATTTTAAAAAATTGATATCAAAGTTACTTTTAGCTTGGTTGATTTGTGGAGGAAGGGAAAAATTGGCCTTCTATTAATCTTGGTCAATGAAAATGTTTTGCATAGGGTGAATCTTTTTCAATTATCGAAATGATAAACACTTTTATTAAAATAGAGATTGAAAAAATCAGTGACATAGATTTTGAGCTTTGGAAACTCAAAATGGAAGACATGTTGGTGGAGTGTTACCAATGTATTACAATTATAGTGATCCCAAGCTCTATTCCTCAATGTATGGGACACTTATAATGATCCAAAGATTTATTCCTCAAGGTATGGGTCAAGATGACTAGAGTAAATTAAATAGAAAAATAAGATATACAAATCATTTGGGTATTTTAAATGATTTTAGAAAGAATATAACTAAATAATTAATTATTGGATAATATATTGGGATTTATATGAAACTAAGTAGATTTGGTAAGTAAAATTTTCTTGTGGAAAAAAGTTGTGTTCTTTGAATATGGCTCATGGAGATTTAGTGGCAAAGTACTTGAATGTGTATAATACCATTATTAGTTAGTTAGCATCAATTGATGTCAAGATAAATGGGGAAGAATGATGCATTAATTTGATTTGTTCACTATCAGATTTGTGGGATAACCTTGTGATGGCAATCATCAACACCACTTCTTCGTTAAAATTTGATAGTGTGGTTGGAGCCTTGTTATCTAATAAATGAGGTGGAAATCCATATAGTCTATTAAATATTTTATAATTTTTAAATACTATGTGAAGGAGAAGGGTGGGAGAAAGAAGGGAGAAAATGAGATCTAAGTACAAGGGTAGATCTAAGGCTTAGGTCGAGGCAAAGGTAAATTGGAATAACTATGGTAAAATTGGCCATATAAAGAAAAATTTAAACAAGAAGAAGGCTAAGAATGAATTTGATAGTGGTTAAGATTTGAAGGCCTCAAATGAGGAATTAGAGGTGCATTTCTTTCATCTTTTGTTATGCATGCAAGTTATGATGCATATCTAATTAATTTTAGAGTCATTTCATGTGACTCCTCATGGGGAGTGATTTTTTTGTGTACGAACTATGATAGTGGAAAAGTCTTCTTAAGTGATAATATATTTCACAAAATTATTGGTTATGTAAAAATCAAGCTCATGCTTGAATATGGAGGAGACAAGACTCTCTTTGATGTGTTAAAAATCCCAAGGAACATGTTAGTTGTAAGAAATATGAATTATGTGCTAGTGCGCATTGGTTTCTCCAAAGAAGACTACAAATTGGTGAGAGGAAATTTGGTGTTGGTAAAGTGTGTTTGGTATGGGACCCTACTAAAACTTGATACTAGTAAAATTCATGGTGTATGTGTTTACTCCATGCTTCTAGATGACTCAAGCTATCACTATAGTGATATAATTGAAAACAAGGAGACCAAAATTTGTTAGGACTTAAGTTATTGCCCTCACAATGCTTCATACGAGAAGGAAAATAATTTCTCTAATAATGTCTCAAGCCATTGCCCCTGTGATATCTTAGAGGGTGGAGAGTCAAGTTGGTGCTAAAAATTTTCTTGACGTTGTTTCCAAGATTACACTTTGGAGGGTTTAAACTCTAAATGTTATAGACAAATTATATGAGCTATCATGAAAGTGACACCTCTTGGATGATTTTGGATTCATCTCAAAAGTTCCATGAAATTTCAAAAAAATGACACATAATTTTGAGTCTATAAGAGAATTTATGGGTTTTAAAATTTTCAATATTGAGACACCTATGTTAGATGCTCCCTAGGTGACATCTTTAGGGATGAGAATATCTCAGGGTGTCATAATAGTAACACCTAGATATTGTTGCAAGAATGATGATGTTGTCATTGATGTCAAAAGGAAGTCTACTGACCAGTGTTTTCATTGATGTCAACTATGTGATGAAAATGTTGAGGATATTGAGAAATTTGTGGAAAAGAGGAAAACATGTTGTACATGTGTAGCTGATACCTTGAGGAAGTGTTTTGAGTATATGGATCTAATCTTTTATTGCAGAGTCTGAAGATGAGTTGGAATGAAGTAATGGGCTGAGATTATGTTTATGGTACTTGGTTTCCAAGTACTTTTGAGAAAATTTAATAAACAAAGTAAATTGTGTTGTACAAATGTTCAGTGTTCTTCGGTATTGTGCTCCATGTTCTTTCTATGTTGATGATATGCATATGCAGATCTTACAGGTTACTTAAGGCTACTGAGGTTGCTATATTCAAAATTTGGCTTTCTGGATCGTTGTATAGTGTGAGATATTTTCACCAGTGTGTTAACTAGTTGTTCAATGATGTTTTATGTGGTCTAGGAGAAATGTATTTGCTTCACATTTCTCTTTTCTTTGGATTCAAGTTGTGCAGATTTGAGAAGATGACTATAATGCTTTTATATTTTTGTGTTCAATTTTTTACTTGATTTGATGCAGTATAGTGAGAGTTTCATTTATCAATATACAATTAAGGGTTACTAGTTGTCTTGAGTTAAATTATTTGTTTATGCGAGATTGAATGAAGTGTTTGATGAATCTTATGTAGTTTGTGGATTATTTTGGATTTATTTCAAGTGAATTATGTTGTCTGAAACTTTCGGCTTGATCTAAGGAAGTGTGAACTTAATGTCTATGGTGTTTTGCATGGGTGTTGGTCGACCTTGTGTTTAACACTACATGTGAGGCTTGTGGAAGAATGTAGAAGTGTGTTGGGATCTATTTGGGTCCTAATTAAGGATTTGTGTAGGTCATATTTCGTTCCTATCCATCATAGGAATGTTTAGGTGCCAACCTATTTTGAATTTGAATGTATAACAAATAGTAGCCGACATTGGAGAAAGTCTTTGAGATAGATCTTGATATAAATATGTATGGTGTTGATGCAAGAGGGTGTGGAAAGAGTAAGAATCAAGATAGATGCAAGATTGTTGCAAGAGACGTGTGTGATGTGAAATTGAGCAGAGCAGTACAAACTTCATGTTAGGGTTCCTAAAGGTAGTTAGTTGAAGGCACTGATATCTTTCATGTGAGACTGCAAAAGTGTGTGAGAAATTGTGGTGGACTCCTTGTTGTATTGAGAAGTTTTTTCTCTGTGTAACATTCTTCTTCTATCTTCTTTTATTCTTTCTATGGCAGTGAGCTCTAATTGTGAGCCTTTTTTGAACAATGTGTCATATTCTGGCAATGAGCCCCTTTGTACCAGTTTTGCTATTACTTATATTATGAGTTAATCCTCACCGTGGTTTTTTCCTCATTGAGTTTTCAATATAAATTTGGTGTTCTCATGTGTATGGTGTTGTGATTTTAATTTATGTCATCTACATTACATGTTTAATCATTCTAAGAGAATAAGGGCTTAATGAATGCTTGTGGATCTGATTACTATTGAGGGTTTTTTTAAGGTTTAATTTACTACAACTAATTCACTCCCCCTCTCAGTTGTTTTGTTCATTTCAATTATTGGTATCATAGCAAGGTTCCTTGAAGAAGAGATTAACCGCTTGAGGTAGATCCGGGATGGCGAACAAGATTTCTTTGGAATATCCTAGATTTGATGGCTCATATTATACATTCTAGAAAACAAAGATGGAAATATATTTGTGTGCTCAGGGATATGAGATTGAGAAGGCTTATTAGAATACATACACTCTACCTCTGAATGGTTTGAGTACAAGTGCAAAAATCAAGGCGCGTGAGATCAATGCTAGAGCAAGGTACATTATTGTGAATAGTCTTTCAAATACTGAATTAGTTAAAGTTATGAGTTTGAAGACAACTAAAGAAGTTTGAGATAAGTTAGAAAAAATTTATGATGGAGATTTGAAGGTCAAGCAAAAAAAGATGTAGAACTTGAAGGCATATTTTGAAATGATCCATATGTTTGAAGATGAAACAATAGAAGGCTACATTTAGAGAGTTGATGAATTGGTAAGTAACATGAGAGGTCTTGGTGCAACAATTAAAGAATCTAAAGTGGTGAAGAAAGTTATCAGATCTCTTTCAGATTTCTACAATGAAAAGGTATTTTCTATTGAGGAAACAGTTGATTTTGATCATTATTCCAAAGATCGGTTGATTAGCATTCTAACTGCATTTGAGATGAGAAAATTGAAGAAAAGTATAAAAATAGAGAGTGCTTTCAAGGTTGGTAAATCAGAGATGGTTGAAGATTCAAGTGATGAAGATCTTGATGGTTTGGAAGCTAAATTTGTTAGAAGGATTAAAAATGGCACTAGTAAGTATCAAGGTAAATTACCTTTCAAATGTTTTAGTTGTGGTGGTATAGGTCATTATGCTTCTAGATGTCCAAAAAGAGCTATAAATAATAAGAATAAGGAAAATAAAGGAAAGATGATTAAGAAAGCCTACTATGTGAAAGAAGATGTTGGTATTTCTGATGAATCTAATTATGGATATTTTGATGATAATGAATGTCTATTTTTGGCTATAAAAGAAGGATCTGGTTTTGCTAACTCTGAAATTTGTGTGAAGGAAAGTGTTCCGGATATGAAGGATAATGTTAAAGGTACTTTGGTATTTGATTTTCATGTCAAAGAATATAAGAATTATTGGGTTGTTGACAGTGGCTTCTCTAATCATATGACCAGAGACAAAATTAAGTTTGTTAAACTTGAAAAGTATGATGGAGGACTAGTTAAATTTGGAGATGATTCAGAAGCGAATATTTGTGGAATAGGTTCAATCAATTTTGATGGCAAGCATAATACTGAATTTTTTTACTATGTTAAGGGCTTAAGATAATCTCTTGAGTGTCAGACAAATGTGTAGCAAAGGGTATAATATTGTGTTTAAGGATGAAGCATGTGAGATCTGGAAAGGGTCTAGAACTGTGATTGTTGCGGGTAAGAGAACAAATGGAAACATATATTAGCTTAAGGGTGCTAATGGTCATTGATTTATGTCACAAATTAATGATAGTTGGTTATGGCACCAAAGGATGTGTCACATGAATTTTGATCATTTGGCAAGAATTAGTTCAGTTCATGCTGTGAGAGATTAACCTAGAATAACAAAACCTATCAATGTTGTTTGTGAGATTTGTCAATTTGGAAAACAAACAAGGAGTAGCTTTAAGGGAAAGGAACAATCTACTACTGGACTGTTGGATATAATGCATACAGATCTTTGTGGTCCTACAAGGGCAAGAAGTCTACAAGGTGACAGGTACTTTATTATTTTGATTGATGATTACTCCAGAATGACATGGGTTACTTTTCTTAGAGAGAATTATGATGCATTAGATAAATTCAAGGCATTTAAAGATATGGTTGAGAATGAAATGGATTTGAGAATAAAATGTTTGAGGTCTAAAAGAGGTGGTGAATTCACCTCCAATGAGTTTAACATGTTTTGTGAAGTTCATGGAATAAAGAGGCATTTGTTTTCCCTTAGAACTCCTCAGCAAAATGGAGTTGTTGAAAGGAAAAACATAACTATTCAAGAAGTTGCAAGGACTATGATGAAAGAGGAAAATCTACCACAAACTTATACTGAAGAGAAGCTATCCATACTATTGTTTACATACTTAACAGAGTTCAAGATAAAGCTAACAACACAAATACTCCTTATGAGCTATGGTATGGAAGGATTCCTACTATGAAGTACTTTAGAGTGTTTGGAAGCAAATGTTACATCAAAAGAGAAGAAGAAAACTTAGGAAAGTTTGATGTGAGGTCTGATGAAGGTATCTTCCTTAGATATTCTATTAGAACCAAAGCTTACATATGTTGCAATAAAAGGTTGAGAAAGATAGTTGAAAGTGCAAATGTTAAAGTTGATGAAAACTTGGAGAATTCTATTGCAGTAGATGGATATGTGTTAGATGAACCTGATTGTAGAGAAGTAGAAGAAATAATTGATGAAAAAGAAGTGAAAAATGAAGAGGAAGAAGCTCTGGAGAAGACCCCTAAAACCCCTAAGTATGTGCAAAAGAATCATTCTAAAGATCAGATCATTGGAGATAAGAGGAAAGGTGTATTGACAAGAAGCAAAGTTGTTGAAGTTGAGGGAAATTTTTGCTTACTTTCTAAAGTTGATCCTAAATCATTGAGTGAAGCATGTAATGATGAACATTGGATGAAGGTAATGGAATAATAACTTGCGCATATAGAGAAAAATTGAACTTGGAAATTGGTCCCTAGACCGGAACACAAAAACATAATTGGAACTAAATGGGTATTTAGGAACAAGCTGGACAAGAATGGAGAAGTAGTAAGAAACAAGGAAAGACTTGTGTGTAAGGGTTACTCACAAGTAGAAGGTATAAATTTTGAGGAGAATTTTTCCCTTGTTGCTAGTATTGAAGCTATCAAAATATTTTTGGAATTTCCAACACATAAAGATTTTAAGGTCTATTAGATGGATGTAAAGTCTTCTTTTATGAATGGTGAATTGGAAGAAGAGGTTTACATGGAACAACCAAATTTTTTTCAGTTGTTAGATCAAATGGATATGGTATGTAAGTTGAAGAAGACACTATATGGTTTGAAGCAAGCTCTTGGAGCTTGGTATGCAAGATTGGATAGGTACTTGATACAACACGGATTCAGTAAGGGATCCACAGATAGTAATATTTACTTTAAAATTGAGGAAGACAAAATCTTGATAGTAGTTGTATATATGGATGATATTATCTTTAGTGGAAATGAGGCTATGTGTAAGAAATTTGCTGAAGAAATGTAGAAATAATTTTGAGATATCAATACTTGGGGAGATAAATTTCTTTCTTGGGCTATAGATCAATCAAACTGATCAAGGGATTTTCATTTCACAGTCTAACTATGTCAACGAGATGTTGAAGAAGTTTGGAATGGATGTAAAAATAGCCTCATCATGATAACATAATAAAACCCTTCCTCATATATGCAAAATACTTATTCTCTGCCAATTAATTAAACCTTAGGCATAATAATTGCTTATCTTTTGAGAAAAATAGTACAAACTTTATTTCTTGTGATTTATTGAAGTACCTTGCTAATACAGATTAAATGGGTAGTTTTAAGTGTTTTGTGGGATAATAATTGGCCATCATATAGCATTCAAAATCGTTCAACCAACACGAGCTCCAAAATAGATTAAAGACATGCGCTGGGAACATGCTCCAAAACTTTAGGATGATGGACCGAAATCATAGTTTATTTTAGTTAAATTTATGTTATGTTTTAGAGTTTAAGACTTTGTAGCTCAACTCGAGCCTCTTTAATATTTATGTAATGGACATTTAAAGACATAAAGTTTGTTTTAAATCTATTACAGACTTTTTCAATGGTAATCTAGACCATCTGAAATATAGGATTTAGTTAGAATCTTTTTATAAATATGTAATCTCTAGAAGTAAAAGACAGGCAAAATAGTACGGTTATGTTGTCGACATGCTTTCTGAATATATATGAATAAAGAAACTATTGCATATCAATCTATAAGTTGTTGAAATTATGGATGAAGATTAATTTTAATAGAAGAGCTTTCGATTACATTGTTCATGTAACCTGAGAACATAGGAACCCGTAAGTTGGCCACTCAAGGGATGATAGATTAAATAGATGAGTACTTTCCTTTAAAGAATTCTGTCATTTTTATTACATAGATAATAATTATGAGTGTAGTTTTTTTTCATGTTAATTCAGTAGATATTAATTAAGTCTGTCGTCTTAAAGTCTGAAGTTCCAGAGAACCTGTTGTCTTTCATTTATGTAGTTACTTTTTGTTAACTATTAGAACTGTTACTGTTATTAATTAGATGTTCCTTGGATTGTTTACAAGTTTTTCTACTTTTGTAGTTTACATGATTCTTAGTTTAGTTATTTCCGTGTTTTCTAGTTTAGTTATCATGCTTTCTAGATTAATTATCTTGTGCTTTCTAGTTTAAATGCTTTCCAGCTTTTTAGATAAATTATTTTCCAGTTAACTAGTTAAACGGCCTTAGGTTAAAATTAATTTTAGTTGCTCTAAAAATATAGAAAATCTAAGAGAGATAGTCAAGTCACCTTCTATTGTAAATAGCCTTGAACACTACCCGGTCGATATATTGATGTTTTATCTTCTAAAGTAGTGGGACCTAACAATAGCCTATCACTTTCTGGCACCGTTTTTAGGGACAACTTTCTTTCTTGAGTGTTAATAGGAGATACCATGAATACCTCTTTTAGGCCCAAAATACCCCTTTGGCTTCCTTTTCTGCATGGTTAGGAAAAGACGCCCTCACGAAATATTTATACCAAAGACCCCCCCAAAATACATTCCAATCATACATAGGGAGGACCAAGGTTCAAAAGACCACTCTATTGAAGAATTACTTGAGCCTAATCCACCAAAGAATTTCCACTATTTTCTTGAAGATCATCTAGTAGAACAATCCCTCATTGAGAAAATTATTTAGGAGGAACACATTCCTCTGACATCATGGGTGATCGTAGGGCAAAAGATAACCAAAATGATGCTAACCATAATAAAAATGATCCTCTGACACCATGAATGTTCACTTATCCTATTGCTCTGGATGAAGATGATGATACTACAATGAAAAATATCTCTCCGTATTTCCTGCCAACCTTTTGAGGTTTGTCCTTAGAAGACCCTGACCAGTTTCTTTTTGAATTTAAGGTCCTTTGTCAAACTTATGAATATAAAAATGATAACTAGAAACTGAAGTTGTTTCCTTCTACTTTGAAGGACGTTTATGGGATTAGCTATTGGGTCTATTAGGTCCTGGAATGACATGGAGATTGCTTTCCTAGAAAAATACCAGAGCTATTGTAGGGTGAGTGATCGTAAGGAGGAGTTGTTTAAACTTAGGAAAAATGATGATGAGAGTCTACAGGATTACCTAGACAGGTTTCTTTTCTCATCTAAATGATGTGGAGGAGAGGCCATTAGTTTTGATATTCTAAAGACTATATTTCTTAAGGGACTCGATGAGGATGCGAGAAGAAGCCTTGATCTAATGGGAAAAGGAGATGTGTCTCAGTTAGGCCTTGATGACATATGTGAGTTGTGTCAGAATTTCTCACGTACTCAAGGAGGAATCTGTAAAACTACTCTTTTTAAAGGGTCTAACGAAATAAGCAAGCTCCGAGAAGAAATAGAGAACCTCAAAATGGACATACTTGTTTAATTGAACACTACACCAGATGGCATACAAGCTAAGACACACAATCTTGATATTTTCTCCTTCTACTATCCAAGATGTCGAAATAAACCTCTTTTGCGAGAATGTCCGCTAGACAAGGTTCTTGTTTGTCAGATTTGTGAGAAAAATCATCCTACAAACCAGTATGAGCTTCTTACTGATCTCAGGAATTCCAAGAAAAGGACTACACAGGTTGAGGAAGAAATAAATATGGAAAATCAATGCCAAGGAGGGAATTTTTCTTATGGGCAAAATTCTAATCTTGCATAGAGACCCCAAAACAACTAGGCTAGTAATCAATGGACTCCATGTTGGCCTCAACCACCACCTCAACAACCTAATTGGGAAGCTCCCTATTGGGGACCCCTTGAATGGGCGAACCAATCATGGGGAACTCAACAGTGGCCAAACTAAAATAAAAAATAGTGGTATCCACAACATACTGCTCCTCAATGGAACCAAGGACATAATCAATTCTATACTGGCCCTCGGAGGAATCAATAATTGAATCTGCTACCACCACCCCAGAATCCTCCATAGAGTAAATAGATAAATCAACCTCATCTCCCAATGCAACCACTTCCCAATCCTAAGAACAATCGATAAAATACTCCGGTATACTCCACTAAACAAGACAATGTTACCAGACTTAATGCCATACATTATGGAAATGTTTAGTTGCGCTCTGGTAAAAAAATTCAACCACCAACCATTGAAGAGATTATGGATGAACCTACTCCCAAAACTCTTGAAAAGGCCACTCCACCTATAGACCCCAACCAAACTATTACCACAAACACTACTCTACCACCATTGTTAGCAGGAGCTTCTGACTTACATCAGGAGGAGGGAGGTTAGTCTCCAACTGATCTTAGGAAGGATACCACTCCAAAAGAGAAAACTCAAGCACCATTTTTGGAGCGTTTGAAACCAACCATTTTGAAAGATACCCTGAAAATTCCTTTGACCTCTGAAACTGCATTAGTAGAGTAAATCAAACAACTGCAAATAGAGGTTCCCTTGCTACAAGAAATAAAGGAGATTCTAGAGTTGAACCAGCTGATCAAACAGTTGTGCATTAAAACTATGGGGAGGAAACCAAAGAGAATAAATACTATGCACATCGATGGTTATTTAGCTGCCTTTTTCTTTGGAAAGACCATTGCTCCAAAATATGATGATCCCGGTAGTCCACTGATAATTGTCACGATTAATGAGGTAGCAATACCTAATGAATTGGTGGATTTAAGAGTAGCCATTAACGTAATGACTGTGGATGTGATGGAAAAATTAGGCCTCACGAATTTACATCCAACAACTATAGTCTTATAGATGGAAAACCAGTCCATAGCCATTCCCAAGGGTGTTATTGAAAACGTTCTTGTCAAAGTTGATGGATGGGAATATCTAGTGACTTCCAGGTAATTCAATTGCTTACACCCAAAGACAATTATCCAATGATTCTCGGAAGACCATGGTTGGCCACTGTCGTAGCTAAAATTGATTGTAGAGAGGGAGGAATGACCATTTCACATGGTCTAGACAGTATATGTTTATTCTTGTACCCTCCTGCTAAACCCACTGAATATAACAAAGTATGGGTTGATGAACTAGAAGAGTCTAATGCTCAAGATAGTTTGGCCTCATTAGCCATGGTAGTTATTAAACAACATGGAGAAGAATTAGAGGATGAGTTAGTAAAAAATATAGCACACCTTGCCATAGGATCATGTGATGAGGAAATGGTGGATGCACAAGAAATTTTAGGACAGTCAATTGATGTACATGGGATTGCCTTGCCCTTTGGCCAATATGATTCCCAAAACTAACCTTTTTTTTTAGGAAATTGCTATATTTCACCGAATTATACCTCATATTTTTCCTCTCAATGCCTTGTCACGACCAATTCATACTGTCACTTCCGCCCATCCAAGAACAAAAACAATTATGCTACTATGGGGAAAAACCTTGAACATCAATAGTTGGCTGACAGAATCAGAAGAGGATAGATTATTTAATGTTTTGGTATAAAGGTCTAAAGCTTTTGCTTGGGACTATACAGACATGAAGGGAATTCACCCAAATGTTTGTACGCATCACATTTATACTGATCCTAATGTAAGGCCAGTACGTTAGCCATAGAGGAGACTCAATCCTGCATTAAAAGATATTATCAAAACTAAAATGAGAAACTCCTTCAAGTGGGATTTATTTATCCCATTTTTTACAGTAAGTGGGTTTCACCTTTGGTTTTAGTGCCAATGAAAAATGGAAAGTGGAGAGTATGCGTAGATTATAGAGAACTTAACAAAGCCCCTCACCGAGATTATTTTCCCCTACCATTTGTAGACTAGGTTTTGGACAATTTGGTTGGGAGAAAATATTTCTCCTTTTTAGATGGATTTAGTGGTTACAACCAGATTCCGGTAGCACCAGAAGACCAGGATAAGATGATGTTTACTTGTCCATGGGGAACATTTGCATATCATGTTCTTCCCTTTGGACTTTGTAATGCCCCCACAACTTTCCAAACAACCATTTTGGCTATATTTGTTGAGCTTGTCAATGACTACGTAGAAGTCTACATGGATGAATTCACCGTCTTTAGGTCAACCTATGATGAAGCCCTTAAAAACTTGGATAGGGTTTTAGAGAGATGCAAGAATCACTGACTATCCCTTAGCCACAAAAAGGGTTTGATAATGGTGGAACAAGGAATAGTCTCAGGTCATCATATCTCTTCTGAAGGAATTAAGGTTGATCCTAAGAAAATTGAAGTCATTCAACAACTGACTACTCCTCAAATGCAAACGAATGTTAGAAGTTTTCTTGGGTAGGCCAGATATTATCGGAGGTTTATAGAAAGCTTCAGTAAGATAGTGGCCCCTATGTTTTCCCTTCTCCAGAAAGACATGGATTTTAACTAGACACCTGAGTGTCAACTATCATTTGAAATAATAAAGGAGAAACTTATCTCTGCTCCCGTACTGCATGGGCCAAATTGGAATATTTTGTTCCACATTTATGTCGATGCTTCAGATGACATAATTGGTGTAGTATTGGGGCAAGAAGATGAGAATGGGGGTAAATATGCCACATATTTTATTAGTAAAAACCTGACATATGCTGAGAGAAACTACACGATAATAGAAAAATAATTCTTGGTTGTGGTACATGCCATTTTAAAGTTCCGCCATTACATTATAGGGTACAAAGTTATTGTTTATACAAACCATTCGACTGTTAAATATTTGATGAATAAACCTGTAGTAAATGGACGGATAATTAGGTGGTTACTAATCCTTCAAGAGTTCAATGTAACAATAATTGACAAGCTAGGGAAATTTAATGTAGTAGCAGACTTTTTGTCTCAAATTAAATAAGAAGGTGGGGACTGTGCACCTATACAAGATGGGTTTCCAAATGAAAATATGTTTTCTATCTCTACAAAGACCCCTTGGTTCGCTGACATTGCCAATTATTTAGCCAATTCAGAAGTACCGCCCAGTTTCACATCAAAACAGAGGAAGCGACTTGTTAGAGAGAGTGTCCTATTTAAATGGATTAATGGGATACTATTTCGTTGTAGCCCTGCCATGGTCTTGAGACGATGTGTCAAGGTAGATGAAACATACAATATCTTTAGAGCATGTCACGATGATCCTTCTGGAGGTCATTATTCTGTAAAGAGAACTTCTCATAAAATCTTGGGCGTTGGGTATTATTGGCCTTCAATGCATAAAGATGTCAAAAAGTATGTTCATCATTGTGATGAATTTCAAAGGGTAGGAAGACCAACAAATTTTGTTGAAATTCCTTTGTAGCCACAAGTATTCCTTGAACCATTCGAGAAATGGGGATTGGATTTTATTGGTCCCATAGATCCTTCCTCTCAAGGGAAGGAATACATACTTTTTTGCACTGATTACCTGACTAAATGGGTAGAAGTTCAGGCCCTACAAGTTGCTAGAGAGGAACAAGTCCCTTACTTCCTTTATAATAAGATCTTTCTCAGATCTGGAGCTCCGAGAACCATTGTTATAGACCAGAGACCCCAATTCACGTCCAAAGTTCTCTTGGCATTCACAAACCATTTTCAAGTGATTCATAAGAAGTCATCTCCTTATCACCCTCAGGAAAATAGTCAAATGGAGGTGACTAATAGGGAGTTAGAAAACATATTGACAAAAACGGTTTCTTCAAGGAGGAGAGATTGGGCTAGGAAATCGCATGAATCTGTTTGGGTGTACAACACAACATGGAAATCCACAACTTGGTTTAGGCCCTATGAGCTTGTTTTTGGGAAGAAACCTCTCTTTCCCATTAAGTTTGAACTCCAAACTCTGAGAACAACTATAGAGTTGGGCTCGGATTTGAAACGAGCCCAAGTGGAGTGAGTTTTATAGCTAAGCGAGTTGGATGAGCTTTGTTTGGATGTTGTCCATCAAACTGAGTTGGTTCAACAAAAATGAAAGGTTTGGAATGACAAGAACATTAAAGAAAGAGAGTTCCATAAGGGTGGTTGGGCCTTGCTATTCGATTCCAGATATAAAGATCACCAAGGAAAAATCAGAACTCATTGGTTGGGTCCATATAAATTTTTTGAAGTGTTTTTGAATGGCACAGTTCAACTGAAACCTATTGATAGTGATACACGAACTCTCTTGGTAAATGGTCATCGCCTACGTATCTACCATAAACCTATCAACAAGGAGGAATTTACAAAATTGGTAGAAATGTAGGGGGAAATCCAATGCATTGACTCTACTTTGGCAGATTCAATATAAACCTTGCATATGTAAAAAAATTATATATAAAAATATATGAAAAATTTTAATAAAAAGGCATGTGTACAAATTTGTTTCAAAGCATTCTTCATTAATTCTTATTTCTTTGGACTTGGCTAAAACTTGTTTTCATTTTGCATGAATTTACTATAAATAAAAAATAACTTCTAGAGCACCTTGCTACGATGCTCTAGAACTTGTTAGTTCGGGTGCCTCGGTGCTCCAAAACTTACCTTTGGTTGCGGCTGTGCTCTTGAACTTATGAGCTCGATTGCGCTGGTGCTCTGGAACTTGTGAGCTTTGATGCCCAGATACTCTAGAACTTGAATTTTAACTTGTTGCATTGTGCTTTTTGTTCTTGTAGAATGGTGATTGGTCGAGAAAACCTCCAGAAGTTCAAGTTCATTCATACATCCATTTTTCTTCTTTTCGATTGCATCTTTCGAAGATGCTCCGGAACCTTCCTTCAGTTGTTGCTCTGACTTCATCTTTCGACGATGCTGTAAAACCTTCCTTTGGTTGTTGCTCCAGCTGCATCTTTCGACGATGCTTTGGAACCTTACCTTCGGTTGCTACACCAACTGCATCTTTCGACAATGCTCCGAAATTTTTCAAGTTTGGGTACTCTAATGCTCCATAACTTATTCACCTTCTTCATTTTGAATGTATGCCTCAAGCGTGCTCCAAAACTTATTTCACTTGTTTTGAGCACGTGCTCATAAGCATGCTTTGGAAATTATCCATTTCCATTCTGCCCACCTTTTTCCATAAAATTTAAATTTCTTTCTGATGCTTTGATTTTTCAAACCTGTGTACACATGCCTCCTTTTTAAGTTGTCACTTCAGTATCCATTCTTAGTGTGGTTATTTCGACTTTCTGCCATTTTTCCATCATAAATAAAAGCCATTATGACAACCTATCCTCATTTATGACTTCGTCATTCACAAGTTGCCTCACTCATGTCATAATAAATATGTCTCCGCCTTAACCAATACCATTCTGTCATCTTGTTAAATCAGCAAAGGTATGTAATCTTTAGGCGATCACATAATGTAAGTAAGTACAATTTTTTACTTAAATAAGTAGTTATTTTTGAATAAGGTGTAATTAATTGTCATGAGTTTCTCCCTTCCTAGTTTAGTAACTTGAGCCACTAGTTGATTAACTAGTAGTACGACACTCTTTTCGCACTCCTCCATGCACATTATCATCATTGCACAGTAAGGTTTTAAACAAAGATAAATAAATAATTGTTCCTCAATTATATCTTCAAAACAATTATGCACAAGCTTCTTGCACTGTGAAAATTTTCAGTAGAATTGAAAGAGCAGAGATAGAAAATGGGGGGTGCGAAGAAGAAATCAGAGCCAACCTTAGCGGATAAGCTACTAGGATTAAGCAACATTTCCAGTTTGTTTTAGGAAGTGGGATGGTTGGATTTTATTAAAATGTTTGAGGGATATAATGAGCAGTTGGTGAATGCATTTGCAAAAAATTATTCCAATGGCTAGGTGATACTACATGGGAAGTTTTTTCAGGTGAGTCTGAAATTCATTTCTCACCTCTTTGGTTTAGATAATTCTGGTATTAAATTATCTTAAACTTCCCAAATTACATATCAAAAGTTATCAGAATTATTTCTTAGAGAGGGAGACCCTCAGCCCATGATAGTTATCAATACTAGAGGACAAAAATGAGGGTTTCAAAGGACCTCCATATTAGAACCCTGGGGAACAACTGTTGCATGGATCATAAAATATTTTACTTGTGAAAGCCAAATTACTATTGTGGTAGGACCTACATTTCGTATGCTTATACACTTGCGTCATGGGAAGAAGACTCTGCTCTTAGGGTCAATTTGCCTGACTTTTTGAGTGAATCTATCATCTCCTCCATAGAAAGATATAAATTTGGTTCAAGTTTGTTGAAACACTATGGGTTAATTCAATTTATCTATAAATATAATTTTCGAAAGAAACCTGAAAGTAAGTGGGAGAAATTTCTTTGAAAATTTGAAAAATTTGTGCTGAAAAGAAAATTAGAAGGGGAATCCTCCAAACAAATTGCTTCACCTTCTAGAGGAACTTCCCTTGAGGCCTCAAGAGCTCCTAAAGCTCAAATTCCCACAACTCCTAGTGATGAAGTGCCAAAACCTCTAGCCAATGAATTGAGAACCCCAGACCAGTCAGGGGATGTTGATTCATGCAGATGTAGAAAGAGTTCCCTCTAGGAAGAGGAAAAGAAGGTCAACCGTTACTTTTCAGAACACTCCTCCCTTAAGGAGAAGCAAGAGATTATCTTCCAAGTCTACAAAAACCCCAGTTCAAGACATAGGGAGTGTTTTAAAGAAAAAAGGAGCCTAGAAAATAGGAAAAGTCAATAGAAACTGAGGACCCCACTGATAATGTGGAAATAATGGAAATAGGGGAGCAAGTTTATCAGTTTCTAAGGGTAGAAGGAGAAGAAATACCTCCCCACATAGGACAAGAGGAAGAGGCCCCTGCTGAAGAAATATAGAAAGAAGAGAGGGAACAATCTCCACCTTTTATGGAGGTTGAGGATAATGTTTTAGAAAATTTATCTCCCATTGTAAATAAAGTTATTGAAACAACTGAAAATGATAGTGTTAATGTACAGTTAGAAAAATTGAAATTGGAAATTGATGAATTAAGAAATCAATTGCAAAAAACATGAAGAAAATATTGTACAACAACAATAGGAAATAGCAGTACACATTGCTATAATAGGAAAAAGAGATCAAGAGATTCAAATTTTGAAATTGTAGATAGAAAAGAAGGATGCATTTATTAATGAATTGCAGATACAAATTCAAAGATGGAATCAAGAGAATAAGACATAATGTTAATATGTCTGATAAGGATAAACAAATTGAAAGTTTGAAAAAAAAATTTATGCAATTATTTCAAGCTTTTGAAGAGGAAAAGAACAAACAAAATGAAGAATTAAATGTTTCTCTTAGTAAGATTGTGGAACTGGAATAGGATTTGCAAGAAAGCACCAATAAACCAATAATGGAATCAAAGGGAACTCAGATTGAACCAACTGTAATGGAATGGTTCCAAGTCCAAATTCCCCATTATTAATGAAGTGAATGGAAAGATGTTGTTTCTTGAGGGATGCTAGGATTGAGAATATTAGGTTGAAAAAGGATTTGAGACTACTGAAAGAGTCATTTGATAGGGTCTATAGGGCAAAACAAGATGCATGCCAAATAGGAGAATTTTTATTAGCATGTAGGAGACTATCAAGGCTATATTCTATGTTTTTAAATGAACAATTGTTAAGATGGAAATTGCTGAGAATCTATCATAACCGGCCACATGACCCTAATGACCATGAATTTGTTAAAGTGTTTTTAGAATCAACTCCTGAGCAACAAGATATGTTATGTAAATTCTTTGTTCACAATTTATTGATGGAAACACATACTGATTTATTTATTAACCTTTTTGTTGGAGAAGAAAAATTAAGATCTTTGTTATCTACTATGCGTAATCAGGTTTATTGGCAAGAGCGCACTAGAGAATACTCTCAAATAGAGAAGAATGTGGGTCTTCAGATGAGATACTTGTTATACCCAAAATGAAATTTTTGGCATTCTGCTTAAATTGAGCTAAACAATGTAAAAATGCCATCAAACGTATGTTTTAGGTCAAAATAAATATGAAATCTTTGTGGGTTTCTATCCAAGAACCTATGGTTAAAATTCTAAAAAAAATGAAAATTAGGGTTTTACGCCCCTATTTTTAAGGAAACCCTTAAAAATAGGACCTTACCGAAAATGATTGAAATAATTATGATAGGGTTAATTGCCTTCACGATCACACTGATCAATTCAGAATTATCAAAAAACATGTTTTACTATGGTGGGTCTATTTTTATTTTTCAGGAACAATGTTAGGAGCTCCACAGCCATTAATGGCAGATTGGCCAGTCATAGGTACTGAAGCTAAACCTCAAAAGCTTTAACGAAGAAGCTATAGCAGAAAAGGATGAAAATGATGCCATTCAACGAAGTAGTTTCTCAAAACAGAAAAGGCCAAAATTTGGCTGTCTAGAAGGTGCACATTTTGTCAACCAAGGCAAAACACAGCCTAAAGGTGAAAAAGGCGCCCCTCTTGAAGAAAGGCGCCTTTGGATCTCAGAGGGAAAATGTAATCATTTGGCATCTTCAACTCAGTCATCCTCTTCACTTTCATGTTGGCTCGACAACAAAATAATCAGCAAAATCATCTGATTCAGGGATCATTGACCAACCGTCAGCAAAGTATGGAGGATCCACCAGCAACGAAGATGCCAAAACAGAGAGCTTCAAGATAAAAGTGCCCCTGTTGGCCAGGGGCACCCCTCAGTTACAGGCACCAGATGAATCCATAAGTAGCAACTCTATACATGATATCTTTCCAGATTCCTCCCAGCTACGCAATCAATCTGATAGCAGGTCCACAAGACACGCCAAACGATCACGAGTTGAGATCAAGCAGAAAAAGCCAAAATTGAAGAACTGGAAAGACAAGCCAAAAAATGGCTAAGGCATGGCTAAAAGCACCTCTCTTGAGGAAAGGCGCCCTTTCTTGAGGGCATCCAGATTCAGTCAGAATCTTCACTACCTCCCAGGATGACCTCCTTAGCTATGACCTGTCTCATCAATGAGACTATCAGCAATAACTTCTGACAAATCAATCATCTGATGGAGGAGGTCAAAGGCTGGCAGTCCACAACTAAGATAAAACCAAGCAAAAGCTAAAAGCACCCCTGCTGGCCAGGGGCACCCTTTAGTTTGAAGGACCTAAACCTGCCAGCTTCAACTGAGAAGTTAGTCATCCTGAACAAGACCAAGCTGGCTACCTGATGCATCGTCAAGTAGAGTCATCTGATTCATCTAGCATCAGGAACGTCAGATCAAAGCAAAGAGGGTCTGAAAAAGTCAAAATGAAGAACAGTCAATGAAAATTGACTAAGGCATTATCAAAAGCGCCCCTCTCAAGGAAAGGCGCCCTTCTTTCTGGAGGCCTAAACTCAGTTTTCTGAGTTAATCCCTCCCAAGCATATCTCATCATGTTGATCCCACCTCAACAACAGAACTACTAGCCGCTTCCAAAGATCAACTGAGTAACCTAAATCAAAGATCAAATGGAGGAACTTCAGCTTGCAAAAATGGACAAAAATGATCAACTTCAAGGATGGATGCCTAAAAGAAGTCAAAGCAAAAGTGTTGACTTGAGTTAGCAAATTTGGAGCCAAAAAGAGGCCAAACACTCCACAATCAGTGGAAATAATCTTTTGGAACTCCAGATCAGGCCTGAATCATGAGTTGTCTTCCATACTTGATGGATCTTAACCCTAATCACCTTATATTCATGCTAGGCGTCCCTTTCCTCATTATTCTTTTTGCAGGTTGAAGGTTGCAGTATAAGTATTCTTCCTCGGAGATTGCTTCCAGACATAGATTATTCCAAAGTGGCAGTTTATAACTTCCAATCCATCTTCTGTCTACTTCCTCTATTTGTGTCTATATTTCTTTGCATGTCACAGGAAATGACAGATAATAACAAATCTGGCCAACTGGGTATGATCAGCACAACTTTTTCAACAAAACCCACATGTTGGATTTTTCCAGAAAAATTAGCCCTGCTACCCCCTATTTTTTAGGGTTTCTAGAAAAAGATAATATTGAAAAATAGACAAACTGGGTTTGTTTAGCTCTGAAGCATGAACAAAACCCATGTGTTAGATTTTTTCGAGAAAAAACACTTTTTGGTGCCCCTGCTGCCTTTGCCACCAAAGGGCTCTTGCATGTCAAAAAAAAATTCATTTTTTTGAATTTCTAACGATCTGGTTTTGTTTAGAAAATCATTCTCAACAAAACCCATGTCTCAGAATTTTTCGTAAAAACTACCCCCAGCAAGGCTATTTTTAGCAGTTCTAGAAAAGTTGTTCGAGTAGCATCAAGTGCACAGTCAATCTTCAAGGTTTTCAGAATGCAGTACTCCCAGGTACAATACAAGACCAAGATGGTCTTATACCATGATTACCTAAAAACGACTGACATAGACTTATGGCAGAAAAATCCAGAGGTCAGTTATGAAAACTTGGAGGGGATGAACCAAATTACGTTGCAAAACATTGAAGAATTCGGTTTATTCCAAGCTGCGTCTATTCCGATCACCTTACAGAGCATTGAGCTTGTAACTGCTTGCACAAAGCATTACAACCCGACTACAAGAGAGATCCTGTCAGTGGACGAGAAGGTGATTTGCAGCTTGAAGCTAGTGGACATAGAGACTTGTTTTGCAATTCCACCATGCCCTACCAAGAAGGTCATATCAGTGGTAGAATGCGAAAAGGCGTTCGAGGCTTTGAAGGATGAGTGTTCGCTTATAATGGATGAACATTGGTTGAAAACAAAGAGAACCAACTTGCCCAGATTGGTTGGGAGAGGAGAATTCAAAGATGAGTACAGAGTGTTAATCACCCTACTCAACAGAGTCACTGGGCAAGAGGAGGGGAAATCCTTCCAGCCATGGATGTTCTACATTACTGGCAAAATAATCAGCAGGAAAGAACATTACGACTGGGCCTCTCTGATCAGTGACACACTCCACCAACAATTCATCAAATTTCTAGAAGAGCACCATTTCCACATGTGTTCCTACCTGGTCTACCTGATAGCCTTCCAAGGCAATTTCAGAACACTAAACACTGTGGGAACCCTGGGTGTGCAAAAGGTCCAAGAATACTTTCCTCGCCTGGAGTTCACTCTAGTGGAAAGACACTTCAAAAAGATAAATGACCTTTTCACTATGCACACCATGCACGAGTTAGACCATGAGATGCACGTTCATATTTTTCCAGCAGCTAAGGCAGCAATGGTGGACTGGGCGGATTGGTTCATCCAATTACCCACTTTCACCTACATACGCGTGTATGGCTACAACGACCACCTTGCCATGATTCCATGCTACCCCTTAGATAGGGTAGTGTTCATGGAATTCCTGAGGCAGTTGGCCGAGGTTCACTCTTACCTTCGCATAAAGAAAAATTATGCTACAAACTTTCCTTTTCAGATGGGATTCTACAGATGTAGGACTGCAGCCAATGCTAGGTTGATAAGCTAGGAAATAGTGAGATTTAATCTTAAGTACCGCATTGACAGGAGGCCATCCTATGACCCCAGAGGCATCTTCGCAGCTCACCTTGAGCAAAGATCATCACATGAACCTTTCATGGAGGATTTTTGGGTCAACTGCGAGGATGAGTTCGAAGTGAGAAGAAGGAACCATAGCAGATTCAAGCTCTCGCAGATTGCAGAATTCATGTCAGAGGACATCGAGGGCTTATCTGAAGATGAAGAAGAAGTCATTCTTTCTTCCTTCTTCATGGGTCTAGTGGATTCACAACCACTCGGCAAAGTAGACTGGTACGCGAAAGAGAGTACGTCTATTGAGGAAAGAACGGGTAGAGTAGTTCGACACAGTCAACTCTACCTTGGACAGTAAAAAGACAAGGAAGGTAGTACTTCCCCGATCAGAGCCGCCAGCGGTTCAGTTTACACTACCTTCCTCGTCTAGGAGGAAACCCAGACAGAAGAAGATGAGCATTCTTCCAGAAGGAATGCGGATGTTAGGGAGCACATGGGGGAGAAGAGGAATTGCCAGCACAAGCCGACAAGAGGTACAGGTGGAGACAACCACCAATTTACCTGAGACAGTTGAGACGCTGCAACTACACAAGAACCAGTGATTGAAATAATCGCTGCAGAGATGGAATCCATTGTAGAAGAAGTTGCAGCAGAAGCGGTGCCAGTGATAGAAGCAGAGCCACCAGCTTCACCACCATCACAGAGGTCACAAAGTCCTATTGATTTGGACTCGCCACCACGAGACATTGCCACGGCACAGTCTCGTTCTTCTAGCATTCAGGGGACCTATGTTCCTCCTCCCAGCGATGCTAGCCGAGATTCTATCTGGCTGGAAAGCTCGCTTGGGAGGAAAAGGGAGAGACCTTCTTATCAGCTTGACTTCTCTGAATTCCACCATGTCCCACAAGACATGCCGACAAAGAAGTTGAAGAAGCAGACACATGTAGAGAGGAATGCAAGAGAACGAGGTTGTCATAGAGACTGCTGCCCCGCCTGAAGACAAAGACATACATAATGTGAGGGTTGAGGATTTCACGCTTTCAAAGGTGAACCTTGGAAAGACCACTCGACAGGTGGAGGCAGACCTTCTTGGAATTGCCTCAGCGAGTGTCAAAGAAAGGATGACAAAGGATGGACAAGACAAAGCAGCCTTGAAGGCTGAAATCCGTCAGCTAAAATTGTACATTTCTAGTTTGATACATGACACTCCCAACTCCTTGGCCTTGCCTCAAGGACTATTGGATCTCCCAACTGAAAGAAACCATCATCAGTTGATTACATACGACAAACACTTGAGACGTCAAGTGGATGAGTTTGTCGTCAAAGGGCGGTGTGTGTTGACAGAAGCATATCAGCTGAGAGACAGAGCACATGGACTTCGATCAGAAATCCAGAAGTCAGATGTAAAGGCAGCTCAAGAGAGGCCGAGAGAGGAGGCTACAGTTGCTGATTTGCAACAAGCATATGAATTAGTTACAACCACAGAAAATAAACACCATCTCTTTGAGTGGAAAGAACAGGTGGCATACAAGGTGAGAGCCTACGATGCCAATTCTGTGGAGCTGATTGACTATAGACGCTTTGTCGCCAATATTATCAACTTCGCAAGAATGTTGGTAATATCCTTCCCTGAGTTAGAATATCAGCGGGAAGGAGGAGAATATGTGGAACTTGAAACAGTGCAGACACGATTCCAGGATGTCATTCGATCTTCATTCCTTGAAGATCCCAATGGCTGCAAATTAGCCAAAATTGCAGCCATGTCTGTCCAGTTAGATGAAGCAGCTGCCCAATGCATAACCTATCATCAGCAGCTTACGACGGGTGAAGAAATGCTTAGACACCACATAGTCATCTTAAAGAGCATTAATTGCCCGGAGGCCGAAGAGGTCAATGACTGGATAGAGACTTTGTTGACTAGTGGTGAAGAGGTGTAAAGCACCAAGGGAGGACGTCCTACCCTCCAAATAGCATTAATGATGACTGAAGTCAACTTGATGCCTCTTTCCAAGTTGACTCCAGATCTCCACAGATCATGCATGTCAGATCCCACGATTCTAGGATGTCTATTTGACTCCCACGATTTGTGGATCTCAGATCTCCTCAAAAGGTGGATGTCTATTTGGAGACACATTTGTAACATAAGTTCACTTTTAGTTAGGTGTCAGTCAACTGAGGTAGACTTCCAATTTGACTTTTGTTTAGTTTCAGTTAACTGAAGTAGATTTCCAGTTAACTGCTTGCTCATCTACTTTTAGACATAGGAATAAATCTTGCTGATTGGCAAGAACTGATTGTTAACTCAAGGAGATTTTAGGGTTGCCTACTCCTTTGAGTTTCTATAAATAAGAGCCTTAGGCTCATTATTTGTTTAACCTTTATTTGCTAAGCAAAATTGATGTGCCATTGTTGCTAGAGTTAGCTTGTTTATGTTTGTTCACTCTTGGATGAGAGTTCGTTGGTTGATCATAATTGTGCATGATTTCATGCCTTTGTTGTCCCAACCTTTGTAATTCTTTGGAGAAAGCTTGAAGAAATAAATCAGATGGTGCATGCTTGCTTGATCTAAATACTTGAGTCTATTCAAAGTCTTGTTTTCAAATAGTGTATTGTTTCAATCTCCTCCTTGGATAGGTGTCGTCACCTCCTTGGATATTTTGTTATCAATCATTATCGTATGATGTTGTTTAATGATTTGTCTTGTAGCCTAGACTTTGGACAGGTGTCGTCACCTCCTCAGGAATCCTACTAGACATGCCATCATTCCTTGTTGTTTCCACTGAATTGTTTCCAAGCCTACACCTCGGATAGGGGTTCCTCCTCCTTGACAAGTCTCAGATCCAGTTTACCATAAGAGTGTTTGCTTGTATCGAGCCCTATCTTGGTATATATCTGAAGGTTCAATGCCTCGACCATATTCCATTGAGATGGAGGATTCAAGTTATCCAACCAATCCATTTCGATCCTATTTCCTCATGCTCTATTTATCTTGTGGAGGTAGGATAGTTTAGAAGCTTAGTTAGTCGTATTTAAGATCTGCGAAAACCAGAGAAAAGGCTTAACTATGACGCATTGTGTTTATGCACCCTTGTGTCCTGCCGCTAAGTAAAAAAGATAGGAACCTTAGTACACCCCTTTTTTACAGTAGAAAATCAGCAAAGAAAGATCTTCCTCTCTATAATCCGAAGAGCATGTACTAACACACTTGCAATAGTTATCCGTTTCCAATTAGCACTCCAGAGGTGCTAATTGAAACGCCAACAATACTCCAACAGGAAACTTGTAGCTTTCAAAGCAAACTTTTTAGCTGTTAAAACTAAAGAAACTGTGAATCAAAGATATGATGATAACCTCTACCTATGTTACAATCATTTTAGAGAGCAGGGGCCAAAACTGATTGGTAAGTCTTGGCATGCTTGTGAAGAGAGATACACCCACTACTTGTATACTTGAGGAAAAGAGAAGTGATCTCTCCTCTTAACATCAAATGGTCCTACAAAAGAGCAAATGGCTTGGAAAAAATCTTAAAAGACCTAAGAACAAATTGGATGGGGATGAGGTACAAACCTCCCCTATTGCTTTCACCACCACCTGCTATTCATATTAATATAGATTGGGATAATGGAGTCTTCAACATGTGGAAAATGAGGGTTACTTATCATCAAGGCTTCCTAAACGAACCTAAAAAGTTAGATAAAACAACAGATGATCTGTATGATATTAGTGTTGAATATGAAAAATTGAACAGAGAAGGGGGCCAGGGGTCACAATAGAGGGTAGGAGGATATGCCATAAATTAGGAAGGGGAGGAAGTGATGAGGTAAAAATAGCCTCATCATGATAACATAATAAAACCCTTCCTCGTATATGCAAAATACTTATTCTCTACCAATTAATTAAACTTTAGGCATAATAATTTCTTATCTTTTGAGAAAAATAGTACAAACTTCATTTCTTGTGATTTATTGAAGTATCTTGCCAATGCAGATTTAATGGGTAGTTTTAAGTGTTTTGTAGGATAATAATCGATCATCATACAACAGTCAAAAGCGTTCAACCAACATGAGCTCCAAAACAAATTAAAGACATGTGTTGGGAACATGCTCTGGAACTTTAGGATGATGGACCGAAATCATAGTTTCTTTTAGTTAAATTTATGTTATGTTTTAAAGTTTAAGACTTCATGGCTCAACTCAAGCCTCTTTAATATTTATGTAATGGGCATTTAAAGACATAAAATTTGTTTTAAACTTGTTACAAACTTTTTCAATGGTAATCTAAACCATCTGAAATATAGGATTTAGTTAGAAGCTTTTTATAAATATGTAATCTCTAGAAGTAAAAGACAAGCAGAATAGTACAGTTATGTTGTCGACATGCTTTTTGAATATATGTGAATAAAGAAACTATTGCATATCAATCTCTGAGTTGTTAAAATTATGGATGAAGATTACTTTTAATGGAAGATATTTCGATTACATTGTGCATGTGACCTAAGAACGTAGGAACCCGTGAGCTGGCCACTCAAGGGATGATAGATTAAATAGATGAATACTTTCCTTTAAAGAATTTTGTCATTTTTATTACATGGATAATAATTATGAGTGTAGTCATTTTTCATGTTAATTTTGTAGATAGTAATTAAGTCTATCATCTTAGGGTCTGAAGTTTCAAAGCACTCGCTGTCTTTCATTTCCGTATTTACTTTCTATTAACTGTTAGAACTATTACTGTTATTAATTAGATGTTCCATGGATTGTTTACAAGTTTTTCTACTTTTGTAGTTTACATGCTACTTAGTTTAGTTATTTTCGTGTTTTCTAATTTAGTTATCATGCTTTATAGATTAATTATCTTGTGCTTTCTAGTTTAAATACTTTCCAACTTTTTAGATAAATTATTTTCCAGTTAACTAGTTAAACATCCTTAGGTTAAAATTAATTTTAGTTGCTCTAAAAATAAAAAAATCTAAGAGAGATAGTCAAGTCACCTTCTATTGCAAATAGCCTTGAACATTGCCCGATCGATATATAGATGTTTTATCTTCTAAAGTAATGGGACCTAATGATAGCCTATTAGGTATGTACTCCTATGGTGATTAGTTGTAAATTGAGCATAGATGATGATTCACCTAAGGCCGATCAAAGCAAGTATAGATCTATAATTGGTGGACTGCTATATTTGATTGCTATTAGACTAGATATCATGTATGCAGTCTATCTTGTTGCTAGATTTCAAGAAGATCCTAAAGAAACACATGTTGTAATAGTGAAGAGAGTATTTAGATATTTAAGAGGCACACCAGATTATGGTTTGTGGTATCCTAAAAATACTGATTTCACATTAAATTCTTATATAGATGCAGATTGGGTTGGTTGTGTTGATGATAGGAAAAGTACAAGTGTTGGTGCATTCTTTCTTTGATGTAGATTGGTGTCATGTTTGAGTAAGAAACAAGATTCAATTCTTTTATCCATTGTAGAGACTAAGTATATTGCAATAACACCATGTTGTACACAAGTATTATGGATGAGACAAACATTAAAGGATATCAGAGTTGTATATGACAAACCTATATCTATTTTCTGTGATAATACAAGTGCAATAAACATTTCAAAAATTATAGTGATGCATTCAAGGACAAAGAATATATCTATTAGGTATCACTTTTTGGGAGAGAAGGTTATGGAGAATGAAGTGAAGCTTGAGTATGTTCCTACAAAAGATCAAATTGATGATATATTTACTAAGGCTCTTCCTAAGGATAATTTTGAGTATCTTCGAGAGATGTTGGGGGTTATTGCCCCTCGTTTTTTGAACTAGATGCATATAGAGGTGCATCAGTCCAGTGGATCTATGGATCTATCTCTTTTTTGGACTGATGTTGGTGGCTACCTCTCAGGGAAAGTAGGTAGTGTCATGTGTTGCTGATTTAGTTGAGTGTACTCCTAAGGGGGAGTATTCAAAGTAGGTAATTTTGGTTCAGTGTCAAAGAAGGAGAACAATGCAAAACATTTTATCCTTTTCCATTGATGTCAAAGGGTGAGAGAGAATCATGTGAAAAAAAGAGAAAGTGTTGAAAGTTGTTATGTGGTCTTTGGTGGCTTTTCACATCTTGTGGTGCCATCAATGATAAAGGGGTAGATTGTTGAAAGAATGATGGCATTGACATTGATGTCAATAAGAAGTTTGTTGACTAGTGATTTCATTGATGTCAACTATGGGATGATAATATTGAGGATATTGATAAAATTGTGGAAAAGAGGAAAACAAGTTGTGCATGTGTAGTTGAGACCTTGAGGAAGTGTTGTGAGTACATGGAGCTATTATTTTATTGCAGATTCTGAAGATGAGTTGGAATGAGGTAATGAGTTGAGATGATGTTTTTGGTACTTGGTTTCCAAGTGCTTTTGACAAAATTTAATAAACAAAGTAAACTGTGTTGTGCAAATGTTCATAGTGTGCTCCGATATTGTGCTCCGCATTCTTTCTATGTTGATGTTATTCCTATGTGGATCTTACAGGTTATTTAAGGTTGATAGAGGTTGCTATATTTAGAATTTGGGTTTTTGGATCATTGTACAGTGCGAGATATTTTCACTAGTGTGTGAACTAGTTGTTTAGTGATGCTTTCTGTAGTCTAGGAGAAATGTATTTGCTCCACATTTCTCTATTGTTTGGATTTAGGTTGTGTAAATTTGAGAAGATGTTTATAGTGATTTTATATTTTTGTGTTCAAGTGTTTACTTGATTTGATGCGGTATAGTGAGAGTTTCATTTATCAATATACAATTAAGGGTTATCAGTTGTCCTGAATTAAAGTATTTGTTGATACGATCTTGAATGAAGTGTTTGATGAATCTTATGTAGTTTATGGATTATTTTGGATTGATTTCAAGTGAATTATGTTGTCTAGAACTTTCATCTTGATCTAAGGAAGTGTGTACTTAATGTCTATGGTGTTTTGCACGGGTGTTGGCTGACCTTGTGTTTAACACTACATGTGAGGCTTGTGGAAGCGTGTTGAAGTGTTTTGGGATCTATTTGGGTCCTAATTAAGGATTTGTGTAGGCCTCCTTTCGTTCCTATCCACTGGGGGAATGTTTAGGTGCTGACTGTATAATGGCTAGTGGTCGACATTGGATAAATTTTTTGAGATAGAGCTTGATATAAATATGTATGGTGTTGATGCAAGAGGGTGTGGAAAGAGTAAGAATCAATATAGATGCAAGATTGTTGCAAGAGACTTATGTGATGCAAAATTGAGTAGAGCAGTGTGAACTTCGTGTTAGGGTTCCTGAAGGTAGTGAGCTGAAGGAATCCAACATCTTTCATGTGAAATTGCGAAAGTGTGTGAGATATTATGGTAGACTCCTTATTGCATTGAGAAGTGTTTTCTTTGTGTAACATTCTTCTTCTATCTTCTAGAATTCTTTTTGTGGCTGTGAGCCTTTTTTGGACAGTGTGTCCTATTCTGGCAATGAGCCCCTTTGTACAGATTTTGCTATTACTTACATTATGAGCTAATCCTCACTATGGTTTTTCCCTCATTGGGTTTTTCACGTAAATATGGTGTTCTCATGTGTATGGTGTTTTGATTTCATCTTTTGTTATCTGTATTACATGTTTAATCATTCTAACAGAATAAGGGCTTAATGGATGCTTGTGGATCTGATTACTGTTGAGGGTTTTTTAAGGTTTAATTTGCTACAATTGATTCACTCCCCCTCTTAGTTGTCTTGTTTATTTCAATAGATATTTGGGGAGACCTTTAAGCATTACCACAGTGATAATTCATGTTTTTAGGAAGAAAATATAAGAAAGTTTCACCCCAATGATACTTGAAGTGACTTGGAAGGGGCATTTTCAAGATAACACCAATGATTGTTGGAAAAAAAAGAATAGATAATTGAGAGGGGGGGGTGAATCAGTTGTCACAGAATTTAAAACTTATTCACACATTTCGCATTCAAACTTCTCATATATACATTGAGCACACTTCAAAATAAAGAAACAATCGCTCTTATATATCCACTACATGGAATTACATGAACAACTATGTTGGCCAAAAATAAAAGAATAAATGAATTACAAATTGTCAACCCAATTCATGAATAAATCTCAATGCGCACCAACCGAAGTCGATCACAACATAATGAAGACCTAAAATAACTTCCTCGAACATGCCAAACATTACAAGATTAATCCACGAGGATCCTCAACACGCTACAACTATCATGTCGGCCAAGAACATGAAAACACGAACACACAACGAAAAAATCTTCGATCATGATCACACCGATCAACGCAGACATGCGAAAAGGATAGAGCACGATCTAGAAACATCAATGAACATCGCTCAAGCATACACAACAACTAGAATTACTAGAATTACATTTTCTTCTTCTAGAAACATCAACTATAGTAACAAAATAATTGTAGGAACACAAAGACTCATAACTTGTACAAATCTTGATGCGCACCTCAAAAAAAAATTGAAGTATAAACTAGATATGCTCAGTAACAAACTATTTAAAGCGCAACTTCTGAATAGCAACATACTGAATTTTATATCACACTGAACTTCGCAGCTTCACAGGCAACTTCCAACATATTTAATATAATTTTCTCAATATCCTAGACATATACAACCTTCAAATCATCAATGCTAATAGTGTTGACATCAATGACAACCACATATTAGCAAAATAACCACAAAATCCAATAATATCCCCCTTTGGCATTGATGGCAACACATGATGTGAAAAATACACCATCAACACAACTAACTCTTCTTTCAATAGTCTCTCCTTCTTCTCATACTATTCTTCTCCCCCTTAGATTGCTCTTCTCTCCTTTTTGTTTTTCTCTTCTCCCCCAAGGTGTTTCACAAGGTTTTTCACATTACACTTCTCCCCCTTTGACATCAATGGAAAAGGTACACAAGCTCTGAACCACATATTTGAATCATCTGACTACTCCCCCTGAGTAGTAACCACCACAACATCAATCCAAATCAAGATATGACTATGAATGTATGGATTATGCAAAGACTTGCATCTTAGTTCTAATTAGGAGGGGAAATCACCCCTAACTTCCCTCTGAGATACTCAAAAGTATCCTTAGGCAATGGCTTAGTAAAGATGTTTGCAATCTATTCCTTGGTAGGCACATACTTCAGTCTGACTTCTTTATCACTCACTTTGTCTCTCAAAAAGTGATATTTGATAGATAAATGTTTTGTTTTTGAATGCAGCACCAGATTCTTAGAAATTTTTATGACACTTGAATTATCACAAAATATAGCAATAGGCTCATCATACTCAATTCTGATATCTCTCAGCATCTACTCCATCCATATTACTTGAGTACAATTATTTTCAGCAACAACATAATTTGCCTCAGCAGTAGATAAAGAAATGGAATTCTACTTTTTACTTAACCAAGACACCAACTTCTTCCCCAAGAAGAAGACACCACCACTAGTACTTTTCCTATCATCCACATCTCCTGCCCAATTTGCATCAATAGAGGCATTCAAAGTAAGTTATCATCTTTAGGATACCAAAGACCAAAATCAATTGTCCCTTTCAAGTATCTAAAAATTCTTTTTACAATAGTCATATGAGATTCCTTCGGATCACCTTGATATCTAGCAACCATACATACAATATTCATGATGTCTGGTCTAGTCTGAGTCAAATAAAGTAATCCACCGATCATTTAATTGTATCTTGTTTGATTTTCCTTAGGAGAATCATCACTCCGTGTTAACTTGCATCTAGTTACCATGGGTGTACCAACTAGCTTTGAGTCTTCCATGTCAAACTTTTTCAGCAAATCTCTTACATATTTGGACTGAGATATAAAGATTCAATCATCTAACTAAGTAATTTTCAATCCTAAAAATAATTTCAGCTCTCCAATCATTGACATCTCAAATTAACTTTTCATTTCATCAGCAAAATTCATACATAAGTCATCACCTTAAAAAATGATGTCATCAAAAAATACTTCAATAATAAACTCTTTATCCCGATCCATCTTGAAATACAGATTATTGTTAGTAGTACCTTTATTGAATCCAAGCTTCAACAAGTATTTATCCATTCTAGCATACCGGGTTCTAGGGGCTTGTTTGAGTCCATACAATGCTTTCTTCGATTGGAAACCATGTCTTCCTTATCAGTTAGTTGAAATCCATCTGGTTGCTCAACATATACTTCTTCTTCTAGCTCACCATTTAGAAAAGCTGACTTTACATCCATTTGATAGACTTTGTAGTTCTTAAAAGCAACATAAGTAAGAAACAATCTTATAACTTCAATTCTAGCAACAGGGGCAAAGGTTTCTTCAAAATCAATACCTTCCATCTGTGAGTACCCTTTACATACCAGTCTTGCTTTATTCTTGACCACTTCACCTTTTTCATTCAACTTATTCCGAAAGACCCATTTGGTTCCAATCACATTTTTATCCTGAGGTCTGGGGACAAGAATTCATGTATCATTTTTTTCTATCTGCATCAGTTATTCCTTCATTGTTTCCATCCAATATTCATCTTTACATGCTTCATTGACATTGTTTGGTTCAGTCTTAGAAATCAGACAATACTCTACTACAATTCTTCTTCTAGTCTGCACACCTTTGTTCTTATCTCCTATAATCCGATTTTCATAATTATTTAGCTTTACATACCTCAGAACTTTAGGATTCTCTCCAACTTTTGGTTCTTCTGTTCTTTCTTTTGCACTTCCACTAGCTTCTCCTTGATTCTCTTGATTCACTGGAACAATTTGAACTTGATTCTGTGTCTAAAAATTCTTTCCATTATCAATACTATTATGTTGGTCATTTGAATCATATCCACAATATCTGGATGATCTAGCAGTGTCTTCATCAACTCTGATATTTTCACTTTCAACCATTTTCCTCAATCTTCTATTATAGCACCGGTAGGCCTTGCTCTTAGTAGAGTAACCTAGAAAGATTCCTTCATCACTCCTAGCATCAAACTTGCCAATATCTTCATCTCTCTTGATATAACATCTACTTCCAATTTTTTTGAAATATTTAACAGTAGGCTTATAACCAAACCACAGCTCAAAAGGAGTCTTACTAGAATTACCATTGACATTTACCTGATTAATAGTATATACAATAGTACTTATAGCTTCTCTCCAATAGATATGAGGAACATTACCTTCCAACATCATAGTTCTAGTAGCATCCATAATTGTTTTATTCTTTCTCTCAACAAATCCGTTCTGTTGAGGGGTTCGGGGAGCAGATAACTGTCTTTTGATTCCATGCTCTTCATAGAAAGAATTGAACTCCCGAGAAGTGAATTCACCACCTCTGTCTGACCTTAAGCATTTATTTTTTAAACCTGTCTCATTCTCTGCCATAGCTTTGAAACTTTTGAACTTTTCTAATGCTTCATGTTTCTCTCTCAAGAAAGCAACCAATATCATCCTAGAGTAATCATCAATAAGCAACATAAAGTACCTTTCTCCTTGTAGACTTTTGATTTTGGAGGGACCACATAGATTAGTATGTACCAGCTCTAGTACTTCATTAGAATGATATTGTTTGCCCTGAAAATAAATTCTAGTATGCTTTCCCATCTGACATTCCTTGCATATGGTGTGAGTAGGCTTCACTAGCTTAGGAAGATCTCTAACTGCTTGAGTGGAGCTTAGTTTTACAATGTTATCAAAATTCACATGACACAACCTCCTATGCCATAAACAACTTACATCAACTTGAGCAATTAAACAACTTTCACTAGCAACACTCAGGTGAAAAATATTACCTCTTGTCTTTGTACCTGAAGCAATTATATTTCCAAAACTTCTCAGTATCCTGCATTTTCCATCTTTGAACTGAAGATTGTATCCCTTATCTACCATCTATCCAACACTCAACATATTATGCTTCAGTCCTTCAACATAAAGGACATCATCAGTGTTATATTTACCACCAAGAGAAATAGTGCCTCTGCCACAAATTACATGCCAAAAATTACAAGATTAATTCACGAGGATCCGCAACACACTACAACCATCATGTCGGACAAGAACATGAAAACATAAACACACAATGGAAAAATCTCCGATCACGATCACACCAATCAACACAGACGTGCAACAAGGATAAAGCATGATCTAGAAACATCAATGAACATCGCTTGAGCATACACAACAACTAGAATTACCAGAATTACATTTTATTCTTCCAAAAACATTAGCTATAGTAACAAAATAACTATAGGAACAGAAAGACTCATAACTTGCACAAATCTTGATGTGCACCTCAAAAACTTCCCGGAGTATAAACTAGATAGGCTCAACAACAAACCCTTTAAAGCGCAACTTCTGAATAACAACATATTGAATTTTATACCACACTGAACTTCACAGTTTTGACATCAATGACAACCACATATCAACAACACAACCACAACATCCAACAATGATAGCTCAAATTTCTTGAAGAAATTTCAAGGTTTCACCTTAGCGAGACCTTAGAAAATGTTCTTATGTTTTTTGAGGACATGAACTATTTTTTCATGGAAAACTTTGGACCACTTTTTTCAGTGGGAATTTTGGTAGTGATAATGATTAAATGTGAATAGAGACAAATCATCTTTAGGGTGTTTCAAGGAAATGGACTATGTTTTCATGTGACACTTTGGATCACATTTCAATTGGAACCTTGTGTAGGAAAATGGTTGTGGCAAATTGACTTCTAGTTTGAATATGTTGACCATGATGTTATGGAAAGCTCTTGAGTGTTTAATGAGGATTTTAGCATGCCATGGTTGTTCCTACAAATTTGTCTTGATGTATTTTTATCATAATATCGTGGAAGATCTAGAGCACTTTCAAGTTTTTTTAGTGAAGTGGATTTGTTATTTATTGATAGAAACTCTTCTAATATTGACGATGTATATAATTGTGCGTTGGTGGAATTTGGATTTACAATGGAGTCTTGACATGATTTAAATACTTTTGAGATTATCTATTGGTTAAAGATAAATGTTCTTTTAATGTGAAGATGCAAATCATAAAGCCTAGGGAGTTGTTGGAGTGTGTATTTTTCCGTTACATATAGTGGGAGAAATTGGGTATTATTTGAGGGCATTCTTCTATATGACTACAATGATCATTTTTTCTTAGAGAGATGCTTTTGGATGTTGCAATGTTGCAATTGAAGTTTGGTTAGCATGAGATGATTGATAGCACGTACTTGGTTTTACTAGTAGATTTGGGTGAGGTTGGAGATTTCATGGGTGTTTGGAGATCAAGTATTGGAATGAGTCTCTTGATGAAGTTTTAGTAGAAAGACTAAGGAGACTACACTTGTAGTTGGACATGAGTTAAAAATACTCAATAGAGAATGATCTGATAGGTATAGGCCCAATGTTCTTAATATGTGTTTTGATTTTGCTTTATTTTTATAAGCATGAGTATAAAATTTTGAAGATGTTAGCTTTGAGGATAATTTTTTATCTTGAGTTGTGAGTGAATTCTAAAGACAAATTTGAGATGTATAGGGCATGGTTATTGACTATGGGCCAATTCTTTGGATGTGGGGATGTATATTTATAAGGAGATTCTACTTTGAACTTGTGTTACAACTTTGGTTTATTAAAATGGCTTATAATATAATTTTGTGATCTATTGTGACAATTAGAGTGTTACCTATGAGGTAGAGAACACTATATTTCATGTGTAGTTATAGCACATTAATTTGTAGTTCTGGATGTTGTAGTTGCTTTGTTGATGCTTGTGAGCACAAGAAAAATTTAGATGATGTAGGATGATTATAGGGATATTTTCCCTGAGTAGTGAATTTTAATTTTTTTCAATGTTTGACCCCTTATGTAATTTATACATCAAGCAAGAGAATGTTGGGAAAAATGTTATTGAGAATAACAATTAAATTAAGGGTCATATCGGTTTTGCCTTAAAGGGTGTAATGACAACTAGATCTAGAGTCAAGCTTGTGTTTTGACCTTGAAATGCAGTAAGTTGATCAGGTTGTCTATAAATAGAGTGCTCGTGAAGGAGTATTAGAGATTGTTAAGATAAGTGCATGTTGCTGAAATAACTCTTGGTTGTGAGTTGAAGATCTCCTTCATTGTACAAGAAAATTCTTTCATTATATTCCAATCTTTTTATTACTTCAAATACATAAAAAGTGGTACTATTGATTGCTAGATTTTTTCAAAAATAATTTCCTATGATAAATCTTGTATTATTTTGAATCTATTTTATTTTGCATGCATTCTTTAATTAGATTAACATGATTTCGTATAATTAATATCAATATTAAACTGTTGAAGATTGGATACTTTATTGAATTTCTTAGAGGATCTACATATGCATAAGGGTGAATATATAATGAAACCCAACTTCACTCGCACAAAATTACAATCATTTTATAATTATATTAAACATTCTCTTAGCCATTACAATTAGATACGGATTTAAAAGTTATGCGAGAAGATAACATTATTGACCATGCTCTGTCCACCCTGTCGTTTACACGTAAAATCCTCTCCCCCATAGTTTGGGGCACTTTCGCTCCAATTCACCACACAATATCAGCCACTGAAAATTTAAAAAACCCATTTGAATTCAGGGTTCCAAATTTTCAAGCAAAGGAGCTTCACTTGTTTCAAAATAATTACAATGGCATTACTTTCTCCTGTAACGTTTGATATCAGTTTCCTGCGTTTTAACGGAGGTTCCTCCGTCCAATGTGTTAAAATTCCTTCCATGCAAGCAAAATTCAGAACCCGTGCTCAACAGGATGGCCAATTTCCACCGCAAAATAATGATAAAATGTCTCCCTCTGTAAAGCGCGCCTTCGAGAAAGCACAGCTGTACAAAAAGAAGAAGGAGGGGGCTCAGCAGTCTGCTCAAAATGACGTACCGCAATTGCCTTCCTCTCAAGGTATGGCTATCCTCGCAACTGCATATGTTGCAGGGTTTTTTCTGCTTCAATCGGAAAATTAACAAAATTTACAGAATGTTTTCATGTCACACATTTGAAATGTAATTATTTTATTAATGACCATTACGCCAAAATATTGTGTGGGACCACAAATTAACACGTACACGCTTATGAAAAGTTCAATTTTTTTGGAGAGCGAACAGATCATATTGGAATACAAACCGATAGGATAGAAGATCATTGAACCCCTGGCGATTTTCTAGCTTAAAATTCTGAGAAACGGTATTGCAGATCAACGCTTTGCAATTATTTTGTATTTCTATTCCTATTAAAAAACTGAATGTTTCGGAGTAATATTATTTGGGAAGAAAATTAATGCTATGTTTTGTAACATATTAAAAACACGTTCGCTCGGAGTAGTTTAAATTGATCAAATCATTTTGGACACATGACACAAGCTCATTTACTAGACTTTTAAATAACAGATATCCCCTTCAAAAAAGAAATAGTTACAGCTTCTTGTGCACAGGACATCTAGCAACTAAATCGACTTAGAGCCGAGCTCAGAGCTCAAATGCTAACCTATGCTTATTCGTACAACCACGTTCAAAGCACCACCACGGAGAAATTTTTCAGAAGGGATATCCACTATTACTTCAAACTGCTATGTTTTGTTCTAAAGATTAACAATTGTCAATACCTTTAAATTGCAGACAAGTATTACTTTGCACAACATCAATTGCTATAATTCATCATAAAATTTCAAGAATGGTTTCACACAGTAATTGAAATTGATTAGTCATTTTGTAAAATAGCTGCATATTATTAAGTAGGTGGTATTTTTCATTGCGTTCAAATTATGATATTTTATGAAGATTCAACTATATAGTTTTTAAGTCAAATTTATTGTCCCATATTTTATGAGTAGTGTTTGAAATGAACCATCTGTCATGAGCATGAGTTGTCAGCTTAGCACTCATTGCATCTAGGTGATGGTCATAGAGGTGAAGCATAAGACTTCTTGGGAGATTACCCATCCCAGTATTTGCTTAACCATGGAGTTTTCACTAAGATCCATTTCTCATGAGCATGAATGGTCTAGTTAGCACTTGGGAAGTCTTGATGCTTCACCCTTTTGAGCATCACCTAGATGCAACTGCTCCAAGGTTTGAGGAAGTCTAAATAGTGGTTTTTGAGTAGTTGCACTAAGGTAGGCACTCTAGCCATGTTTTTTATAAGGCCTTAAATTGGCTAGGTAAAAAGGCATTTGCAAAATGCAAATATCATATGAAGGCATAAAGCTCCATCAATTTCTAGTACCTTCAATATGCCTTCATATGATGCTTACATTTTGCAAATGCTTTTTTACCTAGCCAAATTGAGGTCCTTATGGAGAGCTTGGTTGGAATACCTACCCTAGTGCAACTACTCAAAAACAACTAATTTGTCTTCCTTAAACCTCAAAGTATCATTTATTTATTTCTTAAACAAGTGAAAGGCTATGAAATTTTCATGGGGAATAAATGTTTTTTGTGATCCACATCTACCAACGATCACTACCTTCTTGTTATCAACAACCTTGAAGAGTTAGGGCATGTTTGGAACTATATTTTGTCCCACCAATTCAATGATACCACTCTGCAAAGGACATCTATACCTTCTTAGATTATATGGTTTCAGTCTAACATTATCTCACCCAAGGCTAGTTCTTTTACTTTAGCTATTCGATTCCATACTAGCCAATTAGAATTTACAAGTTGTGTTACATTTTTCTACGAACTTTTTCTCTACTCAAGTCTCTACTCATGAAATCCATAACCTTTATTTAAGTCCTTTTGATTGGGTACATCTTGAGAGAATGCTTATCATCATTCTCCAATGTATGACCAAATGCAAATAGATGCTCACTTAAAGCATTGTCTAGGCTGAACTAGTTCTTGCTCTGACTTTCAGCCCTAATATGGCTTTCTATGTTGAACAGTTTTAAGAGATGTTGATTTCATCATTGCTTGTCTCAATCATAGCAACATGTAAATATTTTGGGAAAAATTTGGCAAACCAAAAGTATAAGCTTTAAATATAATTAGAAAAAAATTGGATTTTCAAAAAACGTAGAAAAATGCAAAAAAAGTATAGAAAAACCTACTATTTTCTAAATTTAAAGGCATTTTAATTTGTTACACCCCGATTGTATAGCTAATATTGCATAGGGCAATTGATTGTAATGTTTGAATCTTTGAGATGAATAAAACATGTTTTTGTTATCAAAATGAATGTGTGCTATTTAAATGATTGTCTCATTTGATTGATATTTCTATTGGTGTAATTCTTGTTTAACGTTGCATGCAAGTTATAGAGTAATGAATATTCTAACTTAAGATGTTTACTATACTGTTAATGTTGTGAACAAATAACTGCCGAGATTGTATGTCTATGGTTGCAGGAACAGGAACCATTCCTCCAGGCGGAGGGGAAACATCACTCGAGAGAGGGGCTTGGTCGGGTAACTGGTAAAGTAAATCAATTGAGCATACACACACTCACCTTAGACTGAGTAAACCAAGTCAGTTTTGTATGAGTATAAGGTAAGTCATCCATAGCTTGTATGTCTTGCAAGTAGAGGTCTTGACTGCTTCTGTGTGGGAAGTTTATCTTTGTGCTTGATTGTGATATTATGATCATCATGGTGGTATCATGTTTGGATGTGAACGTCGGAAGTAAGCATATAAACACATGTATAGTATATATACGTAAGTATAAACATATTGATACAAGCGTAATTGGCTAATGGATTTGTCATACGGATGTATCGATATGATATACGTACGTATATGTGTACATAGAGGATTATACTACAATATATATATGTTTATAAGTGTACGTCTGATAATGTGGAATATTAAATATTTACCTAGAATTTATATATACATATATACATAGATATATATATTGAAAGTATGCCGATTGGCTCGCAATATATGTATTCGACAATTAAATATGTATATGTGTATATATTTATATTTGTTAAATATAAATATATTTATATATGTAATTATATATAATATTATTATAGTTATATTAAAATATATAAGTATATTTAATACTCGGGTATTTAAATATTTATATGTTTAATATTTAAAAGAACTCTAATAATATTTATATAATGAAATATATAAATGTATTTAGCTAATATTATATAGTGAATTTATATATTTTAAATATATGAAATCTTTGGGAAATAAATGAATTAGCTTTCTATAGTCATTTGGTAAATAACATATAAAATTTACCATGAGAAAATAAATGACTTAAGATATCGAATAAAGTTAACATGAGGAAATAAATGATTTAAACATTGGAAATCATGTGAGGTTTATCGAATATTTTATAACATTGAAATAAAGCTAAGTATTATGAATTTCTTTCACCGTGGAAAAGAAAGGAAAATACGCCAGTTCAAAATATTTCTTAAAGGAAAAAGTCGAAACCTTTGAAAATGGAAAATAAGAAGTGTTGCTGCGAATACGTGTGCGTACAGAGACTAGGTCGCGGTTTGTTAAAACGCCATTTTGGAAATGCGTAGGGAAGCCTGGAGTTTAGGCCAGGTGGGGCGCATTTTTCCAAGACGTTTTCTTGCAATAAATGTTTAACTTGCCATTTTTGGACGCCATTGCTGAGGACGCCTATAGCTGTCTCTCAGCTGCATTTTACCATGTGACAGTTGAAATATTTTCCCTGGATAAAGGTCGACTCACCTTGAAATTGCTAAGTAAGTAACTAAACTGCGGCCAAAACAAGATTGGCATTTTCAAATATGTAAGGTGTCGATTCTCATGCCAAAAATGTAGCATGGCATGAGAATTCGAATCCCTATAAATTGAGCTCTTCTCCTTGTCATTTTTACCAATTCCTAACTTGCCTTTGCTATTTTCGAATTTGTTTTTGAGAGCCCCAATTCATAACTTGCCTTTGCCATTCTGTTCAAGCTTTGAGAAATTCATTTGCTGCATACATACATGTGCGCACCTGCTGTAGGAATCAATTTGGGAATAAGAAATAGTTTGCATTTCCAGAAATATACTCCATTGCCATTCTAAGCTTCAGCTTAAAGATTGAATCTGGGAGGAGCAGTAAGATTGGGGAATTTAATAAAGGAAGCAACAAAGGGAGTTGCCAGCCTGCTACTAATTGTATCAGAAGCAATTACAAGCAGCAAGGAGGCCAGTTAAGGAAACATGCATGATTGTCATATACTTAGTATCTCTGTTTTAATTTATAAATAGATGGAACTACATGTTTACTTTGTGCATTAAATTGCATTGTAGTATAAGTAGACTAGTCAAGTAAAAGAGAAAATCGGTTTTCTATGTATGATTGCATAGGCTAAAAGAAATAGTTTGTTTGCGTTATGAAGGAATAGCTTGTCTAAATTACAAAGGAATGTTTGAATGCATTTTATAGAATTAGCTTGTGTGCAATTTTAAGTAAGGGAAAAAGGGGAAACTATCATTCCACTTCAATTTGGGAAAAGGAATTTACTTTGATGGATTGCATTTGTGTGACTACTGCTTGATCTCCTTATATAAAGGAAATGAGGAAACTAGCTATTTAATACTAGGATGAGGATGAAACCAGTAACAAGGTTATTCTAAAGCTTAAAGTTAGTAGGTTAACTAGGAAAAACTATGTACTCCTTGGATAAAGATTTCCAGGATAGGAGTTACCTGAGGGACACTTGTTGACTGCTTTTCATTTCCTATTTAGGTAGATTGATGTAGGAGGTTTGGGGTGATTGACTACCCATGGTAAAGACTTAGCGTATGCGTAGTGTAAGATAGCCTTAAGTCAAATCGGCCCTGAATAGTGTATATGATAGATGACTTTCATTCGAAGTACTGAATGAGAATACTTTGGCCAAAGTAGTGGAATGCACGAAATCCACTTAGATGTGAGATAGTTGAGACTACACTGTCAATTCATTGTGATCTTTCATGCTAGTTTGGGATTGTGAAATAGCAAGTTCTAGATGTATAGGACACAACACTATGCTCAGTTGGGTTGTCGTAGCCGGATACTTTACCAATCTCTTCGTTTGAAGGGAGGGCCATCCATCGAATGATGGATGTGCGGGGGACCGCATTAACAGTCCGTGGTTGGCGAAAAAACGCCTGAGTGATGTTTCTCCTCCACAGCAGGCGATGGATACACCAAGATTTGAAAGGAAGGGAACCTGGACCGTCTTACTACTATTTACGCAAAAGCTTACGAGCTATGTATGTAATTGTTTTACTTTTGTACTCTGTTTTATATTTGCAATGAAAATGGAATTCATGTGGAAATATATATTGTAACTTGCATGTATTTATCAATAAAGAAAGGAAGAATTTTATTGTAATGTCTTTATTACTTGTTACTTTTATATGTTTTAAGTGAAATGTTGGAAATTTTTTAATTACCCAAGGATGGGGTTGTTACATAATTGCTTAGAGATATGGAGAGGAGATAAAAATGAGAGTTTAGTCCATGAATTGTGGAGTATAGATTTTTTCAGTGATGTTCATATCATTGATTACATTGCTTATTGCATATTGCATTGTGCATAAATGATAATTAGATACTAATCTATGTTACACCAAGTTTGTGCGATGGGGACGACAAGGGATGAGGTAGTGCATTTTTGGGATGAGAGACCATTATTAGAGGATGGTAGGGGACAACTATTTAAAAATAGGAAAAATTAAAAAATATAGAAAATTTCAAATATTCATAATATGATAACATTGATAAGACATTCATCATATACATTATAAAACCTTAATACATAAGATTAGAGTTGAACTGAGATTTCACGAGTTGACAAACAAAACAAAATTTAATTTGAATTAAATGGGAATGCACATATATATTATATAAAAATTACAACAAAATGTTCATAGACTACAAGTTTCAACTGTAAAATGACACAAACATAGAAAGTATGCCATTGCCTCTAATTAGCATTTGCTCTCTTCATCAAAATTGAATTTTAAGTTTGAGTCATTGCCACTATGAGGGGCTGCCTCATCCAATGAAATTCTAACCAATCCCTCCTATGTCTCCTCCTCATAAACTTATGTGACATATTTAGGATAAACTTTCCAACATGCAGCTGGAGTCCAATGATATTGAAGAATCTTTAAATCTTGAAGTTGTAAGCCACTATACATAGTCACCAACTTCTTCATTCGTCAAGATGTAAGCCTATTCATCTTGATTGATTGTATGTAGTTGAAAGTAGGGTTGAGGGGCATGGGGTTTGGGGGTAGCTCCCCCTATGGGGTCAAGGGGTAGTGCCCCTAGTGAAGACCTAGGTAATGCCCTTGGCATGCTCCCTATCACAATATAGGGCAGGGTGAAGGGGCATAGCGCTTGCCACTAATTCTAAATTAAAGCCTTTGAGACTATACAAATATTCAAGGCATATGCCATTTTTTCCTTTTTTATTGATTTTAAGTGAATTATGTAACATAGGGGATGTGTCACTAGCATAATTGAACGAAAAAGAAAATTTGTAAATGAAGAAAATGTATTATTTTGTTTGTTTTACATAAAGGCATTATTTTTTGGTTGAATCAATCAATGCGTTGATTCTACTTGTACTATGAACTCTCCTTGACGCCCTTATAACTTTGAGTTTTGAGAATAATAACATCCAATAATATGCTAAAAATAAATAGGTGAATTCATCATTGTGAACTTAAGAGGATTTCTCACAATTGATGAACTACATTTTAATGGATTACAATTTCCAATGGAGTTTATTAGAATGATGTATTATGATAGTATTGCATAGGTTTATAAATATTCTAAGGGGTTTACCATATAGAGTTAGTGCCCTCAGTCTTAAATTAAGTAATAGACTATATAACATGTAATATTTGTTTACGTGATGTAATTTCATATAAATTTTTTGGAGCTGAGTAACCTTTGAAAATATTATATTTCCGAGTTATAAAAGCAAGTAGTATGATCTCTTATTGATATGGTGTCCCTCACACTTTGACGTATTGACACAACTACTCTCCACGCATAATCTAGTGATGTAAGCCAACAATAGCATGCGATGCTTGGGTAAAACCTTAAGCCACAATTTTTTTCAAGTTGAACATTAAAACCAGAAAAATAGTTCAAAATTGGTCAAAAACTGTTAGACTGCATTTCAAATGCAATTTAGACGATAAAAATGCAATATAAAATTATAAATAATAAACATGAAAAAGCCAATCAAACATCATTGACCTTGATTTATTTGAAAAATGTGATTTGTTTGGGAAAAAAATTGAGAACTTTAGTGATTCGCAACTAATTGTGATTTTTCCATATTTTTGCTTCTATAGTCTCAATTACTTTGGACATTTTTGATTACATTACCTAATGTTTCCCTTTGTTCACGTAAGACAAATTTGCATATTGTTCGAGATGTTAGGAAATGATATCTTTGCTTTCTCTAGTAGTTTGAGATGGAAGAACACTTTATCATTATGTACTTTGCATATTATGAGATCCAATGGAATCTTTCTAGTTGTACACACACTCAAGAGGGTATCTTAATACCTTTGACTATGATCTAGATTACTATGGTCGGTCCTTTAGCAATGAGTCACAATTATGTTTAGATTGTGAACTCTTAGGGGCTTCTAAGGTCACCAAATTGATTACTTTTTCTATCCTTTTTGAGCCACTAAAGATGCCAATCTCTTGTTAGCTTCAGTAGTCACTAGCACAGAAGGTGATAGATCTGTAATATGGTGATCCAAATTACAAGGGTAGATACATATTGGTACCCCAACGAAACTTTGCCATCAATCAAGTTTGTAGTTAATGAACCATATCATTCATGTTGTGTCAACTAAGTTTTGGTCTTGTCAATTTGCCAAGTCGTTAGGTATTGGCCTAGTTTGTCTACTAACAGTATCTGTAGAGTGATCATGATTGGCAAACAAAAATGAATCAAGTATTTTAAGTTTGAAGGTTTATAGTTCCTACATGAAACTGAATATGTTGTAGTGAAGAAGATTTGAATCTGAAAACAAGATTGAGAAATGACTAATGAATCCTCTACCACTTTATTTGAATGGCATGAGTTCAAAATGGCAAAGCTAGGAAGAAAGCACACCAAGTTTATAGTATCAAAAATGGTCAGGGGAAGTCTCAATTTTCAAGTGGCAAGGCTAGTCTAAAATGGTGATCAAGGTGGTAGAGAGAGAAGTGAATTGTGACAAAGTGGAAATCATGCTTCATTGGTGGGAAGGCCAATCTAAATCTTTGCCCAAAGTGGAAAACATCTAATGAAATCCTGCTAGCTTCAAGCAAGGATATGACATGTGAAAGTTTAATTTTTAAAGTGGCTTCACCATGAGAAAACTAAGACAATAAAGTGGAAAATGGGTATAGAAAACACAGCAAATTGCAAAGTGAAAGAAAAAGAAGAAATTGCACTTTTTAAGTGGCAAAGCCACAATGAAAGTGCAACCAGCTTCAAGAAAATACATACAAGTAAAAATTGCACATTTTAGGTGTCAAGAAAATTGTGACAATGAAGTGGAAAATGGTTAAATGGAATGTGAAAGCAGCAAGGAAGGGGTTTTAAATCATAAAATCATGCTTTTGAGTGGCAATAGCCACCTCAAATTCTACTAGAAAAGAAAAAAGTGAAAGACTTAGGTGATTAGCGCCATTTTGGAGTGGTTTTGCCACCCAAAAGTTCCTACAATTGCACTTTCCAGCTTGCATTTCCATCTAAAAGTTCCTACAATCACACTTTTGGATTGGCTTTGCCATGACAAAACTCATCCAAGCACAGGGAAATCCAAATTCAAGTATTGAGCAAAATCTCATGGTTAGGGTTTTAGTGTTAAGTAGAAAATCCATCCAATTTTTGGAACAATTCTATTTTTAGTAGGTATTCTTTTTCAAGGAGTGTTTTTAGGAATTGAAAAATTTAACTTTCTATTTTTAGAATTTTTTCTTTTAGAAAATTGCTTTTTCAAAGGTAGTCATCAATTTCATAGCCATGATAGGTTTTCAACAAATTTGAGGCTCAAAAAAACTTCATATTTCAAAGACTCTAGAAGATTTGGCAAAGCATGCAAGTAAAAGTTATTTTAGTTTTTTGAAAATGGCATCATTAACAATTTTTTTTATTTTCTAGAAGAGATAGATTTGAGCATATTATTAGGATTTTATTTTATTAATTGTATTAGAATTATTTTTCTTTCAGAGATTTTTATTTCCTCTTTTTAGTAGATAGGGATAGGATTGCTTTAAGTGATGTTTTAATCGGAATATTTTATTATTATTTTATACCCATAAGCTCCCAGGTACCTCTTGGGAGCTTATAAATAAGTACCTTGAGCACATAATTTATAATATGAGTTGATGCTAGATTTATGCTATAGAAACTGTTGTTTAACATAAGTTATTGTTTTCTTGTATTTTATACTTCTACAAAGTAAATTGAATTGAGTAACTTTGTCAAACTTTTAAATGATGTTTGTCATTTATCAAGTAATAATTTTTAGTATCACTTAATAATTTATTATTTAGGATTATGTGATGTTTTTATGTTTAATGATCTTGTTGGTGGAGTTTTGTTCACCTTTGTTTTAGTCAATAGTAAGCATATATCTATGTTTTTCCTTTGAATCTTTGTTTGCAATTGAATATTGGTCTTTGTTTTAGCTAATAAGAAGTTATCTCTGTTTATGCTTGAATTAGTTTGCACTCCTTAAATCTGAAAGTCCCACTACAATTCTTGACTATTGATAGTTCAACTCTCACATCTAGGGCAAAAACATTGTTAGATATCTACATTTAATGCAAAACCCTAATGGAATCCTGTATAGTTGGCATACTTGTAAATTCTGTTTATAGTTTTAGCTTTTAGGCTTAGTTAGATCTTAGAGAGCTTCCTTTCATAATTTAAAGTATGGTTCTACCATATGTGTTGTTCTTGTTTGTGTTGCCTAGCATGGACAAATAAAAATGCTAATAGTTTTTGGCAACTCTATTGGGAAACTAGATTCAAGAAATTGGGCCCACGAGTAGGAAATCTTATCACCTTGAATTAAAATTGTTTTTGTCTTGGCTGATAAGGTGTACATCATGGAGGAATACAAGGCTTGTTGATCCCACTTTTTAGACGCCCAAATACATTCAAGTGAAGCATTGTCTTCACCAACAGTTTGAGAACATATAATATATTTGGAAATCTTGATCTAGATAAAGAACCACTTCATTCAATGGATGGTAACACCTAAGACAATGATTCAGCTTCACATCTATTGCCTTGGGGAGTCACCATTGGTCCCTTGGCACTTGCAACTCATCATGATTTTCCATTAGTCTCAAGATGGAGTTTTCCAAAATTCCATGGTGATGACATGTAACATCCCAACAAACATATCTTAACCTTCACTACAACTTGAGACATTCTAGGAGTGGTACACAAAGATGTTAATTTTTGTTGAAAGCCTAATTGAAGCTGCAATAGAATGGTTCCCCCATCTTTCCATAGGTTGTATAACAAATGGGGAAATTATGAGGGAGAAATTTTTATCAGACTTCAAACTAGCTATGAATGGTCATGTTTTGTTTTTGTTCAACTCTCAAATGCAAAAAAAGATAATAGTGAGCCCATGATGAGTTTGTTGCGTGATTCAACTGACATGTCAGAAGAATTATTAATTCTTTAAACTTTAAAGCCTTCTCCACAATTTTTTCTAAGTTGTTTTATAAACAACTTCTCTTTCAAAATTGCATTTTTGATTTAAACTTGAGAAATCAATGAGTTGGAATAAGCCTAGGTATGAACAGTCAAGCTGGAAGATGAAATGATCACTACTGGTAAAATCAGTAAAGACTTTGTCAAGCCAATGGTCCGAGGTTTTGTAGCTCCTCTCCTACAACAAGTAGTGATTGATATGACTAACATGAAGAGGCAATTTCAGAAAAGGTTCCAACACAATATTATCAAGGACATATTTGAAGAAATTATAGAAATGGTCATTTCAGACTACCTCCTACACCAGAAAAGCTCACCTCGGAGTTATCTTCCAATGATAACACAAACAATTTTTTCTCTCTCCCCGAGACAAGCAATCATGATGCTCAACAATTGTTCAGAAATGCATCACATGATGTAGCTCTTGGCAACTTGTAGGTCAGATTATCAAAGGGTTTTGGGTGGCCTTCCAAATCTTTGAGATAAGCTAGATGGAAACTATATGATATGATATAATCAATATAGAGTAGTTTGTGCAAGAAAAGTAAATACATTCAATGGCTCTGCATGTTCATGAAATCAAATAATTGTGGAAGAGCATTCATGGGAGAAGTTATTATTGGGGTCTTGTTTTCAAGAGCTTTCCTTTATTCCTTTGTCAATAAATTATTGGCAAGTGTTGGATTTTACATCCACCTTAGGGTGTTGTTTGTTTCTATGAAGAGGAACAAACTTTTGTTTCCGAGATAGATAAAGTCTCCCAAGCTGCCATGAAGAAATAAATGATTCAACTATTTTTGTTGAATAAGAAGGCATTGAATGCGCAATGGATGAAGATGCATTAGAAGAGGCATTTGAGGGATTATTTGAAGAACCTGCAAAATACAAAACTGAAGAACTGGGTTTCAAGCATTCCATAGTAGTTAATGAGTTGATGCCAGGTTTGGATATTCCTAAAAATGAAAAATGGACAATCAATGAAGATAGCAATTGTGAAATTAATGGTGAAGAGTTTAAGTCTTTCCTCTCGCTTAAGAACATATTCTTTGAGGATGATTGCACTAATAAAACTAAACAGACCTAGGTTGCCCAAGGCCTACCAATATGGCTTGATGGTTGGCAATGTTTGTGTAATGTCCCCTTCTTGTGCCTAGTCAACTTTGTTGATTGTTAGCATATTCAGCGGGTTCTCGTAGGCTGAGTGTTTAGGGAGCTCCACATTTCTTGGAGGGATATTTTCTCAGCATATTTCCATTTTTTGATCATGGCATTGAACACTGTTGTCAGCATGCTTCGAGATGACACTTTCATAAGCGTTTTTGGACATCTGGTCCGTCCTCTACTTTTCATGGAGCTTATTGCTATTTTTGGAAAGTCACCATAATAGTATCAATTATAATTCTTTATTGTCAGCTTCAGTGGCATAGTCAGTTTTGAGATTCGATGCTCCGGTGATGTTTCCATGAGTTAGATGGAAAAAATTAATTAAATGCCTAAGTTTTAATAGTTTATTATAAAGTGACTTTATATTTATTACTTGGGTGCTTGGAGACATAAGTATTTAATTTTATTAAGTTAATTTATTTTTCAAAAAGGTGGGCGTTGAGTCTTGGAGGCAAAATATTAAAAATTAAATGTGACTTTCACAGGAGGAAATAAAAGGGCATTTTGAAGCTTATTTTCATATGCTTGGATTTTGATATTGCTGGTATGCTATGGGGGTTTTCATCCAAGAACTTCCTGAAGACGAAAACCTTCAAGAAGAATATCAATGGTGGTGAATGTTAGTTTTAAGATCAGAATACAATAAACAGAAATTGCAGCACATAAGACAATGAACACCACAAGATACCCTAGGAAAACCCTCCAACTTGAGGGAAAAAACCTAGCAAATATATTGCTTATATATTTAGGAATAAGAGCAGAAATCTGCTTACAACTCAGGCCCAACAGAAGGCCAAATTTGATACAATGAATAATAGCACCTCTCCTAGATGCGAGTATACAACATGAATATATTTCCCTTGAAATCAGTCTGCTGCTACAAAATAATGATCTGCTGCTGATTTGCTGCACAAGTGCGAACTTCTTCTAGGAATACGAATATGATGGATGAACTTGATGATGATAATGAGCAAACTCGACCTTGTATAAATACAAAATAGTGTGACTCTTCAAGTAGGTCTGCCTCATATTTCTTTAATAAGATCGGCCCCATTTAATTATTCACAATAATTAAATATAATAAGTTGTTAAGTGAAGTGCCTCTTCACTTTAATCAATGCAATAAATGAATAGCCGTTAGGCTATATGAATTTATTGTTCAACAAACAAGGCGGAAGTATGTAGCCCGAAGCTACAACATCAACACTCCCTCTTAGCTAGGAAGGAATACTTTCGATACACATTGTCATGGAATCTCTCAACATGACACCCACAATGGCTACACCCATATGTGGAAGGGGCTCATCACGAATTCACTCAATCGTGATATCAACCATCATGGCTACTCCCATGTATGGTAAAGCATATGTGCACAAGTTCCCATCACGGAATCACTCAACATGATGTCGTCATCTCAATATGACGTTCACCATGGATACTCCCAGAGGGTGAATAAACACAAGTACAAGAAAATCATCATGGACTCTCTCACGTGATGTTGTCATGGAGTCACTCAACATGACATCCACCATGGCTACTCCCAGAGGGTGGAAACAAGGGCTTACACCTCAAATTTCTCTAACAGAGAAAGATGCATTAAAGCAAATCATAGAAGATCACTGAAGCTGAGTCTCCCTCTCAACTAGGGCTTCATTCTCCACAATTCCAAGTTTGTCTCGAAAGTACACAAACTTTACTTTGGAGAGAGGCTTGGTGAGAATGTCTGTCGTTTGCTCATCAGTGCTAATTTATCTCAACTAGTGTTACAAGACTCAGACTCGCCTCGGACTCGGCAAGCCAATTTTTGACTCAGACTTGGACTCGGAGCCCAGACTCGGCAAATAGAAAAACACAAGAAATTCAGAGATTTTTAAGGATTTAAAACTTGTTTCATGCACCCTTTAATAAATAAACCTTAAAGACACAATATCATCGTCAAATAGAAATTACTATGATCCCATACACAAACATACATCGATCACATAAGTATAAACGCAAGTTTTAGCTAAAGGAAATAACACATTCAAATATATAAATATTGTCAAATGTATACAAAACTCATGGAATATGAAATCCATGGCATCTAAACAAATATCAAAACTAAAAATATAAGTCTATGGCTCAAAAGAGCTTGCATTACTCATCCCAACATCACAACAAGTCATGCGCTAGTGTTTAAGATAGGTCCTAGATGATGATGTAGCCATGATATTTGCTTGCGTCTCAATGATTGGTATGTATATTCAAGTGAGGAATTTATTATTAAAATTTTATTGTAGCCTTCAAGACTTCATGTTTTGTTGTCTAATGTATGGAACAAGATAATCCTTGATTATGGCTTTGATTTTGAAAGATGCAAAGATTTGCAACAGGGGATATGTATTTTGTAGGTTTTATGATCATGATTAATCATTGGCCTATAACATGCTTAGACCTATTGTTTGATGAGGGTTTGGGGGAAACACCCCAATAGGGTCGAGGGGCAATGCTCCTTGTGAGGGTCTGGGGGCAGTGCCCCTAGTGGGGTCAAGGGGCAATGCCCCTTGCGGGGTCCCGGGGCAGCGCCCTGGGCGTGCTCCCTGTCGCGATACAGGGCGGGGTCGAGGGGCGGAGCCTCCGCCACCAAGCCCAAATGAAGACCTTCAAAACCACACAAACCTTCATGGCGCACACCATTTAATTAAAAATTTTGTAAATGAAAGATTGCAATTTTTAAAAAAAATTTAATTAAAATGCCCGAGTTTGAGGCACGAGACTTGGCGAGTCTGCTGAGTCTGCAGAGTTCGGCGAGTCTCGGTGAGTACTCGGCAGTCGAGTTTCTGGGACTCGTTTAGGGTCACCCGCCTTGAGACTCGCGAGTACTCGCCGAGTTTGGGCGAGTCTTGTAACACTGATCTCAACTGGATTGCTTTCCTCAATACCATATCTTTGATATAGTGGTATTTGATCTCAACATGTTTGGTTCTGTCATGAAACACTGGATTGACAGAAAGCTTCACACAACTTTGATTATCACAATGAATGACAGTTGGCTCCAATGATTGTCCAAACAATCCTGCGAGGAGCTTCCGAAGCCACACTGCTTCTCGAGCTCCCACACACGCTGCAATGTACTCGGCCTCTGCGGTGCTCAGTGCCACTGAAGACTGCTTCCTACTACACCAGGAGATCATTGCAGACTCCAAATTGAAACAACATCCAGAGGTGCTCTTCCGATCAGCAACACACCCTGCCCAATCAGAATCAGTATAACCATGCAGCTGCAAGTCCACATCAAAAGAATATCTCAAGCCATACCCAACTGTGCCACACAAATATCTCAGGATATGCTTTGCTGCAACTAGGTGTATTTGCCTTGGTTCACACATGAACTGACTAAGTGCATTCATTGCATAGCAAATATCTCGTCTAGTGTTGACTAGATACATCAATGATCCAATCAACTGCCTGTACATAGTAGGATCCACCAGATCTGAACTAGCTACAGCCTCTTTTAACTTCCAAAAATTGGTTTCCATAGGTGTAGACATGGATTTACAATCCATCATACCAAATCTCTTCAAGATGTCTATTATACTTCCCTTGGCTCAGAATGATCTCATTAGGCCTCTGCCATACTTCTAAACCAAGGAAGTAATGCATGTACTTAAGATCCTTCATTTCAAATTCAGAAGCCAACTCCTTCTTGCATTTGATAATGAGGTGTTCTTCTCTAGTAAGAAATAGATCATCAACATAGAGAACCAAGATCAAGGCCTCACCATTAATTACCTTGAAGTATAGATTTGAATCAGCATCATTCTTGGAGAAGCCCAAGCTCAGCAAGTATCGATCAATCCTCTCATACCAAGCACGAGGAGCCTGCTTAAGGCCATACAAAGCCTTCTTCAATCTGCAAACATGAGACTCCTTCCCATGAACTTCAAAGCCATCAGGTTGCTCAATATATACTTCTTCAATTACACCATTTAGAAATGCTGTCTTCACGTCCATCTAGTGTAATTTCCATCCTTTAGCTGCTGCAATGGAAATGATAGTCCTGATGGAGGTATAACGAGCAACTGGAGCAAATGTTTCCTCATAGTCTATTCCCTCTTTTTGAGAGAACCCCCTAGCCACAAATCTAGCCTTGTACTTCTCAATGCTTCCATCAGCCGCATGCTTGATCTTGAAAAACCACTTAGAAGATACAACAAATTTGCCTTCTGGTCTAGGTACAATGTCCCAAACATCGTTCTTGAGGATAGATTGATATTCTTCAGCCATAGCATCTTTCCATACTTGCTGAATTGAAGCTTCCTCAACACTGGAAGGCTCAGATTCAATCATTTGACTCATCAATGCAACATAGCTTGAAAACTTCTGAGTTCTTTTGCTTTCTCTAAATGTTCCTCTAGGGGCTGCAAACTTTTCTGCCTCCTGCATTTTTTGCCTAGCCCAGAGAGGTCTCTTTCAACCAAGTACAATGTCTGTAGGCCCATCAGTAGGTTCCAAAGGCTTAACTGAATCATCTTCTTTAGAATTAGTAGCCTCCCTCTGAATCTCAGCAGTATGGTCAACTTCCATGTCCTAAGAAGACTCTTGTTCTTCATTGTCTATCTCCATGTGAGAGCCTTTAGATCTCTTGAATGCAACATCTTCTTCAACGGTAACATCCCTGGCACCCTGCTGATCTCTATCAGTTTCTGATCTGGAATGTAAATCCTGTAGGCTTTTGAAGACTCATTGTAGCTCGCAAATATTCCCTTCTTGCCAGATGGTTCCAACTTTGTCCTTTTATCTTTAGGGACGTGAACATACATAGGACAACCAAATATTCTCAAATGGCTTACTTCAGGCTTCACACCTGTGAAAGCTTCTTCAGGAGTCATGTTCTCCAAGATATGATGAGGGCTCCAATTCAGAACATACACAACTGTCCTAGAAGCTTTGGCCCAAAGGAAGATTTGTAGATCCTGATCATGGATCATGGCCTTAGCTGCTTCTACAATAGATCTGTTTTTCCTTTTTGCTACACTGTTTTGTTGTGGATTGTAGGGAACACAAAACTCCCTCTTAATCCTTGCCTCGATGCAGAAATTTCGGAAGATTCCAGAAGTGTATTCTCCTCCGTTGTCAGATCTCAAAACTTTGATCCTCTTCCCAGATAATTTTTCTACTTGAGCCTTAAACTCTTTGAATTTCTCAAGTACTTCATTTGATTCTTTAGTTTTCAAGAAATAAATCCTAGTCTTTCTAGAGTAGTCATCAATGAAAATTACATAATACAAGAAACCACTCAAAGAAGCAACAGACATTGGACCACACAAATCAAAATGAACAAGATCTAGAATGCATTTGGATCTACTTTCACTATTATGAAAGGGTCCTTTAGTATTCTTACCTAATGCACATCCTCGACAAGTACCTTCATGCTCCTGGCTGAGTTTATGAATGCCGGTAACTATCTTCTCCATGGTTGGAAGCGCTCGGAAGTGAATGTGAGCAAGTCTTCTATGCCAAAGCTCACACGAACTTGATGTATCATGCAACAAAGCCTGTAGTGGACGAGTGGAAAGTCTGTAGAGACATTCTTGCCGAACACCAATCACTCGGGCTGACTTGATGCTAGAGTTCTTCGGCCATGCAAGAACTTTACCTTTGGAGAATGCAACTTGATATCCCTTGTCCTCCAAGGCTGAAATAGAGATAAGGTTCCGCTTGATGCCTGGTACAAATAATACATCACTCAACTGCAAGGAGATGCCGGAATCTAAGTGAAGAGTGGAGTTCCCAACACCTTTCAATGAATAACATGCATCATCTCCAATTATGACTTGAACACTTGTATCTCTCATCACCAAATCTGAAAGATGTTCTCTAAATCCAGTAATGTGACGAGAGGCGCCACTATCAATCAACCAAGTGTTGCTATTTGCTGGAACATTGCTTGATAAGGTAGAATAGAATAGAAACTCACTTGAATCCTTTAGAGGAGAGATCTCACCCACATCCGCAATTGAAGCATTCTGATTTGGTCTAGTTGGGCAATCCTTTGCATAGTGACCAAACTTGTCACATCTGAAGCACTGTATGCGGGAAAGATCCTTCTTCTTCTTAGATGCGGGAGCACCATTAGATATTCTATCTTTATTCCTCTTGAAGTAGCCTTTCTTTCCTTCCCTTCCTCTCTTCTTCAAAGATTGAGCGGCAAGTACATGAATCTCCTCATTGGTAGAACTTTGCCCATTGCCTCTTGCTGCTAATCTCGATTCCTCTTGAATGCAATCTGCCCTCAAGCGATCAAACTTAGGTAGCTTTGATCTCGCACTAATGCCTTGGATATATGGTTCCCAAGATTTAGGAAGACCATTAAGAGCCAATATGGCCAAATCCTTATCATCAACCATATGCCCAATGGTAGAGAGCTGATCTCTCAATTCATTGATCTTCATGAAGAAGGACATGACAAAATCTCCTTTCTCCATCTTGACATGATGAAGCTGTTGCTTCAAGGCAAGAGTTCTGCTTTTGTTATTGAACTCATACATTTCCTCCAAGGTTTTGAACATTTCTCTTGCTATCTTCAATTTGGAGATAATTGGCACAAGGTGGTCCTTCACCGAATCAACCAAATTTTTTTCGCCCTAGTGCCATTCTTCTTCCATTGTGGCTTCTCATTTTCATCGGAAGGTTCGGAAACTTCGCCCTCCATGAACTCAGCAAGCTCATTTTCTTCCAATGCAAGCATCACTCTAAACTTCCAAGAGGTGAAGTTGGAAGCATCTTCCAGCCTATCTTCGATCTTGAGCCCGTTCACCATTTTGAAGATGAGATAGATGCTAGAAGATGAGAACGAGAGTGGATGAAAGCGCTGCTTATGTAAATCTGATCACAATCTTCTTTAAACCCGCTCTGATACCATGTTAGTTTTAAGATCAGAAATACAATAAACAGAAATTGTAGCACATAAGACAATGAACACCACAAGATACCCTGGGAAAACCCTCCAACTTGAGTGGAGAAACCCAGCAAATGTATCGCTTATATATTTAGGAATAAGAGCAGAAATCTGCTTACAACTCAGGCCCAACACAAGGCTGAATTTGATACAATGAATAATAGCACCTCTTCTAGATGCAAGTATACAGCATGAATATATTTCCCTTGAAATCAGTCTGCTGCTACAAAATAATAATCTGCTGCTCAAGATGCTGATCTGCTGCACAAGTGCGAACTTCTTCTAGGAATGCGAATATGATGGATGAACTTGATGATGATAATGAGCAAACTCGAACTTGTATAAATACAAAATAGTGTGACTCTTCAAGTAGGTCGGCCTCATAGCAATAAAGAAATAAATATTATTTCTTTAATAAGGTCGGCCCCATTTAATTATTCACAATAATTAGATATAATAAGTTGTTAAGTGAAGCGCCTCTTCACTTTAATCAATGCAATAAATGAATAGCCGTTAGGCTCTATGAATTTATTGTTCAACAAGCAAGGCTTAAGTATGTAGCCCGAAGCTACAACATCAACAGTGAAAGATCTTCCTTGGGTGATTGCTGATAGATTCATTCATAGTCTATGTTTGTGCTTCAATGATCGAATTTCCACTTTGAAACATAAGGGTTTAAATGTAATAAGATTTTGGGAAGTGACTTGCAGGATTGTAAGGAGATTTTGAAGAGCTTTAATAGATTGATAATTATTCATGGCTGTCATACTTATTAATAGATTGATTTTGTGTTGGTTGAGCATTGGAAATCCTCTATGTTTGAGGTGATTGGATGATGGTTGCTGGTCACTAAACCTCACCTACAAGCCACCATTACCCAATCAGGCTGGGCATGGGATTAGTTGCAGTTTGAGGCACCATTGAAAGTCTTTTGTTGGGCAAATATATGTGGAAGAGTGAAGACATTTTGGAGAGCATTGCTATCATTGATTTTGGAGGAGATTGAGCTGCCGAATATTTGTAATAATGCTACTGTTAAAGGATGCCAACTATTTGTAATAATGTTGTTGGTAAAGGATGCCAACTGTTTGTATCTAAGTTAGTGGTTTGGGTTTGACGGTTCGGTTCGCAGGTTCAGGCAATTTTGTTTTTGGGTTGTTTTTGTTGATATAAAAATATATATACATATTTGCAGTAAGTTCAAAATACACCACCATATTAATAGTCAAATAACATAGCAAAATATACCACCAATTTCATGGTCAAATATTAGTGAAACTCGAATGTCATGATATAGATTAAAGTTAAAAAATAATAATGTTAAGTGTCAATGATCAACCATCATTGATCATTGGTCAAATATCATATGGGTCATCAAAATATCATCATCACCATCCATATTAGATGATGTATGTAGTGGTAACTTAGAAGAACCACAAATAGTGCCATTGGCGCTGGCACTAGCACTAGCACTCTCATGCTACTAGCTGGATCATAGTCATTGTCAACATCAAGTGCAGAAAAGTGGCTAGTGGAAGCATCCAAGTCAAGATGCTCTGGCTCAATATCCCACTTCCTTGTGTCTCCTTTTTTCTAGGCACTTTCTTTGTGTGTAAGGAGCCGCAAGTTTGAATGCACATACACCAAGTCCTCCGCCTTTTAGAACTTTATTGGTGCCCCTTGAAATATAATCATCGCTGCTCTTTGAATAATAATAGTCCACTATATGATTATAATCGTTGCTCCTCCATTAGTCATCGACTATACCTTAAACTCGAGCCATTAATAATTTATTTATATGCTTTTGAATATATAGCATTAACTTTATTTATATGCAAGGTTGTCCCATGTTTTAATTAATTTCATATAAAGAATGGTGAAAATGCAATTGAGACTATAACGAGATTTGAGAGGAGGGATCATTACACGACCCCATTGAGATCTCCACTCCTAGACCCCCACTAGTTATTGGGATATCTTCTCATATAAGAAATTTGATTACAATGAGGGAATTTGGAAGTGGAGACTGGAATTGACAACTTAGACAATTATATTTATCACTATCATAATATCATTGATTCTCCCCAAGTTTTCACTAGACTACAACAGTGTACAAATATTAGAATCTCTCCCCAAGTTATCACTAGACTAGGATAGAGGATGATGTCAATTGTTGTAATATGCAACTTATGAATTATGATGATACTTTTCAAAGACAATCATCATAAATTAATAATAGTTGTTAGGTAACTATTGTTAGTGTTTCTTAGATCAGATTGAATAATGAAAGCACTTAAAAGAATTGCAACACATAAGACAATGAACACACAAAGATACCCTGGGAAAACCCTCCTCTTGAGGGAGAAAAACCCAGCAATGAATCTCTTCTATAATATAGAACAATGGCAGAAATCTGCTTACAACATAGGCCCAGCAATGGCCAATAATGAATGCAATGAGGTCGCACCTCTTCTAGATGCACTAGATACAAATGAATGAGTTCTTCCTTGAAATCGGACCTGCTGCTACAAAGTGCGAAATCTGCTCTTGAAGATAGATGCGAACTTGCTTGATGAAATCGAATTGCCTTTTACAATGATAATGACCTTGTACTTAAACATCATAGGCGCCTCTTCATTTAGGTCGGCCTTTCTTGAAAACAGAAATATAACTTTAGGTCGGCTCAAATTAAGACAAGGATATGTGAACCAAGAAGGGTCGGCCCTTTAGCATTTACATTTATTGTTTGGTATAAATTAAATAGCCTAGAGGCTATACATTTAATTTATTCTTTTCTTCTTGGGAAGTGCAGACCGAAGCTGCACAATAACATCAACACTCCCTCTCAGCTAGGGATGAACTTCCATCTGCACAAGACACATCATATTAGAATGAAAACAAAATAGAATATCACCTCAACGTGATATTAACCATTATGGCTACTTCCATAGATGGTATAAATAAAAATCATCACGGATTCCCTCACGTGATGTTGTCATGGAGTCACACACATGACATCAACCATAGTTTCTCCCAAAGGGTGGAAACAAGGGCTTTCACCTCAAAAACCTCTCAATAGAGAATTGCATTATCAAGGGCTTACACCTCAACTCTCTCTCAGCAAAGAATTGCATTATCAAGGGCTTGCACCTCAACTCTCTCTCAGCAGAGAATTGCATTATCAATCAAGGATCACTGATTACTGAGACTCTTTCTCAGTCAAGGCTGCATTCTCCACCATACCAAGTTTCTCTCGGAAGTACACAAACTTAATCCTGGCGAGAGGCTTGGTGAGAATGTCTGCCGTTTGCTCTTCAGTGCTGATATATCTCAACTGTATAGCTTTCCTTTGCACCATATCTCTAATATAGTGGTACTTGATCTCAACATGTTTTGTTCTGTCATGAAACATAGGATTGACAAAAAGCTTCACACAGCTTTGATTATCACGGTGTATAATAGTAGGCTCCATTGATTGTCCAAACAATCCTGCAAAGAGCTTACGAAGCCACACTGCCTCACGAGCTGCCACACAAGCTGCTATATACTCTGCTTCAGTTGTACTCAAGGCCACTGAAGACTGTTTCCTGCTACACCAGGAGATCATAGCAGTCCCCAAACTGAAGCAACAACCAGAGGTACTCTTCCGATCTGAGACACATCCTGCCCAATCAGAATCAGTAAAACCATGCAGCTCCAAATCCATGTTTGAAGAATATCTCAACCCATATCCAATTGTGCCACATAAATATCTCAGGATATGTTTAGCTGCTACAAGATGTATTTGCTTTGGTTCACACATAAACTAGCTAAGTGCACTCACTGCATAGCAGATATCAGGTCTAGTGTTAACTAGATACATCAACGAACCAATCAACTGTCTATACATCGTAGAATCCACTGGTTCTGAACTAGCTGCAACTTCTTTCAACTTATCTAGATTAGTCTCCATGGGTGTAGACATAGGTTTGCAGTCAATCATACCAAACCTTCTGAGAATGTCAACAGTATACTTGCCTTGACTTAGAATCATCTCGTCTGACTTTTGCCAAACTTCTAAACCAAGAAAGTAATGCATAAGACCTAGATTCTTCATCTCAAACTCTGAAGCTAATTCCTTCTTGCATTTTAGAATTAGATGTTCTTCACCAGTAATGATCAAGTCATCAACATATAAAACCAAAATCAATGCTTCACCATTTACTACTTTGAAGTAGAGGTTAGAATTTGCATCATTCTTTGAGAAAACCAGACTTGAAAGATACTGATCAATTCTTTCATACCAAGCACGAGGAGCTTGTTTAAGACCATACAAGGCCTTCTTCAGCTTGCAGACATGAGACTCTTTCCCATGCACCTCAAATCCTTCTGGTTGCTCAATGTAAACCTTTTCTTCTATTATGCCATTCAGAAAAGCTGTCTTTACATCCATTTGGTGAATCTTCCATCCTCTAGATGCGGCAATAGCAATGATGGTTCTAACAGACGTGTAACGAGCCACAGGAGCAAAGGTTTCTTCATAGTCAACTCCCTCTTTTTGTGAGAACCCTCTAGCTACAAATCTAGCCTTGTGTTTCTCAATGCTCCCATCAGCTGCATGCTTGATCTTGAAGAGCCACTTAGAAGACACCACAGATTTGTCTTTGGGTCTAGGAACTATATCCCAAACATCGTTCTTAAGTATAGACTGATACTCCTCAATCATGGCATCCTTCCATACTTGTTGACTAGAAGCTTCTTCAACATTTGAAGGCTCTGACTCAATAATCTGACTCATCAAGGCGACATAACTAGAGAACTTGTGAGGTCTCTTGCTTTCTCTGAAAGCTCCTCTTGGAGCTGCAAAACTTTCTGCTTCCTGCATTGTCCTACGAGCCCAAAGAGGTCTTTTCTTTCCAATCACAATGTCTAGGGGCCCATTAGTAGGATCTAAAGGCTCAGCTGGATCAATATCTTCTTTAGATTCTGTATCCTCGTTTAGGTTCTCTGGAATATGGTCAACTTCCATATCTTGAGGAGGTTCTTCTTCATCAATCTCCATAGGAGTGCCTTTGGATCTTCTGTAAGCAACATCTTCCTCAAATGTGACATCTCTACTAATCTCAATAGGCTTCTGTCCTGGAATGTATATCTTGTAAGCTTTTGATGTCTCACTGTAGCCTACAAGAATTCCTTTCTTCCCAGAAGGCTCTAGCTTTGTTCTCTTTTCCTTTGGAATATGAATATAGACTGGACAGCCAAAGATCCTCAAATGACTAACTTCAGGCTTCACGCCTGAGAATGCTTCTTCAGGAGTTTTATTCTCTAAGATCCTGTGGGGACTCCTGTTTTGAACATAGACGGCTGTTCTTGATGCTTTAGCCCAAAGAGAGATTTGTAAGTCTTGATCATGGATCATAGCTTTCATTGCTTCCACAATAGACCTATTCTTTCTTTCAGCAATACCATTTTGTTGTGGATTATAGGGAACACTAAGCTCCCTCTTAATCCCTGCTTCAATACAAAAGTCACGAAATGTGCCAGAAGTGTATTCTCCACCATTATCAGATCTCAATACCTTGATCCTTTTCCCAGACAGATTTTCAATCTGTGCTTTGAATTCTCTGAATCTTTCTAATGCTTCTTCTGATTCTTTAGATCTCAAGAAATAAATCCAAGTCTTTCTAGAGTAATCATCAATGAAAATAATATAATACAAGAAACCACTAGATGATGCAATAGACATTGGACCACACAAATCAGAATGAATGAGATCAAGAATACATTTAGATCTACTTTCACTGGAATGAAACGTACCTTTTGTGTTCTTGCCTAGGGCACATCCCTTGCATGTACCTTCATGTTCTTGGTCGAATTTCGGAAGACCGGTGACCATCTTCTCCATGATAGGTAGAGCACGAAAGTGAATGTGAGCCAATCTTCGATGCCAAAGATCACACATGCTGGTACTGTTATGCACAAGCGCTTGAAGAGGACGAGTGCACAGCCTGAAAAGACATTCATGTCTAACTCCAATCACTTGAGTAGTTTTGAAGCTGGAGTTCTTTGCCCATATAAGAACTTTGCCTTTAGAGAAGGCAACTTGATAACCCTTGTCTTCTAATGCTGAAATTGAAACAAGGTTCCTCTTTATCCCTGGCACGAACAGTACATCATTCAACTCCAAAGAAATCCCAGAATCCAAGTGAAGAGTGGAATTTCCAATCCCTTTTACAGAATATGTAGCATCATCTCCAATAACAACTTGATCACTAGAGTTGCTTTCCACTAGGTTTGAAAGGTGACCCCTGAAACCGGTGATGTGCCTAGAAGCACCACTATCAATCAACCAAGTGTTAGAGTCAGTAGAAACATTGCTAGACAAGGCTGAATAAAACAAATAATCACTGGAGTCCTTTTGTGGAGCGATTTCTTCAACATCTGCAGTGGCAACTTGATGCTTAGGTCATTGAGGACAAACCCTCGCAAAGTGACCATACTTATCACAATGAAAACATTGAATCTTGGACATGTCTCGTTTCCTTTTGAAGGCAGGAGCATCATCATTTCCATCTCCTCGATTCCTCTTGAAGAATCCTTTCTTAAAGCCTTTTCCTTTGTTTGATGAATGAGAGGCAAGAACTTGTAAATCTTCATTCTTTGAACTTTGACCAATTCCCCTTGCTATTAGTCTTGACGACTCTTGAATGTAGTCAATCCTCAATCGATCAAACTTGGAAAGTTCAGATCTTGCACTGATTCCTTGAATGAACGCCTCCCATGAAAGCGGAAGACCATTGAGAGCAAGCATAGTCAGATCTTTATCATCAATCATGTGGCCAATAGTAGAGAGCTGATCTCTTATCTCTGAAATCTTCATGAAGTATGTAATGACAGATTCTCCTTTCGCCATTCTCACATGATGAAGTTGTTGCTTTAGTGCGAGAGCTCGACTAGTGTTGTTGATTTCATACATCTTTTCCAAGGTTGTGAACATCTCTCTTGCTGTATCCAACTTGAAGACAATCGGTACAACATGATCCTTGACGGAATCAACCAATACTTTCTTTGCCCTAGTGTCTTTCTTCCTCCACTGCAATTTCTCTTCTTCCTCCTCAGGTTCAGGAACTTTTGTTTTCACGAACTCAACTAAATCATTCTCCTCCAAGGTGAGCATGATTTTGAACCTCCATGATGTGTAGTTCGAAATCCCTTCGAGTCTACCCTCGATTTTCAGACCGTTCACCATCTTGAATTTGAGAAATAAGAGATAGACTGAAAATGAATAAGGTAAGTATTGCACACTAAATCTGATCACGATCTTTTTCACACCCGCTCTGATACCATGTTAGTGTTTCTTAGATCAGATTGAATAATGAAAGCACTTAACAGAATTGCAACACATAAGACAATGAACACACAAAGATACCCTGGGAAAACCCTCCTCTTGAGAGAGAAAAACCCAGCAATGAATCTCTTCTATAATATAGAACAATGGCAGAAATCTGCTTACAACACAGGCCCAGCAATGGCCAATAATGAATGCAATGAGGTCGCACCTCTTCTAGATGCACTAGATACAAATGAATGAGTTCTTCCTTGAAATCAGACCTGCTGCTACAAAGTGCGAAATCTGCTCTTGAAGATAGATGCGAACTTGCTTGATGAAATCGAATTACCTTTTACAATGATAATGACCTTGTACTTATACATCATAGGCGCCTCTTCATTTAGGTCGGCCTTTCTTGAAAACAGAAATATAACTTTAG
>CM021107.1:408463217-408552090 GCA_007115665.2 Sequoiadendron giganteum
AGAAAGTAATGCATAAGACCTAGATTCTTCATCTCAAACTCTAAAGCTAATTCCTTCTTGCATTTTAGAATTAGATGTTCTTCACCAGTAATGATCAAGTCATCAACATATAAAACCAAAATCAATGCTTCACCATTTACTACTTTGAAGTAGAGGTTAGAATCTGCATCATTCTTTGAGAAACCCAGACTTGAAAGATACTGATCAATTCTTTCATACCAAGCACGAGGAGCTTGTTTAAGACCATACAAGGCCTTCTTTAGCTTGCAGAAATGAGACTCTTTCCCATGCACCTCAAATCCTTCTGGTTGCTCAATGTAAACCTTTTCTTCTATTATGCCATTCAGAAAAGTTGTCTTTACATCCATTTGGTGAATCTTCCATCCTCTAGATGCAGCAATAGCAATGATGGTTCTAACAGACGTGTATCGAGCCACAGGAGCAAAAGTTTCTTCATAGTCAACTCCCTCTTTTTGTGAGAACCCTCTAGCCACAAATCTAGCCTTGTGTTTCTCGATGCTCCCATCAGCTGCATGCTTGATCTTGAAGAGCCACTTAGAAGACACCACAGATTTGTCTTTGGGTCTAGGAACTATATCCCAAACATCGTTCTTAAGTATGGACTGATACTCCTCAGTCATGGCATCCTTCCATACTTGTTGACTAGAAACTTCTTCAACATTTGAAGGCTCTGACCCAATAATCTGACTCATCAAAGCGACATAACTAGAGAACTTGTGAGGTCTCTTGCTTTCTCTGAAAGCTCCTCTTGGAGCTGCAAAACTTTCTGCTTCCTGCATTGTCCTACGAGCCCAAAGAGGTCTTTTCTTTCCAATCACAATGTCTAGAGGCCCATCAGTAGGATTCAAAGGCTCAGCTGGATCAATATCTTCTTTAGGTTCTGTATCCTCCTTCAGATTCTCTAGAATATGGTCAGCTTCCATATCTTGAGGAGGTTCTTCTTCATCAATCTCCATAGGAGTGCCTTTGGATCTTCTGTAAGCAACATCTTCCTCAAATGTGACATCTCTACTAATCTCAATAGACTTCTGTCTTGGAATGTATATCTTGTAAGCTTTTGATGTCTCACTGTAGCCTACAAGAATTCCTTTCTTCCCAGAAGGTTCTATCTTTGTTCTCTTTTCCTTTGGAATATGAACATAGACTGGACAGCCAAAGATCCTCAAATGACTAACTTCAGGCTTCACGCCTAAGAATGCTTCTTCAGGAGTTTTATTCTCTAAGATCCTGTGGGGACTCCTGTTTTGAACATAGACGGCTGTTCTTGATGCTTTAGCCCAAAGAGAGATTTGTAAGTCTTGATCATGGATCATAGCTTTCATTGCTTCCACAATAGACCTATTCTTTCTTTCAGCAATACCATTTTGTTGTGGATTATAGGGAACACTAAGCTCCCTCTTAATCCCTGCTTCAATACAAAAGTCACGAAATGTGCCAGAAGTGTATTCTCCACCATTATCAGATCTCAATACCTTGATCCTTTTCCCAGACAGATTTTCAATCTGTGCTTTGAATTCTCTGAATCTTTCTAATACTTCTTCTGATTCTTTAGATCTCAAGAAATAAATCCAAGTCTTTCTAGAGTAATCATCAATGAAAATAATATAATACAAGAAACCACTAGATGATGCAATAGACATTGGACCACACAAATCAGAATGAATGAGATCAAGAATACATTTAGATCTACTTTCACTGGAATGAAACGTACCTTTTGTGTTCTTGCCTAGGGCACATCCCTTGCATGTACCTTCATGTTCTTGATCGAATTTCGGAAGACCGGTGACCATCTTCTCCATGATAGGTAGGGCATGAAAGTGAATGTGAGCCAATCTTCGATGCCAAAGATCACACATGCTGGTACTGTTATGCACAAGCGCTTGAAGAGGACGAGTGCACAGCCTGAAAAGACATTCATGTCTAACTCCAATCACTTGAGTAGTTTTGAAGCTGGAGTTCTTTGCCCATATAAGAACTTTGCCTTTAGAGAAGGCAACTTGATAACCCTTGTCTTCTAATGCTGAAATTGAAACAAGGTTCCTCTTTATCCCTGGCACGAACAGTACATCATTCAACTCCAAAGAAATCCCAGAATCCAAGTGAAGAGTGGAATTTCCAATCCCTTTTACAGAATATGTAGCATCATCTCCAATAACAACTTGATCACTAGAGTTGCTTTCCACTAGGTTTGAAAGGTGACCCCTGAAACCGGTGATGTGCCTAGAAGCACCACTATCAATCAACCAAGTGTTAGAGTCAGTAGAAACATTGCTAGACAAGGCTGAATAAAACAAATAATCACTGGAGTCCTTTTGTGGAGCGATTTCTTCAACATCTGCAGTGGCAACTTGATGCTTAGGTCATTGAGGACAAACCCTCGCAAAGTGACCATACTTATCACAATGAAAACATTGAATCTTGGACATGTCTCGTTTCCTTTTGAAGGCAGGAGCATCATCATTTCCATCTCCTCGATTCCTCTTGAAGAATCCTTTCTTAAAGCCTTTTCCTTTGTTTGATGAATGAGAGGCAAGAACTTGTAAATCTTCATTCTTTGAACTTTGACCAATTCCCCTTGCTATTAGTCTTGACGACTCTTGAATGTAGTCAATCCTCAATCGATCAAACTTGGAAAGTTCAGATCTTGCACTGATTCCTTGAATGAACGCCTCCCATGAAAGCGGAAGACCATTGAGAGCAAGCATAGTCAGATCTTTATCATCAATCATGTGGCCAATAGTAGAGAGCTGATCTCTTATCTCTGAAATCTTCATGAAGTATGTAATGACAGATTCTCCTTTCGCCATTCTCACATGATGAAGTTGTTGCTTTAGTGCGAGAGCTCGACTAGTGTTGTTGATTTCATACATCTCTTCCAAGGTTGTTAACATCTCTCTTGCTGTATCCAACTTGAAGACAATCGGTACAACATGATCCTTGACGGAATCAACCGATACTTTCTTTGCCCTAGTGTCTTTCTTCCTCCACTGCAATTTCTCTTCTTCCTCCTCAGGTTCAGGAACTTTTGTTTTCACGAACTCAGCTAAATCATTCTCCTCCAAAGTGAGCATGATTCTGAACCTCCATGATGTGTAGTTCGAAATCCCTTCGAGTCTATCCTCGATTTTCAGACCGTTCACCATCTTGAATTTGAGAAATAAGAGATAGACTGAAAAAGAATAAGGTAAGTATTGCACACTAAATCTGATCACGATCTTTTTCACACCCGCTCTGATACCATGTTAGTGTTTCTTAGATCAGATTGAATAATGAAAGCACTTAAAAGAATTGCAACACATAAGACAATGAACACACAAAGATACCTTGGGAAAACCCTTCTCTTGAGGGAGAAAAACCCAGCAATGAATCTCTTCTATAATATAGAACAATGGCAGAAATCTGCTTACAACACAGGCCCAGCAATGGCCAATAATGAATGCAATGAGGTCGCACCTCTTCTAGATGCACTAGATACAAATGAATGAGTTCTTCCTTGAAATCGGACCTGCTGCTACAAAGTGCGAAATCTGCTCTTGAAGATAGATGCGAACTTGCTTGATGAAATCGAATTGCCTTTTACAATGATAATGACCTTGTACTTAAACATCATAGGCGCCTCTTCATTTAGGTCGGCCTTTCTTGAAAACAGAAATATAACTTTAGGTCGGCTCAAATTAAGACAAGGATATGTGAACCAAGAAGGGTCGGCCCTTTAGCATTTACATTTATTGTTTGGTATAAATTAAATAGCCTAGAGGCTATACATTTAATTTATTCTTTTCTTCTTGGGAAGTGCAGACCGAAGCTGCACAATAACATCAACAACTATTGTATCAAGATTTTGCATGGCGGCATGATGATGCAATTTTGTACTCAATTTGTATTCAAATGAATCAAATTTAATAGAAAACACTTTTGTACTCATTTGTGCACTCATTGGATACATTTTGTCAATGAATTTTACCAAAAAAAGTGTTTTTAAAGTAATTTAAGCAATATTTTACGTTGTTGAGTTTTTTGTCGAGTCAAAATTTTTGGGCTTGCCGAGTCCGAGATGTCCAACTATGATTAAAATATAAATAAAATTATAAAACTTAAAAGATAAAAGATTTTGACTATAAAACTTGGGATAAAATTTTAATTGCAAGAGGTTGTAGGTACGTGTATGCTTGGCCATGGAAGTCCCACTAACTATGAGCATAGACCATGTATTTGTCTCGAAGAGCATCAAGACCACAATCACTGGAGCATGCAAAATTCATGAACTCAGCCCTCACTACATCACGTCAGTCATAATTAGTGAAGACTCTGCGAAGTGCTGCCTTGTACCCTTGAGCTATTTCAGCATCTCTATATGCAACTCCTGTTGTCACAGAAAGGAGCTGAGAACTATAGTATTTGGGACTCAATGCAAAATCAAGAGCAGCAGAGTGGTCATTTTGTTCCATCTTTCTACAATGATTTTGTGTAGTTCTTTGAAGAACTTTTTGTCGAGATCTTGCTCTTTTGCATTGATGATGTCTTTCATCTTCTCAATCATTGAGTCAATGCCATCATATACTTCACCTAAACAAGGTCTATCCATGCCACTATAACAGATCATGCTCAATATGTGGTCAGTGAAACCGAGGAGATACTCAACACGATCCCACCAAATGTCATCTAGGATCATTTGCTTAACCTTTGTTGCCCTTGTAGTGCTAGATTGCCTCCATATGGACCAATTAGGGCCGATGACCATGTTAGAGAGTGCTTCATGAACCTTCACAAGTTGTCTCAACACAATTGTGCTGGAGGAAAAACGGGTTTCAACAACCTATTTGAAAATCAAAATAAAATATAACTTACAAAATTAAAATTTAAAGTTAAAATAAAATTAAAAATATTACTAAAGTGAAACATGTTTATTATTAAACTTACCTTCAATAGCTCCAATTTCGAGAATGTTCTAAATATTCCTTGTGACATATGGTGGTTGGTGATGAACATTTGGATGTCTTCGGCCTAAGCATACACCTGTTTGATCCAATCAATTTTGTTGCCAATTTTTTGTAGCATTAGGTTGAGGGAGTGGATAGCACAAGGTGTCCAAAAAATGTGTGAATACCGCTCCTCAACCAATAACCCAACAACCCTACAATTTTTTGCATTGTTTATTATAACTTGCACAACATTTTGAGGGCCCACTTCATCAATAGCTTGACAAAGAATGTTAGCAATAAATTAACCATCCTTCACCTCTCCTTCACAATCTACTGCTCTCAAAAACATTGCTCCTTTAGGGGAGATTTCAATAGCATTGATAAATGGGTGACTTTTTGCATCTTTCCATCCATCAAAAACAATGGTCACCCCTATTTCGATCCACATATCCCTTATGGGCTTCAAGGAGTCCTCTACAAATTTCACTTCTTTATCTAATAAGGTGCTACACACCTTCTCAAAATTTGGGCCCTCATACCCTTTTGGAGCCTCATTAATAGATTTCACCATTTTTTGTCAATATGGTGAGCGAACAACATTGAATACCAATCCATTCACATAGACACATCTCGCTATGTTTTGATTGGCAATCTCTCTAGCCTAATTTTGAAATGCCATTTCCAACGGTTCCTTTGATCTCTTATGTGTAGAGGCCACAGGTTGCTCTACATGTATGGACATAAATGGATGGCTCTCTGTAGGTTGAAAATGATAAGGCGGTGTAGGGGGCTTCATCCCTCGAGATCCTTCTTTAACAAAGGATGATTTGATCTACGACCTAATTCTTGGTCTACCTTTTCTTGCTCTTCAATATATGCCAATACTTGCATTTCTGGGATGCCTTTACCATCTTCACTTAGACAAAATTTGATGCCAGTCTAGAGATCTTGCACAAATGGCCTTTCACTCGACTGTATGAGCTCAACTATCTAACTTTACAATGACCACAAATCCAAACATAACCTCCACCACTTGGAAGTTGTACGATTTCAACATATTTCCAAAGGGGAGAGTTTGGGCCTGTTTTGAAATGAGATTGGCTCATAGAGCTAGAAACAACTGCCATTGTAATACCTAAGGCAACATGTTCAATAAACAATACATTAAATTTATTCAAAGAATTGAAACTAATGAAATTTGAAAACAAAAAAAAATAAAAATATATATATAAATACAACTTATTAGTTAATAACTTTCATTTAAAAAAATTAAGCATGTGTTATAGATACGTAGAAGAATGAAAACAAACCAAAACTTCAAAACAAAACAAGAGAGTTCATTTGTAGAAAAGAACGTAGAAAAAAAACCAAAAACTTCAAAAAACTCACCTCTTTTGAAGAAATCTTCCTCTACGATCTTCTTGGCAACAAACAAACACTTGCAAATGCTTAAGAATAGCACAACAACCAACTTCAAGTGTTTAATGATCAATCTTCAACTCTATCCATGCAATGGCAAGCAAGAAAATAAGTTCAACAATGGAGGGAGATTTTTTTTGTTTTTCATCCACAATATGATAAATGAGTTTGCTTTTGCCTATTATGTGTTTTATTACTCATAAATTAGGGTTGGGGGGCTTATTTGATATTTTAATGTCAAAAAAAGCAAAAAAAAAGAAGCAAATTCCACTCTTGGGTGCATGACGGCTTGAAATTCGCCTCAAGTCTGTCCGGGTTCGGCAGAGCTAAACCCATAGTTTGTGGGTCGAAACCTATCTAGACCCACAGGGGACCAGACACAGACCTCGGACCTGGGTTGGACCGAACCAGGACCCCAAGGGGCAGACCAGTAACATAGGTTTGTATTAATGCTGTTGTCAAAGGATGCCAACTGTTTGTAATAATGCTGCTGTCAAAAGGATGCAAACCGTTTGTAATATTTCTGCTGTCAAAGGCGCTTTCCACAACCATCAAACTGCTGTGTAGCAGACCTACATTGATGCTTCCTATCTCTATTCAGATGTGAATCCCAAAGAGGTCAGATTTTTGTTGGAATTTTGTTTTTGTAAAAACATTACTGCTGATAAAATTAACACAAAAAATCTGCATTTATGTTCTACTTTAAAATGATAAGGAGGACAGCCAATTGATTATTAAATTGTTTGTCCATTTTATGAAACTTTGGGCTTCAAAAAATAAGTGTTTGCAATCTAATCATCAAAACAAATCAGATACATTCCAAAAAAGAATTGGAAACTATAACAATATTGTGCATGCCAAGTGTTTGTCAAAATGCCAACACCTTGAAATCAGAAAAAAATTAAGTGAAAATAGGGGAGGTTCTTACAATGGTATTAGAGTTAGTCATTCCTACCAGCTTGTGTTTAAACAACATCATTAAGTTGCATGCCCTCTACGAGTGAAAGGGAACAAAGATATTTTAATAGGGAACAAAGGAAATCTCAGTAGCAGCCCCCACAAGTCTCAGAAAGAGAGACTATTTTAGGTATCCTTGGAATACATCAGGATTCTCCCATAGACAGTGAAAGTATTTAAGGGGATATGGCAGAAAGGGATAAAGGATGAGCTGGTCCTGTTAGTCCAAACGCTAGGGTAGAGAAAAAATTTGATACAATGATGGATATGATGTCTCAGATGTTGGGGAAGTTGAATCAAGGTGTCACTTTAACTACTTCATAGAATGGTGAAGGTAGCTCTTATAATCAGCAAAACACAAATGGGCATATTGCTGCAGCAGTATCTGGATCAATACCAAGGTCACTTCAGCCTACCTTTATACAAAGAGGAAGCACAAATTGTTCCAGAGGTTCAGGCTCCTTTAGTACATGAAATAAGGGTTGGATGGGTAGAGTATGATACACTTCTAGAGGAGATTTTGTCCTTGAATGATTTCTTGAACCAGTGGTAGAGTTGAGCATAGAGGACCAATAGTGCAAAGAGATTTTCAACAGGCTTTGGATAAGGTCACATTAGCTCACTTTGATGGCAGTGATAGATGCATAACCAAAGCATGGGTTCAAAAGTTGGATAACCATTTGGCTCTTAGGCCTATGGAAGAGGATGAGGCAATTAAGTTTGCCACTTTGCATTTTGACGGGTTAGCACATGAGTGGTGGTACCATGGTCTAGTTACACTGGGTCACATCCTAATCACCACATACGATGAGTTCACTAACAAATTCATCAAGAGGTTTGATAAGAAGGATCTCGAGTTGCACTTCAAAGAACTTGCTCAGTTGAAATAGTATGGTTCCCTTGACACCTACATCTTAGAGTTTTAGAGGCTTTCCGTAATGGTGCCTAACATTATAGAGAGGAGGTTAGTAGTCCTTTTTAGTGACAAACTAATGGAACCTATTAGGGTATGGGTTAAAGCATTTGAACCACCATCATTACAAGAGGCAATGAAGAAGGCAAGGAGTATGGAGTTAGCTGCCCCTAGAAGTAAATCTCAATCCCAGTCCTTTCATAACAAAAAGATAAAAAATATTTCCACGGGAGATACAAATCAGATTAAGAAATCATCACCTAGAATGGATGAGGAAGTTTTGAATAAATTAAGAAGAAAGAAATTGTGTTTCACTTGCAAAGAGCCTTGGGCTCTAGGTCATAAATGCGCAGTTAAGGGCACACATCGAATAGAATACTATTTAGCTGATGATACAATGACAGAAAATTCAGACCAGCAATTTGAGTCAGAGGGTAAGGAAGAGGAAGAATCATCATGTGAGTCTGAAGAGGAGAGGAAGAGTGAGGGAAATCTTGTCCAACACTCTAGTTTTCAGAAGGTTGGTTCCTTTAGAGTTCGAGGTGTATTATGTGGATGGTGGATCATCACTCTCATTGACACAGGGGCCACACATAATTTTATTGATGAGGGCATTGTAGCCAGAAGGGGAATTAAAACAAAAGATTTTGATGGCTTCAAGGTGATGGTAGCTGATGGGTTCACCCTCACATGCACTAGGAAGATTCCTAACTTGAGCATTCAGCTGGGTGACTATGAGATCAAGGATGATTTTTATGTGGTGAGAATAGGAGACATAGAGCAATCCTTGGTATGCAATGGTTGCGGTCTATTGGAGAGTTCTTATGAATTTGTAGAGCATGGAGATGAAATTCAAAGTGGATGGTAAGAAGGTAGTGCATAGAGGCATGTCTAGTGGTGGGCCACATGTAGTCTCTTTCAAAAGAATGGAGAGGCTTATCAGACATGACCAACTTGAGTGGGTAGCGGAATGTATTATCATGCCAACCATTGCAGAACAGCAAAAAAAGCAGTTACCATCCAGAATTACATGGTTTGTTGTTTAAGTGTAACAAGGTTTTTGATAGCATACCTCTCGGGAGGCCTCTTGAGAGAGGCACTGACAATGTCATTAAGTTGGAAGAGGGTGCTAAACTAGTTATCACCACCCCTTACGAGCACCCGAAGAGGCACAAAGATGAAATAGAGAAGGCTATCAAGGAGTTACTTGAGATGGGTCACATTAGGCCTAGTAAGAGCCCTTCCACATCTTTGGTGGTATTGGTGAAGAAAAAGGATGGGATTATGTGTATGTGGATAGACTATAGGGCTTTAAATAAGAAGAAAATAAAAAACAAATATACCATCCCACACATAGATGAGCTCATAGATGAGCTACATGGTGCTTGCTATTTCTCTAAGATTGATTTGAGGTCGGGCTGCCATCAAATTCGGGTATGAGAGCAAGATGTGGATAAGATAGCTTTCCGGTGCCACTTTGGGCACTTTGACTTCTTGGTTATGCTTTTTGGCCTAACCGATGCACTAGCTACCTTTCAACCTTGTATGAAGAGGGTTTTCTGTGATCAACTCTGAAAATTTGTTCTTATTTTCTTTGATGATATTCTTATATTTAGCAAGACTTGGGAGGAGCACATGAGACACTTTGACGAGGTGTTGAGCATCTTAGAGTGAGAGTCGTTGTATGCCAAGGAGTCTAAGTGCGAGTTTGGTATGATAGAGCTTCTCTACCTTGGTCACATCATTAGTTCTAAGGGAGTTAAAGTAGATCTTGATATCAAGGTAATTGTGGATTGGTTTTTGCCAACTAATCTTTCACAACTCAAGGGATTTTTTGGCTTATGTGGTTTTTACAAGAGATTTGTAAAGGGATTTTCGCGGATGGCTGCCCCACTTATAGATTTGACTAAGAAGGGGTCCTTTGTATGGTCATATACCGCACAATAGTGTTTTGACCACTTCAAGCAGATTATGAGCACTTGCCCTGTTTTAGCTATTCCTGATTTCTTCAAACCTTTTGAGTTGGAGTGTGATGCTTCCGAAGAGGGAATAGGTGTTGTCTTGACGCAGGATAAACATCCCATCTCATTTGAGAGCAGAAAGTTGAGAGGTGTTGAGAGGATTTATTCTATATATGACAAGGAAATGTTGGCCATTATGCATGCCTTGGCCAAATTTAGATAGTATCTTGTGGGAGGTAATTTTATTGTCAAAACTGACCACAATAGCCTCAAGTACTTCTTGAATCAAAAAGACTTGAATGATTGACAACAAAAGTGGGTGAGCAGATTATAGGCATATGACTTTGACATTGTATATGTCAGAGGGAAGAGAAATATTGCTGCTGATGTGCTATTTAGGAGACCTCATTTGTGTTCTCTAGTAGAGATTACAATTAATTGGAGAAAGATGATTTCAGCTGAGTATACTAAGGACTCTTGTGCTATAGGCATCATAGAAGGTACTATATAGGATGACAGGTACACTGTGGTTAATGGGCTTATAATTTTACAAAAAAAGAGTCTATTTAGTACTTGATTTAGAATTTAAGGTGAAGGTTATAAAGTTTTTTCATGATGCACCTATGGTTGGTCACTTGGGTTTCTTCACAACATATAGGCAAATCTGGGAAAGGTTACATGGAAAGGGCTTAAGAATGTAGTCCTTAAATATGTTCAAGAGTGTCCTACATGTTAGTAGAATAAGAGTGAGAACACTTATACAGTTTCTTTATTGCAGCCCTTGCTTGTTCCCAATAAAAAATGGGAAAGTATTTCAATGGAATTTATTATAGTGTTACCTAAGGTGCAAGGTAAGGATTGCATCTATCTTGTTGACAACCTAAGCAAATTTTCTCATTTTTTTTCTATATCGGTAGCATATATGGTAGTGCAGGTAGCAAATTGATTCTTTAGGGAGGTATTCAGGTTGCATGGGATGCTTAGGAACATAGTCAATGAAAGGGACAGTAGGTTCTTGAGCTTATTTTGGAAGGAAATTTTCAGATTGAGTGGGACTGAGCTCACCCCTAGTACTAGCTACCACCCTCAAACAGATGGATAGACTGGAATTGTGAATAAATGGGTGGAAAGGTATCTTAGAAACTACATTTCAGGGCAGCAAAAGGCATGGGTGAGATGGTTACACTTGGTGAGTACTGTTTGAAGATCACACAGTAAATAGTGAGAGGGGGGGGATGAATCAGTATTACTATTTAAACACTAGAAAACAATTTTAAACTTTAAAATAGAAACTTAGAGGAAAGAAAAACATAAAGATAGAGACACCAAGATTTATCACGTGGAAAACCCTTTCGGGTAAAAAACCACGGTTCAACAAATTCTTTCAATAATTGATTGGGCACCAAACCAAGTTACAAAAGGTGAGCACCAACTCACAGAATAATTTCAAAGCACCAACTCTTTACAAGCAGAGGCACCAACCTCAAAGAAACACCCTTACAAAAACTACTCAAATTGAAACAGTATACCCATACATAAACTGCTTAAACCGAAATAGCATCTACACCATCATGTCTTATTGCTGTAGACACTCATTTATCCTTGGCTTCCAACGATAGACCTAGAAAAACTTAATATTGCAATGGCACCAGTCTAGAGAAAAAATTCTATCAAGCCCAAGAGAACATCAAAGTTTTCTTAACTCATATCCAAAAGAACAACTTCTCACAAGTAATTTTTCACATCATTCGAACAGAAAACTCCATAACTCAAAAAAATATTCAAAATCCAAGAACAAAAACCGTGAATAGAATTGGCAGTTCTCCAAAAAGGACGATCTAACCAAAATCTCAAACGCCCCCAATTTTTGCTGCTTAACTTCCTAAATCGTTGGCAATAAAAGGGGTATAAATATTCAGACCCATACCATTATAGATGCGATACCTACTAGAAGAAATTATGCCTAGAAATAGAGGAAACCTGAAGATGCTGGAGTCAGGAATGAAAGCATGATTCCACAATAATGATATATCTGACGCCTTCATAAAGATGAGCTGCACTGTTTACATATTCTCAATAAATTTACTGTTGTTGACAATCTCAGAATATCTCCCTTGACTTAGCCACAGATGAAGCAGTGAATAAATTTTGACTTAAATAAATAAAAAATCCGCACTATGCATAATCGACTCCGCCAAATCTAAGGTCGCTGCTATCCAAAAAGAAAGCCATCACAATCAAATCTGTAGCATATTGATTCATAAAATAAAGGCGTCACATAAGAAGATATCTCCAAAAAGAAATTCGCGCCAAGACATAGTCATTGCTGATAAAGAAATGTCAAAGGCGTTGAAGATACAAAATTGTGCCACACAAAGAAACGGCCAAGTATATCGACATGAATAATTAGAGTTTCTGTAGCCGACACAGGTAAAGAAGCCGCCTCTAGGAAAAATAAACGATGTCAAGAAATTACTTAGCTGCCTATGTGAAGAAACCACCATTGCCAGGAGTCTCCAAAAAAATGATACGAATTTTTCAAACCCGTGCACCAAAAAGAAGTCGATCAATATTCCAAATAAATCATTCTTTCAAAACTTACACTAGTAAAAGAAACATCACCATTAAGAGGCATATAGTAGGAAGTAAGATACCGCCCAGACCAAGAATTGACGCATAAAGGATTCGTCACACACATTCTGAAGATAGCATACTCCAGTGACACACTCATTCTAAAGCCCACGATAGAGACAAGCCACCAAGCATATAGGAATTCAGAATCGTGCTAGAAGTTAAATCTTTTTGAAGCCTCCAAAAGAATCCGACACAATAAAATGAAACATCCTTAAAGAAATCAAGCCACATCATAGGGATTTGATCTAGACTTTTCAATAGTTGACTCTGCGTTGACTTGGAACGATGACTTGGCAATTCAAATTGATATTTTCACCAAATTGACATCAATGACTAAAAACCTTCAACATTGTTATAATTCTTCTTACCACATGTCTATTAAGATGTCATCATTTATGGCTTTGTATGGGTATGAATCTCCAAGCTTCCTAGATTTGCCATTTGGGGATAGCAGAGTGCCTAAGGCTAAGGACTTGTTACAGGAAAGTCAAGATATCATGAAATATTTTAAGGAAAACCTGCAACAAGCACAAAACTAACAAAATTTATATATTGATCAACATCGAATAGAACATAGTTTTGAGACGATGACATGGTCAATTTGAGGTTGCAGTCCTTTAGGTAGTCCACTCTCAAGAAGAGTGGGTCAGAGAAACTTAAGCACAGTTTTATGGCCCTTTTAGGATCTTCAAGAGGATTGGAGAGGTGGCTTATGAGTTGGAATTACCAATAGATAGTAGAGTACATAACTTTTTTCATGTCTCTCGCCTTAAAAAGTCACTTGGGCATAATGTGGTTCCCTCTTTCGAGTTGCCACCATTGGACGAGGAAGGGAAGCTTATACTAATTCCAGAAGCTATTATTGATACCAGAGAATGTACTCTATGGAGAACTATCAAAGAATATCTGGTGAAGTGGAAAAATTTGCCAGTGGAGGGTGCTACTTGGGAGAGCGAACGAATCTTACAACATCCTGAATTGCAATTGCTTGGGGACAAGTAATTTTTGGGAGGGAGGACTGTAATGTCCCCTTCTCGTGCCTAGTCAACTTTGTTGACCGTTAGCCTATTCAACGGGTTCCTATAGGCTAACTTAGTGTTCAGGAAGCTCCACATTTCTTGGAGGTGTATTTGCTTAGCATATTTCTAGTTTTTGATCATGGCATTGATCTCTATTATCAAAATGCTTTGAGATGATGCGTTCAAAAGTGTTTTTTTGAAATCTAGTTCGTCCTCCACTTTTTATGGAGCTTATTGTTATTTTTGGAAAGTCACCATAATGGCCTCAATTATAATTCTTTATTGTCAGCTTCACTTTGGCCTAGTTAGTTTTGAGATTCGATGCTCCAGTGATGTTTCCGTGAGTCAGATGGAAAAAATTAATTAAATGCCTAAGTTTTAATAGTTTATTATAAAGTCACATTCAAATATTTTTTTAAATTATTAAAGTGACTATATTTATTACTTGGGTGCTTGGAGACATAAATATTTAATTTTTTTAAGTTAATTTATTTTTTAAAAAAGTGGGTGTTGAGTTTTGGACGCAAAATATTAAAAATTAAATGTGACTTTCAAGGGAGGAATAAAAAGGGCATTTTGAAGCTTATTTTCATATGCTTGGATTTTGATATTGCTGGTATGCTGTGGGGTTTTTCCTCTAAGAACTTCTTGAAGATGAAAACCTTCAAGAAAAATATCATCCGCATTGGTGAAACATCTTCCCTGGGTGATTGCTGATAGATTCATTCATAGTCTATGTTTGTGCTTCAATGATCGAATTTTCACTTTGAAATAGAAGGGTTTAAATGCAATAATATTTTGGGAAATGACTTGCAGGATTGTAAAGAGATTTTGAAGAGCTTTAATAGATTGATAATTATTCATGGCTGTCATATTTCTTTGTGATGGTTGAGCATTGGAAATCCTCTAGGCTTGAGGCGATTGAATGGCGATTGCTGGTCACTAAACCTCACCTACAGGTCACCATTACCAAATCAGGCTGGGCATGGGATTAGTTGCAGTTTGAGGCACCATTGAAATCTATTTGCTGGGCGAATATATGTGGAAGAGTGAAGACGTTTTGGAGAGCATTGCTATCATTGATTTTGGAGGAGATTGAGCTGCCAACTACTTGTAATAATGTTGCTGTCAAAGGATGCTAACTGTTTGTATTAATTCTGCTGTTAAAGGATGTCAATTTTTTGTAATAATGCTGCTATCAAAGTATTCAAATTGTTTGTAATACTGATGCTGTCAAAGGTTCATTCCACAACCATCAAACTGCTGTGTAGCAGACCTACCTTGATGCTTCCTATCTCTATTCAGATGTGTATCCCAAAGAGGTTAGATTTATGTTGGAATTTTGTATTTGTATAAACATTGCTGCTGATAAAATTAACATACAAAATCTACATTATTATGTTCTCCTTTAAAATGATAAGGAGGACAGCCAATTGATTATTAAATTGTTTGTCCATTTTATGAAACTTTGGGCTTCAAAAAAGAAGTGTTTGCATTCTAATCTTCAAAACAAATCAGATACATTGCAAAAAAAATCTGGAAACTATAACAATAGTGTGCATGCCAAGTGTTTGTCAGAATGCCAACACGTTGAAATCAAGAAAAAATTAAGTTAAAATAGGGGAGGTTCTTAGAGTTTGTCACCAAAAGAGGATGTTTTTCTTCTATATGAATACTTTGTAATGATCAAACACTTGAAGGTAGACTTGGATGAGTTGTCAAATGAAGATTTCATTGATACAAATAATGTATTGCAAGGATGAGGTGCACAACTGAAACCAATTGTGGAATTGGAGTGTCAACAGCAAGGGACAATATATATTTCTTCAACATCTTTAGCCTTTCATAGAGGATGATGCTGTAACTGAGTTTAGGGGTGAGTATATTGAAGTGAAAGGAGAAGAGGAGCAAATTAGATATGAAAAATCATTTTTCTTAGATGTGTTGTGTCGGTGTGTGTTTTGAATACGCCACCATACACAGAATAAAATGCCCAAGGACACTTTATCCTCTCTTGAAAAGTAATTGCAAATACCTAGAAGGTAATACAATAACTCCAATGTTTCTTTTGGTCAGGTCATGACATATGGACAAGGTCAGTGGGCGTTGTGATTTGCTGGTAATCACAAGGGGACTTACATAAAATTCATTTTGCGAGTTGAGGACTTAGACAGCTTTATCATTGAAGCTCTTTAGATGGGTGTTTCAGTTTTTCCAAAAAAAAGGCAAAAGGATAAGGGTTTGGAGGTCTAAACTACGCCTAAGAACTCAAGAGACGGCAGTGACGAGATAAAATAGGGTAACCACACTTTGTTTCACCTCCTTTGGACAACTACGCAAAGTGGGTGCAATCTTCAACGAAAGTGATAATAATTTTCATGTTTGAATTGAAAACAAACAAAAGTTAAGCATCCACAAATTAATGGCTCAGACTAACTTTACACGTCAAATGCAAATCATCCATTTGACAAAAGTATGAGCTAAATTTTGTCTACCACTGCTATCAAATCTATCATCCACTTAACAAACATATGAATTAAATACTAATCTAATTCTACTCTAAGTGTTGAAGGAGAAATATTAAAACCTTGCACACTACTTGAAAATAAAAGTGGTTCTTAGCAAATCATGCACAAGAGCTTTTATAAACGGAAATAGTTTCGTCGCAACAATCTTATACAATTCACTTCACCTATTGTAAATGAGAGTAAACAAGTTTATATAGAGTTTACAAAATTGAATAAACGGCTCAGATTAAAAATGAGCCAACGGCCAAGATCAAAACAAATAAACCCTAATTAGGGTTTCCCAAAATGACTTCAGTGAACTGAGAGTTGACAGGGTGATGTGGCGCTTTGGAGCTATTTTCAAGGAATTACATCCCGATCCTCCCGCGTTGCCATGTGTTCGATGAATCTGGACACGATCAAGGCAACTTCATCCATGGTGACCTGAGGAAGCATTCCGATCTTGAATTCCAGTCCGTCCACACTCTCGGCGCATCTGGCAAAGGTATCCTCCCACTCTGGCTTGGTCTTCTCAAAAGACTCTCGGAGGCTTAGGAAGTTCGCCAATTTGGCCCAATCCTGCTTCAAAATAGGTCCAGTGATAGCAAAGATGCTTTCTTGGACTTTCCTTTTCAAAACCTCTAACTGCAGGTCATTCTCTTGTAGAGCCTCCTTATTCAGGATATCGGTGATCATGTTGAGAAGTTTGGCTTGAACTTCTTTGACCTGTTCTTCCAATTTGATACCATCAACCTTCACCCTCTCCAAGACTTCACCTCGTGCCGTCAAGGCCCAATACTAGGTGTGGAAGTCAGAGGCTGCAATCCCTTGTTCGCGAACTTCATCTGTGCTTGCCTGGACGTCTCTTCTTGATCGACTATCAACCTGCAAGTACAAGATACTTAACATTAATATAAGACCCTTTTAAAATCAATTTATTCTGGGGTGTAGTTTGGACAAAATCGCACTTTCAGCTTATTAAATTAAAATTTCTGTCAAAAAGCAAGCTGAAAGTGAACAAATTCGCCCATCTATGAATGAAACTCGTGCCGGAAAGAAAGTAGAAGATAGAAACGAGGTACAAACACATTGTCAATTAATTTCCAAACCTTAGAGATCGTATTCTGGCTGCAAATGAATTTAAAAATTCTGAAAATCTGCCAGAGGAAGTGCGCCAAAGCTGGGAAGTATGATTTTCAGCAAAGAAATAACTTCTTTCTTTCTAAAAATCACGCCTGTCAACAAGAAATTGCTTCCTTGATTCTCACAGCAACGTTACTTGCACTAAATTTTTCCTTTGCAAACGATTCCCAGAAGATTCGAGAAAGATAGCTTCTTCTCAGTCGAAATTGTGAAGAAATGAGTTGCTGAAACTCATTTTGTGGCTGAGAAGTGCGATTTTCCTCAAGGAATTGCTTTCTTTTCTCTGATTCTCTTCCAATTTTAGAAACGTTTTTCTTCTCGGATTGGCAAGTTTCTAATTTCACTTTCAGTTGCTGAGGCAAGTTTCCAATTTTCATCTCTGTGCCACCTTTGTTTGAGATTTTCGAATTTCTTAAAAAAATTGCCTAAGTGTTGGAGAAAATATCAAAAGATATTAAATTAATTGTTTAAAATTAATTTTCCAACATACTTTAAATCTTCGAATCATGGCAATTTTAAATTTACCTAAGGCAGAATAATTCAATCTTCCAAATAATCTCCAGACTTCGATTTTTTTTAATTAAAATTCCCTAAGTGTTGGGAATTAATTAAATATTAAAATATTAAATTCCAACCTGTTTAAAACTGATACATGGCTAAGTTTGTTTGTCCGCGGCCAAATATTTTATCTTCCAATTGTCTGCCTAGCCAAAATGTGCTCAATAATTCGTCTGCCAAATTTCAACTCTCCGTGCGGACTTTTGACCCCTCTGGACATTTTTACTTAGCCAAACAATTCATCTTCTGGGTTGGGCGAACTTGGAGATCTCTGCCACTTTGTCATTTTTTTATTCGCCTTAGGATTTTATCTCAGCTGAGAGGGGCGGACTTCACACTTGCTCTGCCTTACATTCTCCATTTCTTGCCAAAGAATTTCGTTTTATCTTGCTGAGGAGTGATTTTCAAGCCAGCCTAACCTCTTCTCTATCTAGACATTTTTCCATTTTTCATGCCTTAGAAAATAAAATTTTCCTAAGTTAGGCGAATTTCTCCATATTTCCTTGCCAATGGCGTGTTTTACCTTGCATTTGTCTAAGGCGAACTTCAACCTTTTCTTGCCATGGCGAGTTTTGTTCTTGCCTTGTCCAACAGCGGACTTCACTTGTAATTGGCCGTTTAATTCAACATAAGGCGACTTTTCCTTGCAATTTCACCCTTTTCCAAACATCTTGGAGTGGACCCCTTCATATTTCCTCCCTTCTCCAAACTTCTTGGGGCAGACTTCACATGCCTCTTGCCATTTTCCTTTAGGCTGGGCGGACTTGCTAGCCTTCATGCCTTTGACTTTTTGGGCGGACTTTGACCATTTCATGCCAAGGGCGGACTTGGCTTCACCTTTGCCATGGGCGGACTTGGCCTTGTCTTGCGCCATCCACCTTCTCCAAACATCTTGGGCGGACTTTAGCTTCCTTCTTGCCAAGGGCGAACTTGGCTCTGCTTGTGCCATGGCGGACTTGGAGACTTCCATGCCATGGGCGGACTTCATGCTTGGCTTGCCAGTGCCTACCTTTGGCATGCCAAAGGTAGGGCGGACTTCATGCTCTGTCTGCCATTCTTCTCTCATAGGCGCCTCTCTCAAACTTAGCCGTTTTTCCAAACTTTCGCCATTTTCCCTTGATTTTCATGATTTCTAGAGGCGTGTTGACTTCTTGTTTGATGGGATCCAGAAATAGAAACTTTCCAAAAATAGAAACTTTCTAAAAATAGAAAAAGCAAAAAGCATCCCTAAAAAATAGGAACTCCAGAATGACCTAAAAATGCCGAAAATCAAAAAAGCAAAAAGCAGAATCCCTAAAAAATAGGACGTGTCAAAATTGACCGAAAGCAATGGCGTTCCTCGTCTACTGGGTCTTCTGAGCATTTCCATGACGTTTAAGCATTCAAACGGACTCAAACTTACAACTTGGCCGGACTGACTCTCAAAAACGTTATTCAAATTGAACTCTAAAAGATGTTGCGTGAAGGGCGGAACCAAAACTTGGGGGTCCCCATTTGCGATGGGGCGATGTGTGAAATAGGTCACAACATGTTGTAGGTGCAAGACTTTGGTAGATGCCTTGAAAAGGAGGCACAATATCTTTATTTGTTGGAGAGGTTTTCCCTTATGGAAGAAGACTAGCTTGAATCAATGCACATCAATCAATTTGTGCTAAATATTTTGTTTCACGATTGTTCCTACTCACTTTAACCTTGGATCTTCATGAAAATTTTGTAGTGGTTTTTAGGATATGAATTGCTATGGTTAAAACCTCATCTTAAACAGAGGGGTTGATACTTTCCCCAACTTGTTAATGGCTTTGTCTAGTCAGCATGTTTCCTTTCTACTTGTTTGTAGATAGTATGTGTTGTTTCCTATGATCGTCATGTTATGTTTTCCCCTTTCACATGATGTGTTTAATTATTGTTTTGTTATACGTTAGGTGTTAGAAGAGGCTTGACTCTATTGATTGTAGATAAGACACTAGTCACTTGTTGAAATATACTCTCTCAATTTTTTTGATTTTTAAATGAACATTTACAATGTAACCAAGCACCCGTTAAGGTTAGCATAACTCAAAACGTGCATGAAAGAACTCTAACCAAGAATGCGCCCTAAAACCACTTAAGGAGGAGGGGCGGGCATATGGTCAGAGGATCCCTAGGATCTACTGAATCAAATATTACAATGATTACATTGAAAGAGAGATTAAACTCGACACCAAGAATGTGCACTCAAGATCCTTTGACAGGCGAGGTGCAAACATATGGTGGAGTACTAATGCTGAAATTGAATGTAACAAGGCGGATAACCAGCCAAAGGAACTTTCCACGCTACCACCAAATAGTGGCGGGAAAAGATTACAATTAAAATACTTCTTCTGCTATGGCAAACATCCACTGAAGAGTGGGAATTCACCACTTGAAAGTGGGCATGAAAAGAGATTACAATTCAATTTATCCTCACTGGCGGTATACCATCCAGGGTTGCTTAATGTGAAGTTAAATAAAGTGCAGCAATGTTAAAACTGAAACAGTACTATTGTTAACAGTTTGTACAAATAGGAAAGTTGCAAATTACAATGTTTTTCACCATTTTTCAAAGGACCAAGTCTTACAATGTTTCCATGTTAGAACATAATGAGAAAAGAAGAAAGAAGATGGAAACAACAAATGAATTAACTCTGTTTCAACAAACTGTAATTCTAGAAATGTCAAATCAGCAACTACAGAAAATTATCAAATGCTCATAACTCAATTGAATTACCTCCGAATTGCATGATTCCAAGTGCAATGATCAACTAGAAGATAGGCGCCCCTGCTGAGATGAAGAAACAGCCTCAAAACACCACTTTTTATTTATGGCACAACTCCCAATGCAAACTGAAATGTACGGCCTCCTTGCAAGGGCGATTTTGGTAAATAAAAACATAAACTTCAAATTTAAATCTGCAGCTCTCCAAGAAAGGTCGCCTCTGGTCTAGGAATGGAAAGAGCAAACACCCATAACAAAATAAAAATCACTCTCAAAGCTGTAAATAGAAATGTCCTTCAGCCATGAAAGGACCAGCAACACAATTTCTGGAAATAACCTCAATTTCTCCAACACTGAAGCTCAATATGTACTTCTGAATGAAACACACTCTCAATCCATCATCTAGGGAACCATAGTTTCAGGCCCGAAGAGTGGAATAGAATTGCTAAGCTTTCCCTTAGCCGGATTCTGGATTTCAAACCAACAGCATAACTTTGCTTTCCAAAACATAACATAATCAGCTCTCCACAATGCAGCAATATATAAGTTTCAATGGGCAAATGAAACACTTTGAATTCCAAGAAGTTGAATCACTTCAACTTCCCAAGGGACGCCACCTTCAACCATTCATTTTATTGTGAAATAATAAAACATTATTTCCCTTCCCTTTAGGTGTCCATTTCTATTTGCAACAATAAAGCATTTTAATAAATCATTAAATGCTCAACATGACCCCTTAATGTCCCCTCTTTAAAACAACATGAAGTTATCACTCCTAGGCATGGGGGTACAACTTAAAAACATGAAATTAACTAAGTATAATACTTAGTCCAAGGAGATAACCAAAACCAAAGCCAATACTGAAACTGATGGATTACCACAAATAGCATGATGACCTGAGCTGAACTGCAGATGATGATACTGCCAAGATTAGACTTACTAAAAATAGCCACTGCCAAAAATAGTAAGTTCACTTCAACTCAACAGAAAGCCAAACTGATTGGCCACACTGAACTGCAAAAGATTGAGTTGCTGCTAGAGTGATACTGCTATAAATATACTTACCAAAAATAGCATATTGCTATAAATAGTAAGTTTTCCAAAACCACATCTATATGCCAACTAAGCAGTATCATGACTTACTATAAATAGTAAGTGTTCCCATTCTTCTTAGCCTACGAGTTTCTGGAAATAGGCTAAATCCAATTGTAGAGCGTAGGGCTAAATTGGGGACATTACACTTGTTTTCCTCGAGATTGTAGGCACTTCTATGGGACAAGTTTGTTTGATAGTCCCTAGAAAAAGCCAATTGTTGGTACCCCTACAAAACTTTACTGCCGATCAAGTTTATAGTTAATAAACCATGTCATACTTGTCATGTCAACCAAGTTTTGGTTAGGTTAATGTGTCAACTTGTCAAGTATTGGCTTAGTTTGTCTGTTAATAGTGACTAAGATTGATCATGATTGGCAAACAAAGATGAATCAAGTTTTTCAAGGTTGATAGTTCCAGCATGAAATTGAATGAAAAAGGCTAGAATTTGAGAACAAGGTTGGGAAATGACTAATGAATCTTCTAGCACTCCATTCAAATGGCATGAGTTCAAAATGGCGAAGATGGGAAGAAAGCACACCATGTTTAAAGTATTTGAAAATGGTTAGGGGAAATTGCAACTTTCAAGTGGTAAGGCCAATCTAAAATGGTGATCAAGGTGGTAGAGAGAAGTAAACTGTGACAGAGGGCAATTCCACTTTATTGTTGGCAAGGCCAATCTAAAACTTTGCCCAAAGTGGCCAATGTCTAATGAAATTGCACTAGCTTCAAACAAGAACATGACATGTGGAAGTCATGTTTTTGAAGTGGCTTTGCCATGAGAAAACCATGATAATAAAGTGGTGAATGGGTGGACAAAATGCGACAAGTGTGTACAGCGAAATAAAAAAAAATCACATTTTAATGATGACAATAAAAGCATGACAAAGACATTAAATTAATGAAATCATGACCAAAAAAAATATACAAGTAAAAATTACAATATTTTATTGGCTTCGCCATTGTTTATTCAATTAACTAACTTCAACGTATGCAGTGAGTAAACGAAAATAGTTGACTGAACATAACAACGTACTAGAAAGTAAAACATAAGATCATCATTGTTGTCTTTATTTATTCAACATATGCCAAGTACAGATATTTCATGACAATCATAACAGCAGTACCCCTATTGACTACATGACTCCGATACATATAACGGCGGAGTTGGTTGAGTACCAACCATCGCTTCGCTTCATTACATTAATTACCCCTTCGGGAACTAATTCCCGAACTACCAAGTAACAAGACAAAACGCTCAACTAATTGCCAACTAACTAAGTCTTATTCATTTTATTCCTGGCCGACTAATTACATTACGGCCAACTACATCATCCCCCCCAACAAGTTGAAAATGAAAAACTCGATTAGAATGGAATTAAGAAGAGGGAGGGAGAGAATGTGCCCTTGGGTATACGGATGAAGAGGGAGTGGTGGTGGATTGTTGCTGGAGGTGCTCGAGCTTCTGATTGGCCGCTTTTTGTCGCTCCCGAGCTAGCTTTACAATCTTGACTGCTTCAGCGAGTTTGGCTTGAGCAGCTGCCAACTCCTCTTTTGTACCCGCCAAGTCCTCCTTTTCTGCCAACTGAGTAGCCTTTTTTGCCAACTGTACATCCTTCTCTATCAACTGGTTATCCTTCTCGGCCAATTGTCTCTCCTTTTCTGCCAACTCTTCCTCCTTCATTGCCAAGGCCCATGCTCTCTTTGCGGTCACTTGAGCCAACTGCTCCTATGACTTGCGGATTTGCTCCGCTAGCTCTGTACGACATTCGGCCACTTGCCCCAAGGCCTTGTCCCGTTCCCCCTCCGTGACACTGATAAGGAGAGAATGCTGGCGCAATCGCTAGTACGCATCTCTGTAGCATCGTTCCATGCCATGAAGTGCAGCGAGAACTCTCCCATGTCTTCCTACTGCTATCGGTCTCCTTGGTTGCCATGCAGTTGTCATTTCCTCCAGCTGTTCTTTTGTCGACACATTCGGCCAACCTCGTGTTTTAAAGCACTGAAAGACCTCCTTCTCGCATCCTTTCTGCATGAACGCCAAGATGTGCTTTTCCTCCTGTGCTACTAGGGGATCAAGTCCGGTGATGAGCTGTTGGCTTACTTCACTGATCTCCTGCATATGTCGACCCATTGCACTCAACTCCTGTATCTACCTACCCATGGCACTCAATTCTCCTATGTACCTGTGCAAGGTGCCGATAGGGTCCTGAGGATTTGCTGGTGTCATCCTTGCCCTTCGTACTGGTCCCATCAATTCATCTCTGTTGGATGCTGCCTCTCCAGGCTGCCCTCGTCTTCGTCGCTTGGGTTGTTTTGGTGAAGCAGTGGCACGGCCTAGTGAAGGGGTGGTTTGTATCACAGGTGCCTGAGGGGTGGCTACCACTACTTGGCCGAATAAATTGTCTCCCTTTGGCTGTATGCTCGGCGTAGTGGCTACAAGCTATTATGCATTCAGAGCGTTCAAGGGTGGCTTCTCGCATGGCAACTCGGTGCTCGTATATTTGCTGGCTGAGTGGCCGACTGTACACTCAGCTCTCTCTGGACGCTCCCATGAGTGCTCGATTGGGTGGTGTCTGGTATAGAGATGTGTGTTGGCTCCTTGGCCACACCTGGCGATGTTGGAGGAGTCCTTGCCTGTTCCCCCATCCCATCCAGCCATGCATCCACTGCTTCATCACCTTCTTGCATTCCTTCCTCACAAGCAACCACTGCTACTGGCATTCCGTGTACTCCTGGTGGTGGGGAAATTATCGGGATGGCCTGTTGGGGTATTTTGGCCATGATTGCCTCCTCTACCCCCTGTAACCCCCCTTCCTCTGCTACAGAGACTCCATCCGTGCTCATGTCCTTGTCCTCGTCTGAGGACACCTCAATGGTTGCCTCCTCTGTAGTGTCACCTTCTCTTGTATGTTCTTCCTCCTGCTCGTCCTTGTTAGACCCTGGAATTTGTATAGTTACTATTCTAGTAATGCTTAGAGCATTCTGATTGTAAGGAAGGTTTTGAATGAATAAATGTGATTGAACTTTGTTGTCAATATGAAATCCTGTTTACATGTTATGTTTGGCTCATTCTGTATTCTTGATTGATGTTATTCTTGAATAAAACAATGAATAGAGGAAAGTAATTAGTCTTGTTTTATATATTTGATTTATATATACTGCAAATATTGTGAGCATTTGACTGCCGTGGTTTTGTGCCATGGATGCAGGAACAGGAGCTATTCCTCCAGGTGGAGGGGAAATATCACTCAGGAAGAGGAACTTGGTCGGCTAACCGGTAAAGTTGATCGTATGAGCATACACACACTTCACTAAGGATTTTAGGAACTGAGTCAGATTAAGTTGTCATGATAAGTCATCCTTAGGCTTAGGAGTTATGATTACTTCTTCATGCTTTATGAGTGGTGTTCCTTGATTGACTGACTTACTGTTCTGTGAGCCTTGAATGTGAAATGTGAACTGATAAGTTACTGATGCCTGGAATTTACAGTTAAATGTATAAATACGTGTTTATGCAATTACGTCTATTAGAGGTGCTCTGACTGGCCTATAATACACGTAATTGGAGATTTGAAAATAAACATGTATAGATATATTTAAGTGTAAACTGGGTAAGTTAATTAATATATTTAATATCGATGTTATTATAGTTTTATCGATAATATAATATATTAATATATCTAATATAATATTTGAATATTATATAGATATATTTATATATTTAAAGAAAGGTAAGTTAAAAACTATAATAATATTGTATTGAATATAATACAAAATATATTAATACATTTTAATGAGAATATTAAAATATCTAAAACTTTGGAAAGATTTTATGTAAACTATAATCTTTGGCATTTAAATTTACATTTATTTTATAAAGGTATTTGAGTTTATTTACCTTTGGAAATAAAGGTAATAAGACTTTCATAGTCTTTGGTAAATACTTTGCAAACCATACAAAGGAAATTCGAAATATTGAAATACTTGGAAAATATTAAAAGGAAAAAGAATTTCGAAATTTTGTAAAGACCAATGGAAATTTATAAAAATCATTTAAGGAAATGTAAGTATGAACTATAGACTTTGGAAAGTATAAAAGAAACATTTGAAAAATCGCGGATTTCTTCCCGTGAAGAAATCGTGCGACTGTGTTAAGCCATGAAATGGCGAAAAACTTCAGCAAATACAGTCCGCGCCCAGCTCACACTTGAAAGACTTGGTCGCGGATGCTAAAGCGCCACCATTGTGGACGCGTGGGTGGAAGAAAGGTAACAGCAATTGCAAAAAAAAAACCCTTGACGTTTTCAAACCGAAAACTTTGGACGCCATTTGTGTTGCAGTCCGCCATTTTTGAAGGCAAGTTGAATGTTTAACCTGTACGTGGTTGATCCACGAAATTGGCATGTGATATGTTGAAACATTCTTGAGAAATTATGTTGAATCATCAACTCTTTTGCTGTGTGTTTGGCTATTCGACTGCCACTGCGGATTTTGACATTTTCAAAATGAGAGGTGTCGAATTCTCATGCCTACAAGGTAGGAAACATGAGAATTCGAAACCTATAAATAGGTTCTCACTCATTGTTGAAAAACACTCAATTTTTCATTCACTCTCCTTGCCTTGGAAAATTCGAAATACAGTGCTGTGGTATTTCTGTGTTTTGAAATTCCATTTTATGAAAGCCATTGTCATTTTTGAAATTCCATTTTATGAAAGCCATTGTCATTTTATGAGAGCCATTGCCATTTTATGAAAGCCATTGTCATTTTATGAGAGCCATTGCCATTTTTGTGAAAGCCATTGCCATTTTGTGAAAATCATTTGCAATTGAGACAGTATTGCTAAGAGACAGTATTGCTGAGAACAACTTTTTGCATTTACCTGAAAGTAGTATTTGCTTAAGTTGAGAGAAGGCTGCGAAGGACGGTGGAGCAAGGATTGAAGCTACCGATCAAGCTCATACGCAAAAGGAAATCAGGCATGAGATATATGTTGATAGATTTTCTGTCATTTATTTTAAAATGTATGATTAGATTGCTTGATTATGTCTTGCTTTATGAAAGGAAAAATAATAAGAAACCTCTATGTTCTATGAAATTGCTGAATTGGGAATAGTTTAATTCCTTAGAAAAGGCTTATTGAATTTAAGAGATAGCTTAAAGAGCTGGTCAAATTGGGGAATAGTTTAATTTCCTTAGAAAAGCTTTTGAAATAGCTTAGAGAACTTGATGAATTGGAATAACTTAAAAGCATGTTGAAACGAATCAGTTTGAAATCATAGATGAATTTGAAAGGGAAATATTTGTTTACTTTTAGTAAAGTACCTTATAATTTGTATTGCTTGAATACTGCTTGAATTCCTTAAGTAAAGGAAAGGGATTAGTTATTAATACTAGGACGAGGGTGGATTCAGAACCAAGGTAGTCTAAAGCTTTAGAGTTAAATAGGTTAACTAGAGAAAGCTACGTACTCCATGGATAAAGATTTCCATGTTGGGAAGTACCAGAGGGACCCCTTGTTGACTGTACTCCATTTCCTGTTTAAGTAGTTGAAGTAGGAAGTCTAGGGTGATTGACTACCCACTGAAGGACTCAACCTACGCGTAGGATAAGGCAGCCTTAAGTCAAACCAAACCTGACTTAGTGCAAGTGATAGATGACCGTCAGTATAAGTACTGCCGAAATGCTTTGGCCAAAGTAGTGTAGTATACCTAACGTCCACTTAGACTGTGAGACGAATTACACTGTCAGTTCACAGTAATCCAGGTTACATGCTAGATTGAGATTGTGAGGACACAAGGATTTAGTTATGTAGGATTACACACTATGCTCAGTTGGTCATACAGAACCGGTTACCCAACCAATCTCCTCGAAGAAGGGAGGGCCGTCTACTTAACAGTAAACGTGCGGGGGACCGCAATATAAGTCCGTGGTTGGTGGAAAAGCACCTGAGTGATGTTTCCCCTCCACCTTAAGACTTCTGATGAACCAAGGTTTGAAAGGGAAGATCCTGGACAGTCTTATTCCTATTTGCTCAAAAGCTTCCGAGCTATGTTTGAAACTTGTAAGATTCTTACCTTGCTTTTTATTTAAAAGTAATCATGAAAGCGTACTCTGTTATTTACTTGGAAAATAGAACAATGATGTATCGTGTCTTTTATTTCTTTATGATGAAATGTTCAATTAGAATGAAAAGAACAGTTATTTACTTTGTCGTTTAATTGTATTTCCTTGTATCTTATTAGTGAAAATAGAAAATTTTTTGTTTACCCGGTTTTGGGGTTGTTACAGTCCTTCTCCTCCTCGCTAGGTCTAGCCATCTGTCGTCTCCTTTTTGTCAATGGTGCTCCCTGTTGTGTCTCCTCTTCAGTACCCTGAATGTCCAAATTGACCCAGTAGAATACAGTAGGCCACCCATCGTCAATCTCTGCCAGCGGCTGTAGTGTGCCCCAATGGCTAGCCGACACTTGCCGATGGATTGCGTCCAGAAGTAGTCCTATAGCATGTTGTGTCATGTAACATGCTTTATGTCGGAGACTCATGAAGTCTCTCATCCGCTCTGAAAGCCCACTTGCTCAGTTGTAGACATTGCTAGCCGCCAATCCAGTCATTAATCCAATCATCCATATGGCAATATCTGACGCCCTGCTTGCTCCTGTAAGCCTGCTTTTGATCAGATCCAACACACACTTCCACTCGTCATTGCCGAGGAAGTGCTTCCTCAGCCCTCTTTTCCCTGTGCCCCAAATGGTGTCCTTTTCCTCTTGTGTGAGATTGGACCTGCAGACCCTGGTAACTAGAGCCTCCTGCTTCTGCCTTGACATTTTGCTTGGTGGTTTCGTTGGTGCCAACCCTCGAGAAGGGATTCCGAAAACCCTTGTGAATTCAGAGGCGCCATACCATACTGTCACTTCGTAGCCTCTAAATTTAATTATGGACTGGTGGCTATGTCTGTCGTAGCCGACTACCAACTGGCGTAGGTAGGGTTCAAAGTCTCTTGTATTAAAAAACGACACCTGTGTTGCTTTATCCACCTGTGCTTTTTCTAATGTTTGCTTCAATATGTGGGTCTCGGGCGTTGCAGCCCACCATGACCGACATTCCGCACTAGTAAGATTTTCCCACGTAATTGTTTCCGGGGTGACTGCATCATCACTGCCTTTGGCCATTGTTGTGCTTCTTGCCACCTTCGGCCGAACAATACTCAGCTTCCTAGCTTTGCTAGTACTGGCTGCCATTGTTCTTCCTTTGTTATATTTATTTTCCAAATAGCACCAATGCTCTTCACTTTCGCTGCACTTGCCTGCCAGAATTGAATTTCTTGATTTAATTGGTAGTTTCCAACGGTTGCAATAACGGTCACCTGTCACCTAGTTCTCGGCCACCTGTTTTGTGGTGAATGGTACAACTTTTTCTCTTTTTCTAATTTGCTGCAACTTAAAAATTCGTAAAAGATTTATGGATTTAATTTTTCTCACAACACATCTGGATTGGATGTTCTTGACAACTTGGCACCTTCGTACGACCTTCTTTGTGCCTTGTCTTTTCCTTGGCTTGACGCTTGGCGCGGTCGTTTCTTGTTTAGCCCGTACGTACTTTTGCACCTGTACACGTACGGATTTATGTTCCTTCCGTACGGTCCCCTTCTCAGGCGTACAAACTGGATTCTTCTCCTGCTGTACGGCGTTCTTCCTGCAGCATACGGCTCCTCCCTGATGTAGTTGTACGGGTTTTGAAACTGATTCCTGGCGTTCTAGTGAATGGCGTACGGGAATGCCCTGAAATAGTTGATGTACGGTGGTTTCCTTTGTGCGATGTACGAATCTTTTGGCTGGTCATACGGTGTCTTCCACAGTCTGGTGTACGGGTTTTGGTATATGCCGTACGAGCTTTCCCCTCTGGCAACTTCCCTGGCGTATGGGCTTCTCCTCCTTGGCGTACGGGCTTCCTCTTCTGGGGACTTCCCTTGGCAACTCAGACACCTCCCTTGGCTTCTGATCTCTCCCAGGTGCGTACGGTGCTCTTCTTATGGCATACGACAGTTAACCCTTGCTCCTTATGGCGTACGGCTATTTGGACACTTCTTATTCGTTCGACTTGTGTGACTTTTATTTTTTTAATTTGGCGTATAATTTTCTTTTTCATGTTTATGAAGGCTTTGGCCACTTCTATATTTTTATTTCCCAATCTTTTAGTCTCCTTTTTTAATTTTTAATTTTTTCTCTCTCTTCCATCAATTCTCTTTTCTCCTATTTTTTGCTTTTTCCTATTATTTATTTTTTCTTGATCATTTTTCCTTTTCATACCTCTTTTTTCGCCTCCTTCCCGAACCTTCAACTCGGAAGCATAGTACCATTTCCAGGTATATGGGGGCCTTTTGTAACATTCCTCTTCGCAACATGTGCCCATGTATTGTACATCAAACCACTTATCAAGTAAAGGGGCAGGACCCGTACCTTTATAACTGCCGTCGACATACATTCCCCTGTATTGCTAGTACCACGTCACATCTTCTCCTTCTACTGTCGGGAGTCCGGCTAGATTGGGTATTACTTTCCAGAGTCCATCCTTCGTTGCTATTTTCCTTACCCTCGACACCTTCCTTCTCTCTCTTCTCATTTGTTTAAGTATTTCTTTTGTATACCCGTCCATGTGTGATATGAATTTATCCTCTGTCATGACCACCGTTTTTAAACAAGGGCCTGTCTTTTTGAAGTATGCCTCCCATTGTTGATCATCCCATTCGTCCTTTTCTTCGTCATTATCTTCGGGTTAGGGTTCTCTTGCCGCTTTTTCTTCCTTCTCCTTTTGTGCCTCTTCATCCATTTCTTTAGCCAGATACCCTTTCCGTATGCCTTCATATGGGGTGATGTGCATCCAGTGTCCACCCATTCGTTGCCAGAGCGCCGGTGTCCCGAACACTGCATTGGTCAGGTGTTTATGTATTCGTGGCACTGTAATTCCTTCCACTTTCTTTTCCACCAGTCTCTCTTCCATGATCTGGTTCCTGCCTGATTTCGTCCAGTCTCCCTCTGCTGCATACCCGGGCCCCCCCAAGCCCCATTCTTACTCCCTCGGTGTCTCCATCTGCACAGGCCAATCTTCCTTGGTGGCGTAGCCGAGCATATTGATGGCTATTGTGTGTTTCGCCTCCTTTCTCTCCTGGTATACTTTCAGCTTTGATCCGTTGATTGCAATAGGCAGGAATGATCCATCCAAGTTCTCCAGTTTTATAGAGCCATTGTCGCACACTTCTTTGATCTTAAACGATCCTAACCACCGTACTTTGAACTTCCTCGGCTTGATCTCGTTACGGCCGTTATATTTCAAAACTAATTGTCTTGGCTGGAAGTTCATTCGTCGAAGGTGTTTGTTGTGCCAGTGCTTCCTTCTCCGTTGCATATTTTCTGTGACCCACTGTGCCATTACTCTCCGCTCGTCTAGTTTGTTGAGTTCGTACAGTCGTTCCTTCAAACTCTCCGTATCTCCTAACCGGTTCTCCATGGCTATCCTTAGGCTGGGTACCATGTATTCCATTGGTACCAATGCTTCCTGGCCGTACATCAACTGGAAAGGTGTGTGTCCTGTTGTCACTTTATACGTCGTACGGTACGCCCATAGGACGGCTAATAGCCGCTCTTCCCAATCAGCATCCTCTACCCCACATGATTTGTGAATGATTGACACTAACACCTTATTTGTAGACTTTGCTTGACCATTGGCTCGTGGGTAGTACAGGCTTGATAGGTTGTGAAATATCCGGAACTCCGTTGTCATAAGTCGGATGACGTGGTTCACAAAGTGTCCTCCCCGGTCACTCGTAACCTGGATTGGAATCCCATACCATGTCACTATCTGTTCATAGATGAATCTGGTTGTGCTCTGGGCTGTGTTATCTGGCAATGCTTGTGCTTCAGCCCACTTCGTGAGATATTTTGTTGCTACCGCAATGTATCGATGTAGAAAACCCTTGTTCTCCGTTTTCTGAAATCTGACTGTTTTTATAGTTTTTGATGGTTTTTGGTTTTTTTTGTGATTTTTGGACATAAAAGAAAGAATGCGATTTTGCAAAGAATTTATAATAAATTCAAAATAAAATACTACAGTATCAATAATGATGGAAATACTGAGATCTAATGCTGGCTAATCATTTATTGATCATCTGGCTTCAATACAATTAAGTTCCGGTAACATGCAATAATGAAAACAACATTATTTAATAAAGAACCTGGTATAATCAGCAAGTTGGTAATAACTGGTATGGCTGCAATGAATGTTTCTCCCTCCGTCTGGCAAGCTCTAATGACCCCAGTTACAACTGCGCCCAACCTGGTGAAGCTGGAAGACCAAAAGAGAAGGTGATTTGCTTGCAAGAGAAAGTACGCCCCTTTTTAATGGAAGTATGGCCTAGTACAGATTTGTACGGCCTGAACACAGCAGCAAACAATGAATAAAAGGTACGGCTCCCTCTAGAGTCTCCAGAGCTGAAGAAAATAGGCGCCTCACTGTATAAACCCCTGTTGGATAAATTGCTAATAAAGAACCCCCTGAATATTTCTTATCTGTGATGCTCTGTAATTTCTTCTGAATGAAGAAATCTCTGCTTGGCAATAAATCGGAAGGTATTTCACAACCTCTGAATTGCTTTCACTGGAGATGGCTCGTTCCCCAATGCTCTGAGACTGAAACCCTTGGCTTCCGTGCTCTGGTTGAAGACTTAATCAGTTTTTCATAAAACAATCATAATGGCTCGAATTTCAATGAAACCCTTATATTCTTCAAAAACTCGACTTTTCTCAATTAGGTATCATTTAAATAATTTCGAACTTTTCCCTTTTAATATTTCAATAGTTTCAATCTCAATTTTTAATTATAAATTATAATTAAAAATGGCCCCTTTCAATGATGGGCGACCCCTTCAGCAAAATCACTTAAGTTATAATATTTAAAATATTATAACTTTATAATATAAGCTCCAATAATTAATATTTAATTAAATCAATTAAATATTAATATCTCTCTCGATATATACCCAATGCACAAACCGTCTGAAGTTGATGAACACGGAAGTGATTCAGAACGCTACCAATCCATACCGCTAAAAATAGCAGGGGTCCCACACTGAGTGCTGAATACTGCTAAAAATAGCAACTCGGGCTAGAAGTGTCCGAACGAGCCCAAACGGAAACCAACTGATCAAGTACTGACAAACTGAAGCTGAGCCCAGCTCCATCAAGACCCTCTATCCAAACTATCAGCCTACGAGGGTCGCATAATAGGCCAATCCAGTGCTCTGAGAGATGTCAATGAGAAGGGGACATGACAATCGACACCGGTGTAGGTGACTCACCTTTAGTGGCCCAATAAAATTCAATCCCCATCGTTCAAACAACTCCTGTGGTTGGGATGGATAGAGTGGCATAAAATCCCGCTTCAGAGGCTTCCCTACCCTCTGGCAGGTATCATATCCTAACACCCACTCCCATGCGTTTGTGTGCATCGTCGGCCACCATAGTCCTACCAGGAGAATTTCTCGCCATAGCATTCGGGTCCATATGTTCGCTAGCTAGACCCTCGTGTGCTTCCTTCAGTACCCCTGGTATTTCCTCTTCTATGACACATCTTCGGAGGATGAAATATACTCTCTCAATTTTTTTGATTTTTAAACCAAACATTTACAATGTAACCAAGCACCCGTTAAGGTTAGCATAACCGAAAACGTGCATGAAAGAACTCTAACCAAGAATGTGCCCTAAAACCACTTAAGGAGGAGGGGCGGGCATATGGTTAGAGGATCCCTAGGATCTACTGAATCAAGATTACAAGATTATACTGAAAGAGAGAGATTAAACTCAACACCAAGAATGTGCATTCAAGATCCTTTGACCGGCGAGGTGCTAACATATGGTGGAGTACTAATGCTGAAATTGAAATGAACAAAGGCGGATAACCAGCCATAAAGAACTTTCCACGCTACCACCAAACAGTGGGGGGAAAAGATTACAATATTAATACTTCTTCTGCTGCGGCAGGCATCCATTCAAGAGTGGGAATTCTCCACTTTACAGTGGGTAAGATGAGAGATACAAGTTTATTCTCCACACTGGCGGTAAACCATCCAGGGGTACTTAATGTTAGCATAGAAATTACAAGTAAATGCAGCAATAACATATGGTTGGATTAGTACTACTAATTCACCACCTTACAATCCAATAATTTGCAATTTTACGAGTATTACAATGATAGAAAAAGCCACAATGTGAAGAATGATTATCTCAATCTAGAAAGCTCATAAACATTGAAAAGGAAGCTAAAATCTGATCTCTTTGAAGTCTGATAATTAAAATCAGCAAACTGAAACTGTAAATCAGCAACCTGTGAATCAATGAAATGCTTATATCTTAATCAATTTACCTCCGAATTGCGTGAAACCAAGTGCAATGAACCTTTGGAGGATAGGTGCCTATGCCATGATGAAGAAACAACTCCAAATACCCAGCATTTATTTATTGGCACACTTTCCAATGCAAACAAGAAGGTACGGCCCTAGCAAGGGCGATTTTGCTAGTAAAAAACATACACTTTGAAATTAAATCTGGAATTTGCTAAGAAGGGTCGCCATGACCTTAGCAATGATATTATTGAATGCCCATAACGAGGAATAAATGATACAAGAAGCTGTTAACAAATTCAACTTTCAGCTGTGTAAATATCAGCAACTTGAAATCTAGAAAACACACCACAATTCTCCAATTTGAAGCTCAATATGTACTTCTGAATGAAGCACACTCTCAATCCATCATCTAGGGAACCATAGTTTCAGGTCCCGATGTGATGAGCCTTGCTGGCTCAAGCCTCAAACCCCTGTCTTTTATTTATCTTTATTGTGTTTTACGTTTTTTTAGAGAAGAGTTTCTAGAGAGAAATAGAAGGGGCGCACAACATAAATGCTTATAAAATGTAAATCTGAGCTAATTTAAGTGAATTGAAATTACAGAAGGTAATAAATAAGCTCAACAATGGATTCAAAACTCATAAACATACCCGAAAGCTCCCAGATTATTTATTTAAGAAATGAAGTCCAGTTTGCTAGCCAGGATGGTGAAAATTGGCTAAATCTAGTGTAGGAAGCTATAGAAAGTGAAATCTAGCTCTGAAACTGAGGCAAATGAGAAGTATATGCCAGACGCCTAGAGGGGCGAAGAGAAACCCTCAAATTGGAAGGCGTTTCTCCCAGAAACCCCAAACGCCCTTGCACAGATAGCCACACACTTCAAGCAAAAAGCCCAACTCTCAACTCTGAAGGTACGGCCATGATGTCAAATGCCTGCCATGATGAAAGAAGGACGCCGTCTCCACAAACCCTCCTGTCTCTGATAAAGAACTGAACAAAACTCTGATAAAGCATAGTAGAACCTCTGTATGAAGCTCTCACAAACTGCACAAATTCGACTGGTCTCTCACAGTCTCAAAAGTGCTCAAGACTGAAGAGATTTCGTTCTCCAATGGAAGAATGCTCAAAAACCTGATCACAGGTGAAAGCACAGGAAAAATGTCCAAGGCAAAGTCGAAATAATCATGAATGAATTTCTCATTGCCCAAAATGCCTTATATGTAAAAAGGCACGACTTCCAAGAAAGATACGCCCTTCTTCATATTTTAAATCTTTTAAAATATATTTAAGTCATTTCAATAGTTTTGACTTAAATACTTGGGTGCCCTTTTATAGTTTAAGTGATTAAAATATTAAATCACCTTTATAGAATATTTAAGTGATATAAAATGTATAAAGTCAATTTGACTTTATAATAAGGCATTAAGTTAATTAATTAACTCAAATCACTTAAAAATCCATAACTCTCTCAAAACTCCAAATATTCCCGTACCATCAGAAGCTATCAACCCCTGAACTGCTAACGCCTGCTGTGAACCAGTCATTGAGCTCTAAAAACGAGAACGACCAAGCTCTCCAGAAAGTACCACTGACCCTCTAACCAAACCAGTTAGGCCACAGGGGTCCAATAAAGGGCTAACACACTATTTCCGAGAATTGCCTAGAGCGGGGACATCACATCCGAAGAGTGGAATAGAATTTGCTAAGCTTTCCCTTAGCCGGATTCTGGATTTCAAACCAGTAGCATAACTTTGCTTTTCAAAACATAACATCATCAACCCTCTACAATGCAGCAATATATAAGTTTCAATGGCAAATGAAACACTTCGAATTCCAAGAATTTGAATCACTTCAACTTCCCAAGGGACACCCTTCAACCATTCACTTTATTGTGAAATAATAAAACATTATTTCCCTTCCCTTTAGGCGTCCATTTCTATTTGCAACAATAAAGCATTTTAATAAATCATTAAATGCTCAACATGACCCCTTAATGTCCCCTCTTCAAAACAACATGAAGTTGTCACTCCTAGGCATGGGGTACAACTTAAAAACATGAAATTAACTAAGTATAACACTTAGTCCAAGGAGATAACCAAAACCAATGCCAATACTGAAACTGAAGGATTACCACAAATAGCATGATGACCTGAGCTGAACTGCAGATGATGATACTGTCAAAATTAGACTTACTAAAAATAGCCACTGCCAAAAATAGTAAATTCACTTCAACTCAACAGAAAGCCAAACTGATCGGCCACACTGAATTGCAAAAGATTGAGTTGCTGCTAGAGTGATACTGCTATAAATATACTTACCAAAAATAGCATATTGCTATAAATAGTAAGTTTATCAAAACCACATCTGTATGCCAATTGAGCAGTAACATGACTTACTACAAATAGTAAGTGTTCCCATTCTTCTTAGCCTACGAGTTTCTGGAAATAGGCTAAATCCAATTGTAGAGCGTAGGGCTAAATCGGGGACATTACGGAGGATCTGGTTGGACCCCATCTTGTACAACAAGCCATTAATTAGCTGAAATGTCTTGCTCTTCAATACGAGCTTCCTCCTCTCTGCCGGTGCCATTTCCTTTGGAAATGTGGATGTGGACAATTATTCTCCGATCTTTTCATACCATGAAGGGAGTACTGCAATTTGAAACAGGTGCATGTTGGGAAAATCTTCGTTCACCCCTCCTTCTGCAGGTTCGCCCGACTGTATCCTTGACAACTGGTCGGCGATCACGTGGCTCTTCCCCGGTCGTACTATGATAGTGAAAGTGAACTCTTGAAACAATAGCGGCCACCTACTCACTCTTCCTTGGATTATAGGCTTGTTCACCAAATACATTAGGGCTTGATGGTCCACATAGAAGGTGAATGGCGTAGCCAGCAAATAATGCCTGAATTTCTGTACGGAGGAAACCATCCCCAGTGCTTCACGCTCAGTCGTACTATAGTTCTTCTCCGCCTTCGAGAGTAGCCGATTGGCAAAAAATACTGGGTGGTCCAACCCGTGTGCTCCTACTTGTGCGAGTGTTGCTCCAATGGCGAAGTTTGAGGCATCCACATGTACATGGAATTCCTTGTCCCAGTTTGGGTACGCTAGGATGGGTGAACTGATTAGCTGGTCCTTCAGTTCCTTGAATTCTTTTTCTTGTTCTTCTGTCCATATGAAGGGTTGTCCCTTCCTTGTCAATAAGTCGAGAGGGTATGATACTTGTGCAAACCTCTTGATGAACCTCCGATAGTACCCGACATGGCCGAGAAAGGACTTTACACCTGTGACGTTTCCTGGAGCCCCCATATGCACAATGACTCTTATTTTATCAGGATCTGTCTTTACCCCGGCTTTGCACACAATATGCCCTAGTAACTTTCCTTGTGGTACCATGAACTTGCATTTCTTTGGGTTCAATGCGAGGTGTGCTGCTCTGCACCTCTCCATGCATTCTCCAAGAGCCTTGAGATGTTTTTCCTTGTCACTGAAAATGGACCAGTCGTCTAGGAACGCCCTGAAGTTGCCCACCGACATCTTGTCAAATATGTGTAGAATTATTCTTTGGAATGTGGCCGGTGCGTTACACAACCCAAATGGCATCCGGTTGTATGCGTACACCCCATCCTCGACCACAAAAGTTATTTTCAACTTGTCTTCTTCGGCAATACAAATTTGGTTATATCTCGAGAACCTGTCCAAGAACGAGTACATTTCATGCCCAACGACCTCCTCCAAGATGGTGTCAGTGAAGGGGATTGGAAACGGGTCCTTGACAGTTACTGCGTTCAAACACCGAAAGTCGACACATCTGGATTTGCTCTGATTCTTTCTTCAAGGAAATGACAATCGGTGATACCCACTCGCTGACATTCATTTTGAAAATGATGCCCGCCTCCAACATCTTCTCGATCTCCTCTTGTACCTTCGCAGCATAGTTCTTATTCATCCTATAGGGTCTCTTCCGTACGGGTTGGGCTCTTGGTACGAGCGGAATCCTATGCACGCACAGCTCCGGTGGTATGCCTTTCAAATCCTTGTACGTCCAGGTGAAGGTGTCCTTGTACTCCATGAATATTTTAAATGCCGTCGCCTTCAGTATGGGGTCCCAGTCATCACCAACGAGAATCTCCCTAGGCTTCTCTTGTTCCCCAAGATTCACCCTTTTGAGTGTCGGTTCCTCGTACTTGATGAGTTTGTCTTGTTCAAGCTTATGAGCTGGCGTCTTGTCTAATTCTGCCGTACCTTCCTTATACTCGCCGTAGTCTGGTGGGAATGTCTCACTGGCCAAGCCCTTATCTTTGCCTTCTTCCCCTTCCTTGATTTGCAGCATGTTGCAATTCGGGTGGAAAACTTCATAATCCTGCATCTGCCAGTGAAATAACCCGTTCAGTGAATTGGTTTCATCTTCCGAACAACTTCCAATTTCCAGTACGCCTTTCTCATTTGGCTCCATTATCCTCCTTTCTTCATCGACATCCGATTTTTCGTCAGATTATGATTTTGAAGACGCCAAGTCCTCACTGACTGCCTGATTCTTGAAATCAATAATATACTTCTTCCCATGGCTCTCGATCGAGAGCGTATTCTTCTTCTAGCTATGGTTCACCTTGGCGGCAATCAGCCATCCCTGTCCCAGTAGTGCATCGTATGCTTTTCTCTCTAGTGGGATGACGACAAAATTCAATAAGAATTGTTGCGTACCTATCAACACTTTCTGTGCCATTAGAGTACCGATCGGTTTGATATTATGTTGATCGGCACCAACCAGTTGGAATGTCGGCAGCTAGAGTGTGGGCTTCCCGAGGCTCTTCCATGTATCCTCAGGTAGTACGTTAACTCTCGATCCTCCGTCGACGATGGTATTGGAGAGTTTCATCCCCTGGATTTCCATCTGTACGACAACCGGTTTCCTCCCGCCACTTATTGCGAGTAGCGTTGGATCCGTGGTTTCTCTTGTCGGTTTTGTGGTGTCTTCGCTCGGACCCATCTGAGTATTGTCTGTCATGACATTTGTGAGTGTTACTCTTAGTTGAGGCATGGCTTGTAGAAGGTCTGTTACCTTGATTGGTACAGTTGTGTGAAGCACCTGCCGTACGATGTTCTTTTCCAACTCTGACTGCAACAGTGTACTAGCCGCTTTGGAAGTTCTCCGTTCATTTGCCATTGCTTCTTCCACTTCTGCCTTGGCTTCTCGGAGTCTTTCTATCTCCGTACGAGAGTCCGGATAGTTGGCCTTCTTCGTCTGCGCACTTGTAAGTGCCAGGACTTCTTCGTCGGCTACTTCCAATATGTTGATACCTTTCTGCTTCGGGCAGTCAGTGTCTTCGTGATCGCCCGGACCACACCACTTGTACAACTTCCCCCCGGCGCCTTGACCGTTCTGACATTCCCTGGCGAAGTGACCCCATTCATTACATCTCTAGCCTTGGATCATGGGCCACCTTTGTTGTCATATTGGATTTTTCTTCTTGGCGTATTATTTCTTCGATTGTTGTGATAGCCGCCAGGGGATGCGTTGTTATTATGATGTTTAGGTGGTGTGTTTGGAGGGGTGGATTGTTCCCCCTGTGTGAAGAACACTTGCGCACTCCGTGTTTTCAAATTGTACGGGCACTCTTTCATGGAGTGTCCCATAACTTGGCAGATGTTACATAACATTTTCTTTGGACAGTTCGCCTTCATATGGCCTTCCATTTTGCATTCCGTACACCATAGTTCGGTCGCTTCCTTAGACCCTTCTTTGTTCATTTTTAGTTCCTTCATCATTCTCAACATGTCACGACGGAGAGCTTGTACGGTTTTTGATTCATCCTCGCTCTCCCCTGCACTTTCTTCCTCATCATGCTTCTTCGCTCTAGAGGATGTCTTGTTCTCGCTTTCAATATCCATCACACGGTTGTACGCTTCAATGTACGAGGATGGACGTACCACCTTCATATTCTTACGTAGCGAGGGAAGCAGCCCTTCAATAAACCATTTCTTTTTAAGCCATCTGTTGGCTGTGACTCCAGTTTCCCCAGCAAGTCTTTTAGTTTCCGGTTGTAGGTTCGTACACTCTCGTGCTTCCCTTGTTTGGTGTTATAAATCTCAGCCACAATTTCACTGTCGTCCCTCAAAAGTTTGAATTCATCTTGAAATGCCTGCTTCAGTACCCTCCATGAAGCTTTCTGTGTTTGGTCCAACTCTGAGTACCAGTCGATGGCACTGTCTCTGAGTGTTGCCGGAAATGCTTTCAGCCAGTTATCCTGGTCATCTTCTCCACTCGCTATCCATATTATCTCACACGTTTTGCAGTGTCGTACTGGATCCTCTGACCCATTCCCCGTAAACTTCGGCAGCTTTTGCCGTTCTGGAGTCACCATCCTGCCTCGCTGTCCTCCTTGTATATTGAACCCGACTGGACTGGTTTCCTCGTTACGTTCCGGTGCGTCACTTGCACTCTCGACCACGTACGAGTCACTCTTCCGTCCTTCGTCAGCGTCCTCTACACCTTGGGTTTCCTGGGCTCCACTTCGGTGCTCCCTCTACCAAGGGGTCTTGGGCTCAGATCTCCCTGTCCTCAGCCCTTCGTCGTCGTCCGATATGGACAATTCCCGAATGCGTTGGATGCTGTTCTCAAGTTCACCGCTCAATTCATCTTCATTTTCTCGGCTTTTATATTTTTCTACGTATGGGGTGACGAATGGTTCCTCGTCCCTCCCTTCCACAAAAACTCTGATGTGCTCTACTTAATCTCTACCGCGGGTTTTCTTGCTCTTGTACTCTTAATGATCGCCGAATTCTTTCCTCCTCCGCTTCGTACCCGAATGGTATTCGGTTCTTGTCCTTGTTCGGCCGTACGGGCATTATAGGTCTTTCATCCGATCATTGTTGGTTGCCCGGGGTACGTCTCCGGCTAGTGTCTCGTTCCTCCTCTTCCCGTTTGGTTCGTTCTTCGTACCGCTGCAAGATTTGCTGCCTTCGGCGTTCCTACTCTTCCTCTGCCCGAAGGTCTTGTAGGATGATTGAATGGTGGGCCAATAATCTTGGCATGCAGTGAAGAAGGTGATCAACCTCGTCGTTAACTTCGAGTCGATCCCAAACCACTGCCTCAGGGATTTCTCATTTGAGGGCTTGCCTCCGTACGTGATCTTGTAGGGATATGTTCTAGAGATTTGTCAAATCCCGTGTTAAGTTGTCCTCTCTTTCTTCATTCGTTTCTATGGGTTCCTTCGCCGGTCGGCCGATTATGCTGCCATTGTAATGAGTGCTTCCCTGGTCCGCTTAGGCAACGGCGCCAAATGTTTACTCAATTAACTAACTTCAACGTATGCAATGAGTAAACGGAAATAGTTGACAAAACATAACAACGTACTAGAAAGTAAAACATAAGATCATCACTGTTGTCTTTATTTATTCAACATATGCCAAGTACAGATATTTCATGACAATCATAACAGCAGTACCCCTATTGACTACATGACTCCGATACTTATAGCAGCGGAGTTGGTTGAGTACCAACCATCGCGTCGCTTCATTACATTAATTACCCCTTCGGGAACTAATTCCCTAACTACCAAGTAACAAGACAAAATACTCAACTAATTGCCAACTAACTAAGTCTTATTCATTTTATTCCTGGCCGACTAATTACATTACGGCCAACTACAACCATTAGAAAATCATGACAATGAAGTGCCAAATGGTTTAAGTGAAAATGACAGAAGTGAGGGGTTTTTATGTCATAAAAGCACACTTTTGAGTGGCAATAGCCACCTAAAACTCTGCCTCAAAAGAAAAAATGAAAGACTTAAGTGATTAATGCCATTTTGGAGAGTTGTTGCCACCCAAAAGTTCCTACAAGTGCACTTTCCAGCTAGCATTGCCATCCTACAATCACATTTTCTAGCTGGCTTTGCCATGACAATACTCCTCAAGCATAGGAAAATCCAAATTCAAGTGTTGAGCATAATCTCATGGTTAGGATTTCAGTATATAGTAGAAAATCCATCCAGTTTTCAAAACAATTCTATTTTTAGAAATTGCTATTTTAGTAGTTATGCTTTTTCAAGGAATGGTGAGAGGAGCTTAAAGTTCAACTTTCTATTTTTAGAACATCGTTTTTTAGAAAATTGCTCTTTTAGAGGCAGTAATCAGTTTCATATCCATGGATAGAGTTTCAACAATTTTCACAGGCTTTAGAAAAAGTTCACCATAATTCAGAGACTCTAGAAGATTTGCAAGTAAAAGTTGTTTTAAATTTTTGAAAATGACTTAAGTGACAAAAGTTTCTATTTTCCTAGAGGAGATAGATTTTAGCTTATTATTAGGATTTTATTTTATTTATTGTTTTAGAATTAGTTTGCTTTAAGATAGTTTTATTTCCTTTTTTTTAGTAGATAGGAATAGGATTGCTTTATTCTGTATGAAAATATTTTGTTATTATTTTATCCCTTAAAGCATCTTCTTGAGAGCTTATAAATACGTGCCTTGAGCACATAATTTGTAGTAAGAATTGATGCTAGACATATGCTTCATAAGTTGTTGTTCAACATAAACTATTGCTTTTCTGTATTTTGTACTTCTGCAAAGTAAATTGAATTTGAGTAACTTTGTCAAAATTTCAAATGATGTTTGTTATTCATTATGTAATAATTTTGTATATCACTTAGCAATTTATCTTTTGGGATCATGTGATGTTTATATGTTTAATCATCTCTTGTTGGTGTAGACTTGTTGGGCTTTGTCTAGCCAATGGTAAGCATACATCTGTGTTTTTCCTTCAAATCTTTGTTTGCAGCTGAATACTGGTCTCTTTTCTAGCCAGTAGGAAGTTATCTTCATTTGTGCTTGAATACTTTACCCTCCTTAAATTTGAAAATGTTGTCGTAAGTCTTTGCTCTTGATAGTTTGGTGCTTGCATTCAGGGCAAAAACATAGTCAATTAGATATTTACATTTAATGCAAAACCCCATTGAGATCTTGTATAGTGTGCATATTCGTAACGTTTATAGTTTTTGGTTTTAGGCTTAGTTAGATCTAATGGAGCTTTCCCTTATAATTGAAGAATGATTCTACTCAAAGTGGTGTTCTGTTTTGTGTTGTCTGATAATAGGCAAATAAAAACACTAACAATACACATTACCAATTTTCTCTCTATAAATGGAGGATAATTGAGCTTGAATTTTAGGAGAGATACTCGAAGTACCTTGTTTCCTCCTAGAATTATTAAGTTGCGCCTTTATTAGCCCAAGCCATTCTCTTCGACACATTGGCAAATTCTGTATTGGCCCTTTTGTGGCAATCAATAAGGGTGCTGGTTACTCTTGTGCTCTTGATTCTTAAAATTCATACAAGCCTCTTCGTTTGGATCTATTGGTGGATAGAATTAGTAATCACTAAGGAGGGTGTTGTGCTCCATTCTTTTGGCTGTACTGGCCATTCACTTTTAATATCTTTCTTTCACATGATTGTTTTTTTAATATAGCTTTGTATATTTTGAGATATCTAGGGTTTACCTATTTGGGTTATTTCTCTCTTCTTAGGTCCCTCTGCTTCTTAGATCTTGTTCTAGATTTAGTTGTAGATGTTTTTTTGCTTTTTTGGTTATTGGTATCCTTTAGTACTCTTGATTTACTATTGTTAACTTGTGCTTTAAAATTCCATTGACCTTTTTCATTTAAATATAATTCCTTTTACTCTGGCATGTGGAAAATTAGGAGAACAAGGAAGAAGACTGATTTTGAGGAATTAAATGTGCCACTAGCAATCAGTGAGTGAAATTTTATGCCTGAAAATGTTGTAAGAACTATGTAAATCAGCAAATTGATTTTAAAATTAAAACAATTTTGTTAGCTAATATTTAATGCAAGTAATGTTGATTGAATTTGGTGGTTATAGTCTTACTGCTGCTCTACTGTTTTCTCAGTTTCTGTGCTAATATATAACTGATTTTGAAAATGTTTCTGCATACTGTCTCTGAATTATTTATTAAATTACCCCTAAATTGTGAAGGGCCTTTTAGCCAATTTATAACCCTTAATTAGGCACACCTTTCATGTCAATTAACACTTAATGAGTGGAGAGGAACGTAGGGCCAATTAATATTGTTAATTCAAATGTGCCTTTGGGTGAATTAATACCTTTCTTTGGAAAGGTTCTTTGGGTCAATCAACAAGCTTTAGTTGAGAAGAGCATTCAGGTCAGTAATACTGCTTAACTTAGAAGTGTCCGTGGGTCAAAAAACCTGTTATAGGAAAGGCTTCTGTTTGATAAAATCCCTTAGGTTTGAAGGCTTTTCAGGTCAGCCTTTGGGAAAATGTCTTATCTGTCAGGCATTATTTTTATTTTTTGGAGGTAGGTCAGGGGTGAAAATTTGGTTGGAGTTCTGAAATTTTTGTATCTCAATGGGATTGGTAAAGGACATGAACGCATGCTTGTCTAGGAAAGGTTGTTGATTGTTATCCACCATACTAAGTCTCCATGTTGTTCTGGAACGTAGGGCCAATTAATATTAGGCACACCTTTCATGTCAATTAACACTTAATGAGTGGAGAGGAACATAGGGCCAATTAATATTGTTAATTCAAATGTGCCTTGGGTGAATTAATACCTTTCTTTGGAAAGGCTCTTTGGGTCATTCAACAAGCTTTAGTTGAGACGAGCTTTTAGGTCAGTAATACTGCTTAACTTAGACGTGCCCGTGGGTCAAAAAACCTGTTATAGGAAAGGCTTCAGTTTGATAAAATCCCTTAGGTTTGAAGGCTTTTCAGGTCAGCCTTTGGGAAAATGTCTTATTTGTCGGGCATTATTTTTATTTTTTGGAGATAGGTCAGGGGTGAAAATTTGGTTGGAGTTCTGAAATTTTTGTATCTCAATGGGATTGGTAAAGGACATGAACGCGTGCTTGTCTAGGAAAGGTTGTTGATTGTGATCCACCATACTAGGTCTCCATGTTGTTCTGCTCCCGAGCACGATGAATCATTTTTGTATAATCTTTGTATATTGTGTGCATGTAGGTGCAGGGAAAGTGTTCCAACATGACTCTTGTCTTCATTATAAGATAAAATCCTTGATTTTAGGTCTTGTTGTGTATCATATTCATTAATAAGCATGGGAGTTCATCATCTGGTCTCATATGTTTTGAACTTTGTTTCTTTAATTCATTCAAATAGTTTTGTTTATGAATCCTGTTGTGGTTTTTTGATCTTTACTATTTAGTATCGTGACTTCATTTGTTTTTCTTGTTTTTTAAGTTTTAATATTCTTATTTTCCTTTATTTAATGGAATGATTTGCCTCAATTTCTCTCAAACTTCAGGTGACACAGCTTCTGATACATTTGATCAATCAAAGGCATACGGACAGAAGCAAGGTGAAAAGAGTCCCACAGAGGAAGACACTGCACCAGACAAGGAGGGTAAAACGGATTATGCTAAGGAAGATAACATAGTGGAGGTGGAAATAATCACCAGAGACGGTGTTATCAAGAGGAAATATACACCAAATAGCCAGGCTTCTTCCAATATGAAAGATTACAGAAGGAAGGGAATTTCCAGCATCGATTTTGTTGGATTGGACTTTGCGGACAAGAAGCCAAAACGAGGGCTGCCTGCTGGTCTGAAAGCTGTTACTCAATCTCCTCCTTCTGGGTCCATGCCTGAAGTTGAACTTATTATAGGAGATGTTTCAAAATTTGGAGTTACAACACCGGCAAAAGATAATGATAGATCTGATCTATACAAGCCTAAGGTTTCCTCTTGGGGAGTCTTTCCAAGGCCCAAAAACATATCAAAAACGGTATGAAATCTAGTACTTGCCTTCCTGCAGATATTTTGTTTCTAATATCTCTACAGGCCTTTTCTTTAAAAATATAAATTGGAGCTATTTTATAAGAATGGAAATATAGCAGTGTCCATGATCTTTTCATCCCTATGATACTATTTGTGTGAAGCTTTGTTCTATAGGGATACAATTCAAACTGTATGTTCTGTTTTGTATGAACAGATAATAACGTTGTAATTGTAATATTTTGACCATACCAATGATCCTTATAACTAGATCAAATACATAAGCAACTGTCAAGTAATTAGATTAATCAATTTATCATATGGAAGACCATCATTTTCTGTTCATTTTTTGTTTTAGATGTTGGTGGTTTTAAAGTTGCCGGTTCAGCTTCAGTTACAGGTTTGTCTTTAGGTATGGGTATGGTGGTTGTATAATATATATATATAGATATAGGACGGCCATACCCAACTATCCTCAATCTATGCAAAAAGAATGACTACCCACCACAGTCATAAATATATATGAAATATTAAAAATATAAAAAATTGCCATAATTTGTCTAATGCAAGCAATGGAACACCTTGAGGTAAAAGCAATCACAAAACACCAAGGATGATTAGAGATTCAACAAAATAGATTATAGGGGACATTAGAGATGTGAAGGTATGAGTCACATTGAGAGTTCTAGGGACTAAGAGTGTTAAAGATGGGAACACACCAATACATATGGGATTGCCAATTTGCATATAGAAAAACGGTGGTGACAAAGTTCAATTTTTTGAGGTTCTTGATGAATGAAATAGAATTGACAAGATCCATGAGAAAAAGGTAATGGAGTTCAAGAATAGTTCTTTCGCATTCTAGTAATGATAATGAAGTTTGGCTTAGCAACATTGAAGGCCAACAAGCATGGAAGTTTGAAACTTGAGATTCAAAATGGTCACAAATGTGGCAAGAAGGCTGAACCAATTGTTGGAGTGATAGCAAGTATATAAGGCCCTTTTAAAAGTGTGTGAAGGACTAGTTTTCTGTGCTCTTCTTTCATGTGAGCCAGCATTGTGTCCACTCAATGGTGAATTGGGGGGGGAAGTGGGGGTGGGGTGTAGGGCGTAGGGCATAACAAATTCAATCAAACTTTTTTATTTGATGAATGAGAAAGATCTTATGTCATTTTTCTAGTTGGGCGAAGAGGTGGTAAACAATCTTTGTTATCGAGTTCTTCATATTTGACTCAGGTACCCATGTGGGTACGGTTTGGGTGTGGCTTGGGCACTTGGGTTCTTCTGTGAAGGACCCACAAAGAACCCAAGCACCCAAGCAGTACAAATTTGATATTGTCTTAGTAGAGCAAGAACTTATAACTGTTGTTTAAAAAAATTTAGGGCTATTGTTTCCAATTGAATGTGTAGATAGCATTAATTGATCCTCATGAATGCATCATTCCATCATTTACTCTCTCATTTGACCAGCACTATTGTAGGAGGGAGAAAAAGACAATCTTTGGGCCAAACTGTAAATTTGACATCATTTGTGAATCAACACCCCAGATCTTCAACATTGCCTCTACACCTGCATTGACCCTTGTTTGATTGACTCTTCTTAAATGTGGTTATCTGACAATGTTGACCAAAGAGCTCTACTATATTGACTATGTTGACCAAAGATCTCTACTACATAGACATCATTAACTTCTGTACCACTTACATTGACTATTTTGTCTGTTGATTATGTTGCATTGAGTGCAATATTCTACTTTTCACCTAGTCATGATCAATGTTGACCAAGAAACTAGTAAGGTATGCAAGCTTCTTTGAGTTTTTTTATTTTGTCTACTATATTTTTTAAGGAGAATCAATTACTGTACTTATGAAGTGATCATTAATTGAACTATTATAAGTTACTTTGTCAAAATTATGTTGCATTCTATTTATTGGAAATTATGAGCATAACTATTCTTATAAATTTATAATTATAATTTTGAGCATATATATATATATATTCCCGTACTTGTACCCAAGGAAAAAAATGCCGTACTCGTACCTGTACCCGAATCACAAACTTAGCATTATATGATTGTTGATCACAAAAGCAAATCTTGTATACTTGAAGGCCTCATGGAATTTGAGGAAAGAATTGGAAGAGAGATTGGCAAAAAAAATTGGAGGAACAATTAACAACCGAGACCTTGATGAAACTAGAGGACTCTAATGAAGAACAATTAATGTGCATGAGGAAAGAAAGGGGAAGAATGGAAGTAGTTGGGTTGACCATCATGGGGATGTAGTGTTTGCATGAGGAGATTAAGGTGATAGGAAGCAAAATACATTCGAGTTAAGTGGTGGCACAATTACCACTTGTCTTTTCTTGTTCAAGATTCTTTGTATCCATTTTGCATTACTTGTATTGTTGGATAAGGAGATATAAGAATAGGAGATTTGGTAACTTAGGAATTATCTCTAGCTGAATAGGAGTTGGATCTGGGAGAGTAACTATTGCTATTTCAAAAATTGGAGAATTGCTTATGTGGATGTGTGGAGATCTCACCTCCTTTTATGTAACTGGTTTCAACCTGTAAATGTAATCAAATCTTTCTATAAATGGGATCCTAAAACACTAAGATAACACTAAGGTCAAGAAAATCTGTACAAGAAAATTTCTAAGACAAATTATATTTATCCTATAAGATCAGATTTGCGATTTCCAGATATAAGCTTCTATTGAATGTGCTGATTGCAGAACATTGTCCAATTTCTATGTTTGCATATCAAATGAGGAACCACCATAAATAAGGGAAGAGTCCGCCCCTAAGAGGCGCGCCTCATGAGAGGACGTGTCTCCACTCGTGGAGACACGTCCACTCATGGGACGCGTCCTTTAGGGTGCGGGCTGTTTAACAGAGTTGTTTATCACTTGCTATGTATACATTAACACGTATACACCCTTCTACAAGATGGCGGATCCTTTTAAGAGAATTCCGATTTATATTAACATCTTTAATATTTCGATTTATATTTGATATTTTGATTTTATACACATTATAATTTCAAATTTACTTATCTCAGAAATATAAGTATGAATAGCAATCTGATCTAATATAAATGAAGATGATGCCTTAGGCAATCAACATTTATATCAGACCTAAGTAATCATTCATCAACACTCCCTCTTAGCTAGGGAAGATATTTCAAGTCAAATAAGTGCAGATATCACCTTCACACGTGATATCGAAGACATGGTATGCTTTTCTTAATATTGTCAAGTCACATGACATTCTTTATACACATCTTCATTTTCAACACTCCCTCTTCAACTAGGAAGGATAAATTCAAACGTGATATCACCTAACTTGTGATATCAGAAGATATGGTATGCTTCTGAAAGTGTCAAGTCACATGACATTCTCCATAACACATCTTCATTATGGTATGTGCACTGACATCAAGTCACATGATGTCTACCATAATTCATGGCATATCCACGGATATAACTATCCACCATGATTATCTCTTAGGGATCACAATGATCTTCAGATATCAAGTCTCATGATATCCATCAAGGTGTCCAAGAGATACTATCATGACATGTCCACAGATATCAAGTCACATGATAGTTTATCATTGTAGAGTCGTCACTTTACAGTGTCAAATACAAGTGTTCATTATCAGAAAGATCGTCACCTTTCGATAATGTACACAGGAGGAGTAGGCCTATAAAGTCATGGAGTCACACACATGACAAAAGAGTTTACACATTAAACATCTTTATATATATTAGTACAATTTATAAACAATTTGTATTTCAAACATAAATAACAAATTACATTTCAACCATACCAAGTTTCTTCCTGAAGTGCTCTACCTTGATCCGGGAGATAGGTTTGGTGAGAATGTCTACAGTTTGATCATTTGTACTAATATACCCCAACTGAATCACTTTCCTTTCCACCATATCTCTTACATAATGATAGGGGATTTCAATGTGCTTAGATCTGTCATGAAAGACATGATTCACAGAGAGTTTTATGCAACTCTGATTATCACAATGAATTATTGTAGGATTCAAGGGCTCACCAAAGAGTCCCACAATCAATTTACGAAGCCAAACTACTTCTCTTGCTCCCATTGAGGTTGCAATGTATTCGGCTTCTGTTGAGCTCTATGCAACTGAAGATTGTTTCCTGCAAATCTAGGAGATCATAGCCAATCCCAAACTGAAGCAACATCCTGATGTGCTTTTCCGATCTGTTACACTTCCAGCCCAATCTGAATCAGAGTACCCATGTAGATCTAGTTGATCATTCTTGTAAAGGAGACCATATCCAATAGTGCCTTGAAGATATCTCAAAATATGTTTTACAACCATCAAGTGAATTTCCTTTGGTTCACACATGAACTGGTTGAGAACATTTACAGCATAGCAAATATCAGGTCTGGTGTTAACCAGATACATCAAGGATCCAATCATCTGTCTGTAAAGGGTTGGATCTGCACATTTGGATTCTGCTGTTGCTTCTTTCAATTTGTGAAGGTTGGTTTCCATAGGTGTAGACATCGGTCTACAGTCCAACATACCAAATCTTTTCAGAATGTCAATAGTATACTTCCCTTGATTTAGTATAATGCCTTCTGATTTCTGCCATACTTCCAAACCGAGGAAGTAGTGTAGAATACCCAAGTCTTTCATGTCAAATTCAAAAATTAGATCTTGTTTCCCTTGAGTAATGAGGTGATCTTCTCCTGTTATCAGCAGGTCATCAACATATAAAATAATTATAAGCATATCACCTTTGATTACCTTGAAGTAGAGATTGGAGTCAGCATCATTTTTGGAAAATCCTAATCCCAAGAGATAGCTGTCAATCCTTTCATACCAGACTCTGGGAGCCTGTTTAAGTCCATAGAGAGCTTTCTTCAGCCTGCACACATGAGAGTTAGATTTATGTATCACAAAACCTTCGGGCTGTTCCAGGTAGACTTCCTCTTCAATGGTTTCATTCAGGAAGGCAGTTTTCACATCCATTTGGTGTACCTTCCAACCTTTAGCTGTTGGAATGGCTAATACTGCTCTCACTGATGTGTAACGGGCAACAGGTGCAAATGTTTCTTCATAATCAATGCCTTCTTTTTGTGAAAAACCTCTAGCCACAAGACGTGCTTTGTGTTTTTCTATACTGCCATCAGCAGCATGCTTGATTTTGAAGAGCCATTTAGAAGAGACAACAAATTTCTCTTTTGGTCTAGGCACTATGTCCCATACATCATTCTTTAGGATGGATTGATATTCCTCTGTCATTGCATCCTTCCAAGCTTGATGTCTGAAGGCTTCTGTAACACTGGCAGGTTCAGAGTTTATGATGTTGTTCATTAAAGCAACATAGCTAGAGAACCGTTTGGGTCTTTTACTCTCCCTGAACGTTCCTTTAGGTGCTGCATGATCCTCTGCTTCTTTGATCATCTTCCTGGCCCAAAGTGGTCTCTTTCTGCTGATGTCATTTGTATCCTCATTTGAATTGGCAGGAAGTTCATGAGGTATTTCCTCAGGATGCTCCCTCTGAATCTCAGGAGCAGGTTCCATTTCAGGTACTCTAGGGAATAGGTTTCTGTCTCACTAGAACTCTTTGCCCTCTTGAATGCAATGTCTTCTTCAAAGATGACATCTCTGCTCAACTCAATTTGTTTCTGCCCGGGTATGAATATTCTATAAGCTTTGGAGGTTTCACTATAACCCACAAATACTCCCTTCTTTCCAGAAGGTTCTAGTTTGGATCTCTTCTCTTTGGGCACATGAATATAGACAGGACACCCAAAGATCCTAAAGTGACTAATGTCAGGTTTTAAACCGGTAAAGGCTTCTTCAGGGTTTTTGTTATCAAGATGAGAATGAGGGCATCTATTTTGGATATAGACAGCAGTCCTAGAGGCTTCTGCCCAGAGAGAAGTTTCAATGTTTTGGTCGAGTAACATTGCCTTGGCAGCTTCTACAATGGTTCTATTTTTCCTTTCAGCAACCCCATTTTGTTGAGGGTTGTAGGCAACTGTGAACTCCCTCTTAATTCCAGCACTCATGCAAGAATTCTTTAAAAATCTCAGAGGTATATTCTTTCCCATTGTCTGTCCTTAAGGTTTTTATTTTCTTTCCGGAGAAGTTTTCAGTGAGGGCTTTAAACTCTTCGAACCTTTTGAGGATTTCTATTGACTCTTTGCATTTAAGGAAATAGATCCAGGTTTTCCTAGAGAAGTCATCTACAAATATAACATAGTATAGAAATCCTACTTTAGAAGGTACAGACATGGGTCCACAAAGATCAGAGTGAACTAGTTCTAATACATTAAGGGTTTTACTTAGGCTATTCTGGAAGGATCCTTTAGTATTCTTTCCTAGGGCACAACCTTTACAAGTTCCCTCATGAGATAGTTTTAGCTTGGGTAAGCCTGTAACAAGTTTTTCCATAGAAGGTAGGGCATGGAAATGAAGGTGACCTAGTCTTCTATGCCAGATTTCATTTGAATCAATAGTGTCAAGGGTAAGGGCTTGTTTAACCTCAGTGCAAAGTTTGTAAAGGTACCCTTGTCTTATGCCTATGGTATGTGCTTTCTTGATAGTTGAGTTTTTAGGCCACACTAGAACTTTACCATCGATAAATGTTACTCTGTAGCCATTGTCTTCAAGGGCAGAGATGGATATAAGATTTCTCTTAATTCCAGGTACAAATAGGACTCCAGTGAGTTGTAGAGAAATCCTAGATTTCAACTTGATGGAGCATGTTCCAACCCCTTTTATAGGGTATGCAGAATCATCTCCGATGGTTACTTCTTCATCAAACTTTTCAGTCATGGAGTCTAGGTGTTCTTTGAACCCTGTGATGTGTCTGGATGAACCACTATCAATTACCCAATTTTGAGTGTTGTCAGATACTTGATTAGAAAGGGCTATGTAGAACACAAGGTTCTCAATTTTCTTAGGTTCAGCCTCTGGTTCCCTAATAGTTTCTCTCATAAGTGAGACTAGTTTATCTGCTCTTGCAAGATGATTTTCAAATCTGATCACAATAGACATTATGAAGAATGTGATGTGAATTCGATTTTAGAAAATATGAATTTCTTTGAGCAATCTGATTTTAGATTTGATTTGGATTCGCACAACGTGGCTTTGATAGCATGTAAATGTAATCAAATCTTTCTATAAATGGGATCCTAAAACACTAAGATAACAGTAAGGTCAAGAAAATCTATACAAGAAAATTTCTAAGACAAATTATATTTATCCTATAAGATCAGATTTGCGATTTCCAGGTTTTGATTTCCAGATATAAGCTTCTATTGAATGTGCTGATTGCAGAACATTGTCCGATTTCTATGTTTGCATATCAAATGAGGAACCGCCATAAATAAGAGAAGAGTCCGCCCCTAAGAGGTGCGCCTCATGAGAGGACGTGTCTCCACGAGTGGAGACACGTCCACTCATGGGACGCGTCCTTTAGGGTGCGGGCTGTTTAACAGAGTTGTTTATCACTTGCTATGTATACATTAACACGTATACACCCTTCTACAAGATGGCGGATCCTTTTAAGAGAATTCTGATTTATATTAACATCTTTAATATTTCGATTTTATGCACATTATAATTTCGAATTTACTTATCTCAGAAATATAAGTATGAATAGCAATCTGATCTAATATAAATGAAGATGATGCCTTAGGAAATCAACATTTATATCAAACCTAAGCTATCATTCATCAACACAACCATTGCAACAAAAATCTTTTGTGAAAAAATCAGTGAACCAAAAGTATGATTTTGTCAAAAAATTGGGAAAAAATGGATTATCAAAAGACATAGAAAATGTAAAAAAAGAGAGAAAAACCTACTATTTTTTAATTTAAAGCAGTGTTCCGCAGAGTTTCCTGAAGGGGACGTGTCTTGGGGACGGGGGGACAAGGGGTCCAAGTTTGGGGACGATGGCCGGGGGGGGGGAGGTGCTAATATACATATGGTACTTGAATAACTAGTTATAAAAATATGTTTAAGAATAACATTTCAAATTAAACTTTGGCAAATTAGTAAAATTGCAAATACTAACAGTTTGAATACTTGAATACTATTACTAAAAGACTAAAAGTAAATAAAATATTAAAATTTGACAAATGAAATTGTCAAATTTGAGATTTCTATTATATGAATAGTGAAAATATGACATGTCACATCATAATATCATATCATAAAAATGATTACAATGAGTAGCATGATACATTGATATCATAATCAAAATAAGTACAAAATGCAAAAATGTAGTGAAGGGAGGCCTCTAATCATCCCCAAACTCCTCATCACTCGAACTACTAGAATCCTCATGCTCAACCTTTGCCAAACTAACACCAACCAACCTGCATCTGAAGTCGAAACTGAAGCATCCTCATCAATTTGTTCTGGCTCCTCTTGCTCTACATCCCACGTGCTGTTGGACTCTCTTTGTACAAAAGTGTTTTGCGGTCAATGAGACGCAAAGCACTATGTACAACCACAAGCTTCTCTGCTCTCCTAGAGGTAAGTCTGTTCCTCTTAAGAGAGTGGATGAAGCTATATGTAGACCAGTTCCTCTCAGTAGTTGAAGAACTAGAAACTTGAGATAACAATCGGATGGCTAGAGTGGTAGTCAAAGATCCTAATCCATGGCAAGTCCACCACAAAATTGGGTCCTCTGTGCCATAGTTCACATATCCATCTTGGCTGCATCTGAATAACCCTAAGAGTGGCAAATTTGGTCCACTCAGTGCGAATCATACTGGCATCTACATCATCATACATCCTCTCAATGCACCTGAAGAACCTTGCCTTCACCTCTGCATCCTCTATCGGTGTCACTCTACCAGGCCTAGTCAAGTACCACTTAGGATTAAGTGCATAGGCTGCCATGTGCAAGGGAGTGTTGAGCTTCTCCCATCTCCTGTGAATGATTGGCTGAATGTGCTCGTGGTAGAATGCTAATGTGGGGTCCCTCTCTCGCACAACAACCCTCATTTGATCAAGCATAGAATCGATGCACTCATACACCTCTCCAAGGCTAGGTGCATCCGCATCCCCATACCTGATAACCTGGAAAAATTGGTTTAATGATGGCAACAATATATTTTGCATCACCCCAGAACACATCACTCTTCACCGTATCCTTCACCCTCCTCCCCTGCTCTGTCTTAGACTCGGCCCACCTACTCCAATCTGCTGTCATGACCATGAGTTGCAGTGCCTCTTGCAACTCAATCATTCTGTCCAAGAGAATGAAATAGGAAGCATATCTCGTATCAGTAGGTTTCAGGAACTCCTTAGCGAAGGTCCTGAAGAGTGCATGTGATGTGTGGTGGTTGCAGATAAACATCTGCACATCTCTCGCATCATTAACCACTGCTCTAATCCAATCAATCTTTCCCATGTCCTTGAGTGCATTGTTCATGGCATGCACACAACATGGGGTCCACCAAATATGCCTGTAAGTAGCCTCAACAAGTCTCCTTGCAGCTTTGCACACATGTGCAACATCTGTCACAACTTGGACCACATTTTGTGGCCCAACCTCCTCAATAGCATCCCTGAGAACCTCAAACTGAAAATCAGCATCTTTGTGATGCCCTGAACAATCAACTGCCTTAAGAAAATATGGGCCCTCAGTACATGTAACCATGATGTTAATGAGTGGACGATGGCTAATGTCGTCCACCCATCCATGACTATGTTGCATCCTGTCTTAACCCAACACTCCTTCATCTTCTCCATCAACAAATTGATCTTGGAATAGTTCTTATCCAAGATCGTAGTCCTCAATTTTGTCTCACCTGGTGGCACATATGATGGTCCTCCCTTTGCCACCATCGATATCATCTCCTTATAATAAGGAGATCGGGCAACATGAAACGGGATGCCATTGGCAAAGAAGAACTTGCCAATGGCATCATCTATGTCATCCTTGAGTTGCACATTAAACAAATCTGCTATGGGGTTACTTTGAGTTTGACTTTGCAATTTCCGTTTCCCCCTCGCCTCTCCTGCATAGGCACTAGAAGAAGAACCCGGTGTCCCTCCTCTCATCTGCAAAGTATGGCTGGATCTCTGTGGCTGGCTATGCTGAAGATGTGTCCTATGCACCAAAGTAGTAGGCACAGGTGCAACTAGAGTATCATTAGGAACACCCGATAACTTATTTATTTCAACTTTGTATTTCATGTTTTCTGTTTTTTCCAAAAATTCACATATCTCCACACCTTTTCCTCTAATGAAAAGAAGGTGTGCATTCACTCTAGTGATGCTCCCATACCACCTCTCACCACAAACATTGCACTTCCACCTCCTTGTGCCACCAGATGTTGCCCCTTGCCTGCTTAGATTTTTTGTTGCAAATTGTTTGAGAGGGGATTTGGGATCAAAAGGACCCTTAGCATACTTTGCCAATATTGCAGAAGGGCACTCTAAAGTACTTGCTTCACTTGCCATGGAACTAGTTTGGGCTTGATGCTCAGCCCCATGGTCACCCCCCTCAACCTCAGGTGCATATTCGGGATCAGTATCACTATGTGAATGAACTTCATCCTCACTCATGTCATGAGAGCTCATTGTGACACTGCAATAAAAAAATAAATTCTATAAGTGCCTAATTTCAGCTTAGTTTAACAAATTTGAAAATAAAATTTGAAAATTTCATGATGAATCTTGATGGAAAGATGAAAAAAAAACAATGAGCCTTGAAATGAAAATATGAATATGTATTTGCAGCCATGTATATGAAATTATGATTAATTTTTTAATCTTAATTTCATAGACATGGCTGCAAATGCATATTCATGTTTTCATTTCAATGCCCATTGTAAGATTCAACATCAAATTACGTTTTCAAAATAAATCTAAAAACTTGAAAAGAAAAAAGAAAAAACAATTTGAAATAACTTCAAAAAACAGTCATAAAAACCTACCTTGTGCTTGAAAAATCCTTCAAAATTGGTGTAGAATGCTCCTCCTCTTCTTCTTTCTTCTTCTCACCCCTCTTACACTTGCAGCACCTCAAACTCACTCTTTCACTCACTCTTCTCACTGGTTTTCCTCTTCTTCACCTAGCCGCTCCAAAACATCAAATGCATGTGAGTAAAAAAATGAGCAATTAGAGTGTTTTATTTCATTTAGAGGCTTTGAGATGGGTCCCACAAGCCTTTAGGGTTTGGCCCCAGGCACAAAGACCAACAAAATTATTATTATTTGTTTAAAAAACCCACTTTTTAACACGTCCCAGCACGGGGGACATCTGGGTGTCTCCGAGATGCTTGAGGGACGTCTGGACGTCCGTGAGACGTTTCGGAGATGCCCAGGCGTCCCCCGCGTCTCCCTAGCGTTTCTCATGTCCCGACGACAGTGGTGGGACGACGGGGGGACATCTCCCAGCCATCCCCAAGTCTCCGAAACGTCCGGGTTGGGGGGACGGCTAAAATTTAGGGGGGGACGTGTCCCCATGGAACATTGATTTAAAGGAGTTTTGGTAGCATGGAGATATAGAGAAAAAATAAAAAGAGACTAGGGTTCTAGAGTGGCAGCCTCTAGCATGGTCTAGGGGCAATATCCCTAATGGGGGTCTGGGGGTAGTGCAATTGCACCCAATAGGGTTGAGGGGCAGTGTCCAAATTAATCCTTTCAAACCACACAAATCTTCATGGGGCATGCAATTTTTCATAATTTATCACTTTTAACCAAGCTCTAAGACTCCTATGATCCTTTCAAAAAATGCTGACTTTAACACTTTTAGATTTGATTTTTGTCAATATTTTATTCCTTTTTAAATTAATAATTATATAATAAAATCATTGTGGCTTTCAATTATAATATTAGAAATAGATAATATCCTAAGACCCTAACACTAAACCTACAAACAAAACTTTCAAAGTTGATGAAACCCTAATAAATTTAAATCCCTTGATTTATGTTTCACATGAAATTTATTCAATGGTAAAGAGCCTAAACTACAGGTAGCTATAATTAACCTAAAAAATGAATATCGACAAACACTAGTAGAGGTTTCCAAACAAGGTTAATGACTATAAACAAACAAAAAACAAGTTGCCAACCCTAACATGGGAACAAGTATGGGTTTGGGGCCTCAGGAACGAGTAAGGGTTTGTATATATATTTTTAATATATTAATATAAAATATTAATTTTTTTCATAATTTGTAAATATATATTAAAATTATTTATAATTTACAAATTTATATTAAAAAACATATAAATATTTATAATTCACAAAATATATATTAAAAACAGAATTTTTTCTCTTATAAAAAATACTTATAAATTTACAATTCATGGTGTACATTCTATAACAAGTGACTTAATTATGTGAGTAATATTGGGGCAGGCTAAGGGCTTTACCCATCTCTCTGCTTGGCCAATAGTAGAAAGTCCCACATCTATTCCCTTATTATTGCAAGTAGGGGTGAAGGGCTAGGGAATGTGTTAGATCCTATAGTACCTCCAAGTCCATAATTTGCTAATCATAGGACTAGAAATAAGAAATGGGTAAGTTTTTCTTAGCATTCTGTTGATGCTGAATTTGTCGCATGGAATAAAAAACATTGGAAACCATGATCGCAAAGAAAAATGGATTGAAAAATTGCTAAAAATTGTAGCACATGATTTAAACACGATTTTAATGCATATCAATGGGAAGAAATTGGTCAATATATGCTGCCCATAATTTGAAAAAATGCGTTTCTGTCAGGGAAAAAACTGTTGGTAGTACATTTCATGATTTTTTCGATTAATTGCATGTTTTTGGCAATTTCTATTTCTTTGGTTTCAACTTCTTATGCCTTGAACTTGAAATGATAATTGATATTCGTTATTCGTTATTTACAAAGGAGAGAAATACTCCTTAAATAATACAATACAAGATGATGTTTCTAAAAAGAAATAAACGTTAACTAAAGCAAATAATGAAAAGTTACTAAAAGCTAACTGAAGCAAACTAAGTTAATTGAAAGTAAACTGCTGACTAACTAAAAGCTAAGATGACCATTAAATATTACAATAATACTTTAATACCCTCCCTTAATGGTCATTCTACTAACTACACCAAGTTTATCCCGAAATTTTACAAATTTATCCGGATTGAGAGACTTAGTGAGAATGTCTACAGTCTGATCCTTAGTTGGAACATACTGCAACATTACAGATCCATCTTCAACAAGCTGTCGGATGAAGTGACAATGAAGCTCAACATGCTTGGTTCGCTCGTGGAACACTGGATTCTTGGCAAGCTTTAGCACCCCTTGATTGTCACAGAACAAGGGTGAAGGCCTTGCTTGAGACATATGCATGTCAGCAAGCATCCTTCGAAGCCATACTACTTCACATGCTACCTTAGCTGTTCCCCAATACTTTGCTTCTGTCGACGAAAGAGAAATTTCCTGTTGCTTCTTGCTTGTCCATGTGATTGCACTTGTACCAAGGTTGAAAACATACATAGAAGTGGACTTCCTGTCGTCAATTGAACCTACTCAATTTGAATCTGTAAAACCAACCAGCGTAGGATCTTTGCATTTGTTGTACAGAATGCCAAAATTTGGTGTCCCTTTCACATATCTCAGTACTTGCTTCTCTGCAACCCAATATTTTTCCTTAGGAGCAATCATGAAACGAGAAATGTAGCTCACAACAAAACTGAGATCCGGTCTACTGGCAATAAAATAGATGATGCTGCCCACTAGTTGCCTAAATGCAAACCCATTCACCACTGGTGAGTCTGATTTGGCTGAAAGTTTTAGCCCCTTCTCCATAGGAGTGGATGAGACTTTGCAATCTTTCATCCAAAATTTCTCCAACAAACTCTTGGCATACTTTGATTGAGAAATGAAGATATTGCCACTTGTTTGCCAAACTTCTACACCAAGACAATAGTGTAGGAGACCCAAGTCCGTCATATCAAATGCCTGACACAAATTTGACTTGATCTATTCAATCAAAAGTAACCTATTGCCAATAATAATGATATCATCCACATAGATAACAAGAAGGATGATATCACTGCCAGTGCTCTTTACATACAAGTTTGCATCTGAGGGACTCCTTTGAAACCCTTGTGCAATCAAGTATTTGTCAATCTTTAGGTACCATGCCCTGGGTGCTTGCTTTAGGCCATAAAGAGCCTTCCACAATCTGCATACCTTGTGCTCATTTCCTACAACCTTGAAACCAAGAGGCTGCGTCATGTATACCTCTTCTTCCAAATCTCCATTGAGGAAGGCACTTTTCACATCCATTTGGTGGACCTTCTAACCAAAGTGTGCTGCCATGGCTAGGATAAGTCAGATGGTGCTCGTCTTTGCTGTAGGACCAAAGGTTTCCTCATAGTCAATACCTTCTCTCTACAAGAACCCCTTAGCCACCAATCGAGCCTTGTATTTATCCAGTGTTCCATCAACCTTGTATTTCACCTTGAAAACCTATTTACAACCAATAGGCTTCTTCCTTGGTGGAAGATTTGACAAAACCTATGTGTTGTTCTTCAAAAGACTATGATGCTCAGAATCCATAACCTTTTCCCATTTAGGTTTACCCTTCGCTTCCGAATAATCCTGGGGCTCATAAACACTCTGAATGTTGGCCATAAGAGCAAAGTTTACTGTGTTCTTTTTGCTCTTGCCTCTAGACGATCTTCCCTCAACAAATTCATCATCATGAACATCACCAATGAGCTTTGCCCACCACTTAGGACGAGGAGGAGATGCATCTTCTTCCAAATCAGGATGATCATCATCATTACTTAGGCTGCCTAGAATAATACCATCTGGATATTGATCCAGGTTATCCCGAGGGAAATCTAGTGGTGCTGGTACAAGATCTTGCCTAGGAGATTCCACAATGTCAGAATCATCAGAATCCCGCCCTTTAGGTGGAGCTATTGTTAGCTTAGCTCCCAAATCCTTAGTCTTCAAAGGATGATCCTCAAGACTCTTGATGGGAGAAGAGAGCAAAAAGGGCCCACCTCATTAAACACAACATACCTATTGAATATCAAATGATTAGTGTCCACATCAATTAGCGATAGGCCTTATGATTGTCATTGTATCTTGTTAGCATCAACTTTTGGCTCTTGGAATCCAGCTTAGTCCTCTAGGCATGAAGAAGGTGACTATCCTTTCAAAACTGAAATTAAACACACACAAAGAGACTTGCAAGATGGCTGCAATATGCCTTTAAATTTCAGATTTTAAGAAAGAAAATCAGCAACATTCTATTTGCTTAAATCATAAAATGATTGCATCAAATTGAAGCTTATATGCTTCCTTACAATTTGGGCTTCACACATACAAAAATCTACAACATAATGTCTTCAACATTTTGGCTTCATTCCAACAGCATCTGGGTATGCAACCACAACTTCTCCAAAAGCCCCCTTCTCCAAATGAGCAAGCATCAATATATAGAGAATGTGTGAGGTGAAAACTATTATTGGTTTTCAAACAACCAATCTTTACCACCTTGAAATCCCACACCCCCTTTGAGGAGAGATAAAATATAAAATGTAAAATAATTTATTGCTTACATGGCCCTTACATGGGCGCCTAACTCTTGGCCAATCATCTTCGTTAACTATGACACCTCCATTGATTCCCGGAAGTTCCGACGGCTCCAAACACGGACATGCAACAACAGGAAAAACTTGTGGCCCCAACATGCAAATGCATGCAAAACATGCAATTGAACATGCAAGAACATGCATACCAAGTGGTCCCCACCTAGAAATGGGATGCCCAAATGGAATATTCTTCCATTTATGCCTTTGAAACATTTACCTGGGCATGATTCCTCCAAAATTACATTTACAATTTTGCCACAAGGAATATTACAAAGTTGCAAATTAAAAATATTTATTTTCATAACCCCTAAGTCCTTATTGAAAATTAAAACAAGGAAAATTTAATTTTTTGAAAGATGCAAAATTGCTCTTACAGCTTGGATGCTCCTGCATTAGACACCCGAGGTAATTTGAAATGTTCCATGAACTGAAAACTAATGAACATTTGGATGAGTTTGGAATGGTGATCCCATGCTTGTGCTTGATCCATATGTCCTCCTTTCCCTCACACTCTTTCTTCTTTACTTCATTATAAGCTTCTGCAACCCCCTCTTGTCTCATCTTCTCTTTTCCTTTCCGTTGTTTTCTACCTGCACACTATAAGATTTTATTGCTCACCTTCTGTAAATCTGATTTACTTTCTTCATGAGACTTAACCATGTTTGCAACCAATGATTTTTGCTGTTCCATCTTGGTATCATTGCTATTCTTTTGTACCTCCCTTGTACCTCTATTCTTAGGAGCCTTCTTTGAACTATTTCCAACCTTTGGTGCAACCTTTACCTTTGGTTTTTTTTGTCTTGCAACAACTCATAAGACTGCTGTCCTTCACCTCCTTTTGTTTCTCCTTTAATGAACTCAAGGTATACTTCTGCCCATCTTTCACAATGGTGTACAAATTCTCTCTACAATCACAGATAGCCTTTCTATCAAATTGCCAAGGCCTTCCTAACTGTTGGCGTAAGAACTAACACCTCTGGAGTGTGAGTTTGTACAGACAACTATGCACACTACGTAATGAGTGCTCTTCAAATTAGGAGGGGAAGCTCCCTCGTTGTGCTGGAATGCATGGAAAAGAAAAGTAAACTAAATCCTATCTTTTTGTTCTTAGCTGGTAGAGGCACAAGGTTAAGAAAACCTAGAATGTTGCAGCTAAGGATTTTCTGGTTTCGCAGATCATTTTAACTACAACTAAGCTAACTTCTTTAAATCTATCTAGTTTCCTGAAGAAAACAGAGCGTGAGGAAATGGAGCAGGAATGGTTTTATATGATAAGCCGGGTACAGATTCGCAACATGAAGGCAAGGTGAGCACAACTATTTGTTAGGTTGAATAAGCTTATTATCACACACATCATACGATAAGCTTTAAGTACAAATTCTCAACATGAAGGCAATGTGGGCACAACTATTTGCTCCATTTGAATAGGCTTATTGATAACAAAACACAAAAGATAGCCAACTAGGACAACGAATTGCATAGGCGAGACACGCATACAATCTACGATCAAACTAGCCACTATATCTAACTAAGGCAAGCATTCACCATAATAATTGCATGGAACCCGAGTGGCATAACAATTCATTATCAAAACAAATGCTCATGAAAAGATACAAAAAGACAATATTACAGGCAAGGTGGGCACAACATATATTAATCTCTCGTGCAAAAGTTTCTTGAACAGATACAATAATAACAATACTACAGGCAAGGTAGGCGCAACATGTATGTTATCAAGCAAAATTTATTTACAAATGAGCTGAATGCTCTTATTTATAGACATCAAGGTATAGGCAATCCTAAAATCACCTTGAGTCAACTACAGTCCTGCAGTACATGCAAGATCTTATCGCTAAACTCTAATAAAGGAAACTATACAGTTAACTGGCAAGCTACCATCAGTTAACTCAAAAATCTAATCTAAATGGACAATGTGCAAGCATGCACGTCCTTATTGAAAACAAGTTAATTGGAATACTATCATCAGTTAACGCAAAAACCTAAAAGAAACTCCAAGTGTATGTAGATGTTTCCAAGAAAGACATGGCATGCAATGTGTAACGACGAGTTAACTCGGAAAGAGGCATCGAGCTTAACTCGTGTGTCTAATGTCTATCTTGGAAAAGGTGGGACGCCCTGAACTGAAGTTTACTGGCCCTGATCTCGAGCAATCAACCCATCCACGAGGTTATTGATTGCATCACCTTCTGGGGAACTGAAGGTCTGGCGAAGAATCCCATGTCTATGCAGCATGTCTTCTCCACTAGTTATCTGACACTGAAACTCGCCTTTACTCCTGATTGCCTCGTCAAACAATGCTAACATGACTGTAAGCTAATTCATCTTACAGCCAATGGTCTCAACACTGAAAATACTATGAATAAGTGCTTGGAGCTCTGACTGAACGTCAGTAAGCTCAACATAGTCACCACCCACATGTTGATACAGGCATGGTAATTGAGACACAATTTCTCACATAGCGGAGTGCACTAGTAACATGCTCTCTGCTCTCAGCCAACTCTGATGCTATAGTCTCTTCTATCTTAGCCTTGAAGATTAACTGTGTTCTCCAAACGTAGACATCTTCCTTATCTTCTGCATCTGTGACTGAGTCAAATGACAACCCCAGGTTAGCAATCAAGATCTCATCCCTGGGCCTACTAATAGCCAAGTCACACTCCTCATCCTAAAGTTCAAGACGATGTTCATGTGCATTGTACCGCAACTGATATAGCTTTGAAAGTACGAAGCGGCCCCTAGCAACAAATTCCTCCTCCCACTCATCTAACCGCTTGCCATATGCAACCAAGTGATCAAGCTGACCCTGTTCTGCTGGTGGTTCTAACATATGCGGAAGTGCGGTAACAACATCCCTTGTCCTATGTACCAGGCTAGAAATATACTGGCGAAGCTGTTGTATTTCAGCCTTGAGGGCTGATTTATCTTCTCCATCCTTCACTATTCTATCCCTTGTGCTATCTGTAGCAACCTGTAAGAGGTCAATGTCCGTCTGACGAGTACTTCTACCGAAGTTGATTGTGATCACTTCGAAGTCTTGAGCTTCCACCTCGTCCAGACTCTTATCCTCTGGAGGTGCAGCGGTCTCAACAATGATTTCCTTACCTGCATTCCTCTCAATGTGGACCTGTTTCTTGATTCTCTTGTCAGGCACATCTTGATGATCATGATTGAAATCTAAATGATCAAGTACATAAGATGGCTGTCTCCTTTTTCTTCCCAGCTGAATCTCAAGCCAAGACGAATCTCGACTAATCCCATTGGAATGATTTGTACTAGTCATTGGAGGATCTGATGAAAGTGAATGTGTAGAGGGGTTACTACGAGGAGGTGAATCCACGTCCAAATCAATGTGAATTGGAACTGGAGGCTGCTTTGGTGTTGGTGACGGCAAATGTGACTGAACCTCAGGCTATGGTGAACTCTGAACAACTTCTCTGACAGGCTCTACATGTGGAATAGCAACAGGTGCTTTTCCCTTTGAGTTACTAGGCGCTGGATTCTTTCTAGGAGGGTTAATCCTTTTCTTTTGCTTGGGTTTTGATGAGGAGGGTAGTATAACTTCTACTGGTGGCGGCCCTGCTCTAGGCATGGATACCTTTATGTTCCTTCTGCTTTCTAGATAAAGCATACTATTCTGGATGACCTTGCTCGATCTCTCCTTCACCGATGAGAATTCTTTGGCATACCAATTCACTAACGACAGTGGTTGTCTATCAACCTGTTCTCTGTAAAACTGAGGAAGTCCATCTCCCTCATCCTCTGACAATCCTTCCACATCTTCTGCCAAGAAGACAAAAATTTGCGGAAGAGAGAACCTGCTATAGCTGCGTCTGCGAACTTCGAAGTCATCCTCGCAATTCACCCAGTAATCTTCTAATGTAGGTTTGTGATAAGAGCGACTACCAAGGCGCGTTGCATAATGACCCCAAGGATCATATGTGCGTGTGTCAACCAGGTATTTGAGTTTGCAATTCTCCAACTCCTGTCCTGCAGCTTTAGCATCAACTGCTGTCTTGCACCAATATATCCCAAACTGCAAAGGAAAGTTGGCAGCTTGTTTACGGTTGTGGCGCAAACGTTTGTGAACCTCATACAGCTGCCTCGGGAACTCCATGAACACTGTCTTATCCGAAGGATAACGTGGTAACATAGCTGGAATTCCTGTATATCCATAGACACGAATATAGGTGTATGTAGGGAACTGAATGTACCAGTCTGCCCAACCTTCCATTGCTGCTCTAGCAACTGCTGAGATACGAATGTGCAACTCCTGGTCCAAGTTTCTCATTGTATAAGTCAAGAAAGCCTCCTGCACACGTTGGAAATGACTTTCAACCTTCGTGAACTCGAGCTGATCGTAATAACAATAGACCTTCTGTGCATTGAGGATGCCCATTGTGTTCAACCTGTTAAACTGACCCTGATAGGTGATCAAGTACACAAGGTAAGAACACATATGAAACTGGTGATTTGCTCGTGAATAGCGTCACTGATGAAGGATGCCCAGTCATAATGCTCTTGCCCAAAGATGATTCGACCAATGATATAGTACATCCATGGGTGAAATTTGTTTGCATCTGCATGACCTGAGACACGATTAAGCAATGTAATCAGAATACCATACTCATCCTTGAACTCACCACGACCTACATTGTTTGGCAACTTGGTCTTTTTATGTTTTAACCACCTCTCCGTCATCTCACTCTGACACTTATCCAATTCAGCATTGAATGCTTGCTCGCTCTGATTCGTGGAAATGACCAACCCATCTGGATGTTGAGGAATACCCAGACTTCGCTCGATGTTAAGGGGTTTGAGATTGCATATGACACACCCATCTACTGACTGTATCTCCCGTGCAACAGAGTTGTAATGCTTAATGCAAGACATTACAAACTCTACGCAATGAACTGAGATAGGTATGAAAGCGGCCTCAAGTAACCCGGAGTGCTGAATGTTCTTGATTATCGAATCTCTGATCTTGAGTGGATCCAAAACTGCTTCTGGAAGCACTTTGTGTAGATTTGAATCAACTGTTCCGATGAAGTCATGAGTCAAAACTGACTTCGTCTTGAAATCGAGCTGTGTGAATTGCATTATGAAAAACTCACTTGTTGATTGTGAACACGGCTATATTCTGACAACTTTTCTGGAAAACTAAAAATAGCCTGCTGAGGCTAAAAATAGCTCGTCGGAAGTAAATTTTTACCGAAAATTCTAAAATATGGATTTTGTCTAGAAAGTGATTCTAAGACAACCCAGAACGTTAGAAATGTAAAAATTCGACTTCTACTCAGCCATGCAAAGGAATTTCGGTTGAGAAAATTAAAGCTTCGAGAACTGATGTTTTGGAACAAATTTCCCTGAAAAATTCTAGCACATGGGTTTTGCTGTGGAGATCGTCCTGAAACAACCCAGTTATTCTGTTTCGCCAAAATTTGCCTATTCTTCGAACATGTGAGAGAATCTAGACAAGAAAATGGAAGAAATCTAGAAGAGAAAAAGATGTTTTTTATTATTTTTGTCTTCTTTCAAAATCGCCACTCTGCCTTGAATCTGATGCTGAATTTGAAATCTGTACCTGCAAAAGAATGTTTCTGTCGCCTTCGAACTTTTCTGATTGAAGAAAATTCGCCAATCTCTTGAAAAATTCGAATTCTGTAAGCTGTGTGAATGAGAAATGGCGCCACTTGGTTAAATAGATAAAGTCGTACCATCATGCATGCATGTTGAAACCCTAATTTTGAAAGAATTCGATTGGCCTCTCACCAGATGAACCGCCACTTACTGTGAGTGTTAGACTAAATTTAACATTTAATTTAAAACATGCAAATTAAAAAGAGGCGCCATATTTAGCTCTTTGAAGAAAATCGCCCTTCTTAATGCTCTGCATGCAAAAATATTATTTTAATCATCTCGCTAAAAATAGCGTCTGGATATGCTCGACAAACTTCACTGATTCTAGAAAGTCCAAATTTGACCTTCTAGGTGTCCATTTGCAAGAGTTATGAGATTTTTGAGTATCTCCTACTTTATAGCTGACTGCAAAGTTACATCTGGCAATGTTCAACTCTGATTTCTGGGTGATCGAATGATCCCGCGACTGATATGAGATATCCATTGCGAAGCCTGCATGACAAGGATGAAATGTCTGGTGGAAGCCACAACTGCTAAAATCAACATCTGACACCTTGGAAAATTAGGCGCCTTTGATTAAATTGATGCACTGATTCCAGACTTAGTCATTTCTCCGTATTGCCTTCTGATGCTTCAAACTGCCGCTGACGGTGAATGATGAACCCTGCTGACTGAATAATAGATCCATTGCGTGACTGGAAGTACTTTGCATCTAATGACTGTATGTAAGGTATCTGAAAACTGAATTAGGAACCCCAAAAGGATGGGCGCCCTTGGCCTATGAAAGCACAAATACCCTTTTGACAAAAGTGTGACTTTCATCTGAACACCATACTTTGACCCCTGATACCGGGAGCTGGAATGCTCTGATTTGTGCGCTGTCTGTCTTTTTGCACAGTTGAGTCAACTTACCAAAGATGTCTCTGGAGACGACGAAGCCAAAAAACTGCTTCTAAGGCCTCAAAGGGAAGGGCGCCTTTTTCAAGGAGATTGGTACTCACCATACTTGGCCATTTCTTGGTTGTCTTCGGTCACTCTCACTTTTCAGCATCACCATTTTGACCTTGCACGTATGAGCGTTCGCCAAATCCCGGAGGCTGACGGTTGAACTCGTTGAATAGCTGGAGTAATTGCACAAAAGTCTTGTGAAGACTACGAAAGCAAATAACCCCATTTGGTAGGCCTAAAGGTTGGGCACCCCTCGCCTACAAATATGCAGCTGTGTGTAGCTACGTTTCACCATCCTCTGTTTTATGTGCTCGGTAGAACCTCTGTCACGGTCACGCAGAATGTCGGATCATCTTGCGAACTGCTGCGTTGCAAAGTTGAACTAAGCTGGAAAAGATCTTAGGAAGACCTCAACTGAAATTTCATTCATCTGGGAAGTCATATTCAAGGACACCCTTGAGCTACAGGGGCGCTCAAACCATCAACTGGCAATCCCTTGTGACATGTATCATGCCTGCAGTCTCAGCGTCTGACACTGATAACCGGAGTTCTGCACTATGTATGCCTCCCCTTGATAGCTCATTGGAAAGCTAGATTGATCCCGAAGAGACTGAAACCAACAACAAGCACATGCATTTGGATCTTGGCCTTCAAAAAGAAGAGTGCCCCTAGGCTACACGGGCGCAGATCTGCATTCTTTGACTGTCTTCATGATGTATACACTCCTCATTCTGTCTGCTTCCGCCTTCATTTGCCAGAGTTCTGCATTACAGATAAACTTGCTCCATAGCTAGTCGGAAAGCTGACTGAAAACATAAGAGAATAAGTGTATTCGCAATCCAAAGTAGCTGAATCTTGACCTTCAAATGAAAGGGCGCCCTTGGACTACAAGGGCGCAAATTTGCTCTGAAGTTCATATTTTCCATCATTTTGTGCTTTGTGAACACTGTATTAGCTACTGAGGTTGATCATGTCAAAGTACTACGACTGTCGAGGTGTGTATATGACTATACTTCATTATTCTCACATGTACGGACATTGTAAAGTTGATTTGCACGTTGATTGCGCAAGTGTCTACTACGTTACATAGTGAAAAGGTTCCCAGACTTAGAATATTTTTGTACTTTTTGCCAATCTGAAAAACCCCTCTGTCAAAAAGCATATTTTTCAACATCTTTCATCATAGAACGTTCTGCTTTGAGTTTCAGGCTTAGATTTTGACACCTGGTACTGGCCAATTGCCATTGACGACCTCAGAAGTCCTAACTTTTCTCTTGAAAATGTGAAAACTACCCACCAAGCTTAAACTGACTTTTAACTGAAACTGACTTCACCACTGTGATTGTGATGTGAAATAAGCCAATCAAAATTAATTTCATCCAATTCTGACAAGTTCCTATTTTTTAGGGTTTAGACCTAAAAACGGGGTCCGGAAACCCTAATTTTCAAAATTTCCAAATTTTGCCAGTATCTTCTTGGCATCACATTGACCCAAAGCCCATACTTGATTTGCCCAAAAACTGAGTTTGACCCCACTTTTACAAGGTTTAGACCATTTTAAGCAAAATGCCTTAATGAAGCAAAAAATTTGGTTTGGGTACAACACTAATAAAACATGACATTCACTCATGGACACAATATCACATAAAACTTCATTTTTATAAAGGACCAATATGAAAATTTACCAAGCTTTTTTCTTTCATTTCTAACTCATGATCTTCTTGTAGCCAACTTACTTTATAGGGGTTAGGATGCTTAATCCTCTTCAATCCTAGTTTTTCTACCATCTCTTTAGAAACCAAGTTATCTGTACTACCATTGTCCACAATGATCTTACAACACTTACCTCCTGAATCGCATACGGTATGGAAGAGACTCCTTCTTTGAGATTGTCCATTTTCCTCTTTGCTTGGATTCACCAATACTCTCCTGAACATAAGGGATTCTCCATGCTCTAGTTCTACCACATTCTCTGGTGATGCTACGCTCTCCTTGTCTTCTTGCACCATGTGATTTATTGCTGCACCTCTCTTACTGGTTTCTTGGTGTATTTGTGGACACCCATAAGCTCTATGTCCTACTTCCCCACACTGAAAACATTTTCCCAAGAACTCTCTGCTATTGTTGCCATGTCCTCTTGTTGAATACTCTTTTCTTTGTGCTCCTTTGTTCCATTTCGAGCTTGTTTCTTCTTCAAAATTTTGCTTCCCTTTGTGGTTGCTTGGTTGTCCTCTTTTCGTTTCTTTTCCTTTCCTCTTGAATTATTTTGCTGCCTTATATTTACCTTTTCCTTTGCTTTCAGAGCATACTGGTAAGCCTCTTCAACAATAGAAATCTTCAACATACTCATCTCATTTTGGATATTGAATTTGAGTCCATTTATATATCTCGCTACCTTCTCTCTATCCATTTCATGATGTCCTGATCTAATCACCATCTTGTAAAATTCCTCTATATACTCCTTCACACTCATGTCTTTTTGTTTCAAATTTTGAAGCTTTTTGAACAGCTCCAACTCATAATCTCCTAGAATAAACTTTGCCTTCAATCTAGCAACCATCTGTCTCCACCGTGTTATTCTCATCTCACCGTTCTCCACTCTTTCTTCCTGCAACTCTTTCCACCACAATGCAGCATGTCCCTTAAGCTTTGTTTGTGCCAATCCTACCCTCTATGGGTCTCTAATATTCTCAAACTCAAAATAATCTTCCAACTCTCCAATCCAATCTATTAGATTCTTAGGATTCAATGTGCCTGAAAAATTAGGGACTTCCATTTTATGGCCTCTATTGATTTGGGCTATTGCTCTTAGAAATCTTTCTTCTCCTTCATCTGCTGGCTCCTCATTTTCTCTCTTAGGTTCTTCATCTGCAACTTCCTTATCTTTACTATGTGCATCCTCATGCTTTGGATTTCTTCTCAAATCTGCAGCTATATTTCTTAGCTCATTTCTCATTTCATTGCGAAAGTCTTCTAGCATTTTCTTTACTTTTTTAGGAATTATCCTTCTTAGAGGCATCTTGAAATCCTCTCAACCTCTTCTCTTGTAAAGCTATTGTCTTCTCAACTCTCCATAGTTACAAGATTCCACACACCTGCAACAACCTTTGGAGCTTCGAAACAACTTCAATCCTCACCCACAGATCCTGGCATAAGTTGCCTCACATTTGACACTTTGCTTATGCACTCAAGGTCACTCGCTTTGATACCATTGATGAAGAAGGTGACTCTTCCTTCAAAACTGAAATAAAAAACACACAAAGAGATTTGTAAGATGGCTGCAATATGCCTTTAATTTTCAGATTTTAAGCAAGAAAATCAACAACATTCTATTTGCTTAAATCATAAAATGATTACATCAAACTGAAGCTTATATGCTTCCTTACAGTCTGGGCTTCATACATACAAAAATCTGCAACATAATGTCTTCAACATTTTGGCTTCATTCCAACAACATCTGGGTATGCATCCATAAACTCTGCAAACACAAACACAATAGAATATGCAAGAAGGCAGCAAATTACAATGCAACACAACTTATGGAAGAGAAATCTGCAACATATATTGTATTCAAAATCTGAAAATAAAGGGAGGCTCTCCCTTTCAAATCTGAAAACAAACACACACAATAGACTATGCAAGAAGGCAGCAAGTTACAATGCAACACAACTTATGGAAGAGAAATCTGCAACACATATTGTATTCAAAATCTGAAAATGGATTAAATAAACATGAAGCTCATGGGCTTCCTTACAATCTGGGCTAACTACTTACAACAATCTGCAACATAATGTCTTCAACATTCTGGCTTCATTTGTAACAACCCCAAAACCGGGTAAACAAAAATTTTCTACTTTCACTAATAAGATAAAAGGAAATACATTTATAATGACAAAGTAAATAAACTTTTCTTTTCATTCTAATTGAACATTTCATCATAAAGAAATAAATGACACAATACTTCATTGTTCTATTTTCCAAGTAAATAATAGAGTATGCTTTCATGATTACTTTTCTAAATAAAAAGCAAGGTAAGAATCTTACAAGTGTCAAACATAGCTCGGAAGCTTTTGAGCAAATAGGAATAAGACTGTCCAAGATCTTCCCTTTCAAACCTTGGTTCATCAGAAGTCTTCTGTGGAGGAGAAACATCACTCAGGTGCTTTTCCACCAACCACGGACTTATATTGCGGTCCCCCGCACGTTTACTGTTAAGTAGATGGCCCTCTCTTCTACGAAGAGATTGGTTGGGTAACCGGTTCTGTATGACCAACTGAGCATAGTGTGTAGTCCTACATAACTAAATCCTTGTGCCCTCACAATCTCAATCGAGCATGCAACCTGGACTACTGTGAACTGACAGTGTAATTCGTCTCACAGTCTAAGTGGACGTTAGGTATACTACACTACTTTGGCCAAAGTGTTTCGGCAGTACTTAAACTGACGGTCATCTATCACTTGCACTAAGTCAGGTTCAGTTTGACTTAAGGCTGCCTTATCCTACGCGTAGGTTGAGTCCTTTCCGTGGGTAGTCAATCACCCTAGACTTCCTACTTCAACTACTTAAACAGGAAATGGAGTACAGTCAACAAGGGGTCCCTCTGGTACCTCCTAACATGGAAATCTTTATCCATGGAGTACATAGCTTTCTCTAGTTAACCTATTTAACTTTAAAGCTTTAGACTACCTTGGTACTGAATCCACCCTCGTCCTAGTATTAAATAACTAGTCCCTTTTCCTTTATTTAAGGAGTTCAAGCAGTATTCAAGTAATACAATACATAATATACTTCTATTAAAAAGTATTCAAACATTTCCCTTGCATGCTATTTCTTTTAACAAACTTTACTATGAATTCAAGCTATCTCTATTCAATAAGCTCCTTCCTATGAAATTAAACTATTTCATTTCAACAAGCTTTCCCCTATGAATTTAAGCTATCTCTATTCAATAAGCTCTTTCCTATGAAATTAAACTATTTCATTTCAACAAGCTTTTAAGCTATTCCATGCTTTCACTATGAAACAAGTTATTCCTAATTCAATAAGCCTTTTCTAATGAAATTAAGCTATTCCCAATTCAATATAATTCTTTAGAAAATGGAGACCTTCTAACATTTTCCTTTCCTACTTCATAACATAATGCAAAGCATAATCAAAGCAAGCAACTCATTTTATTTCAAATGACAAAAGTATTAAGAAGACATTTTCTCATGCATGTTTCTCTTGCTGCGAACGAGTTCAATCAGTAGCTTCTGCTCTTCCTCCACAGTCCTTCACAATCTTTTCCAGTTACTTATCCCAGCATGAACAAAGTATGACTCTCAGGTAAATGCAGTACAACAATGAGGGAATATAGCTCTCAACAATTCTGATCATGTTGGTGTGTGTTTTGAATACGCCACCATACACAGAATAAAATGCCCAAGGACACTTTATCCTCTCTTGAAAAGTAATTGCAAATACCTAGAAGATAATACAATGACTCCAATGTTTCTTTTGGCCAGGTTATGACATATGGACAAGGTCAGTGGGCGTTGTGATTTGCTGGTAATCACAAGGGGACTTACATAAAATTCATTTCTCGAGTCGAGGACTTAGACAGTTTTATCATTGAAGCTCTTTTGATGGGTGTTTCAGTTTTTCCAAAAAAAAGGGCAAAAGGATAAGGGTTTAGAAATCTAAACTACGCCTAAGAACTCAAGAGACGGCAGTGACGAGATAAAATAGGGTAACCACACTTTGTTTCGCCTCCTTTGGACAACTACGCAAAGTGGGTGCAATCTTCAAAGGAAGTGATAATAATTTTCATGTTTGAATTGAAAACAAACAGAAGTTAAGCATCCACAATTTAATGGCTCAGACTAACTTTGCACATCGAATACAAATCATCCATTCGACAAAAGTATGAGCTAAATCTTATCTACCACTGCTATCAAATCTATCATCCACTTAACAAACATATAAATGAAATGCTAATCTAATTCTACTCTAAGTGTTGAAGGAGAAATATTAAACCTTGCACACTATTTGAAAACAAAAGTGATTCTAAGCAAATCATGCACTAGAGCTTTTATTGACGGAAATAGTCTTGTCGCAACAATATTATACTACTTGTTGTACCCAAACCGAAATTTTTGCTTCATTAAAGCATTTTGCTTAAAATGGTCTAAACCTTGTAAAAGTGGGGTCAAAACTCAATTTTCGGGCAAATAAAGTATGGGCTTTTAGTCAGTGTGATGCCAGGAAGATACTGGCAAAATTTGAAAATTTTGAAAATTAGGGGTTTTGAAATCTATTTTTAGCCCGAAACCCTAAAAAATAGGAACTTGTCAGAATTGGATGAAATTAATTTTGATTGGCTTATTTCACATCACAATCACAGTGGTGAAGTCAGTTTCAGTTAAAAGTCAGTTTAAGGCTGGTGGGTAGTTTTCACTTTTTTAGGAGAAAAGTTAGGATCTTCGGGGTCATCAATGGCAGTTGGCCAGTACCAGGTGTCAATATCTAAGCCTGAAACTCAAAGAGGAACGCTCTACGATAAAAGATGTTGGAAATAATGCTTTTGATGGAGGGGATTTTCAGATTGGCAAAAAGTGCTAAAATATTCTAAGTCTGGAGAACTTTTCACTATGTAACGTAGTAGACACTTGCGCAATCAACGTGCAAATCAACTTTATAGTGTCCGTACATGTGAAAATGATGAAGTATAGTCATCCACACACCTCAGCAGTCACAACGCTTCGACATGGTCAACAGCAGGGATGGATACAGCGTTTGCAAAGCATAAAATGGTGAAAATCAATGAATTCAAAACAAATCCGCTCCCCTGTAGCCTAGGGGCGCCCTTCCTTTTGAAGGTCAAGATTGGAGGGTTTTGGATTAAGAACACATTCATTATGTTCAGTTTTCAGTCGGCTTTCCGATTAGCCATGAAGCAAGATTATCCGAGTTACAGAACTCCGGCAAACGAAGACAGAAGCAGAGGTTGCGAAGAGTGTTTTCATCAAGGAGGCAGTCTAGAGATGCAAATCTGCTCCCTTCTAGCCCAAGGGCGATTTTCTTTTTGAAGGCCCAGATCTAGATGCATGTGTGTTTTGATGGTTTCAGCCTTTGCAGAATTAGTTTAGCTTTTCAACGAGCTATCAAGCGAAAGCGTATCCAGTACAGAAATCCGGTTATCAGCATTAGAAGTGGAAATTGTAAGCAAGATACATGTCAGATGAAGTTTTGTAGAATGCAAATCCGCTCCCCTGTAGCCCAGGGGCGATCCTGAATAAGACCTGTTTGATGGATGAATTTGCAATTGAGGTCTTCTGAGATCTCTTCCAGCTCAGTCCAGCTTTGCAGTGTATCCGTTCACAAGACGATCCGATATTCTGAATAACTGTGACAGAGGTCCTACCGAGCATGTAAAACAGAGGATGGTGAAGCGTAGCTACACAAAGCTGCACAGCTGTAGGCTAGGGGCGATTCTCCTTTAGGCCTGCCAGACGGGGTTATTTGCAATTACGGTCTTCACAAGACTTGTGTGCAATTACTCAAGCTATCCAACGAGTCTAGCCGACAGCCTCCGGGATTTGGCGAATGCTCGTACGTGCGAGGTCAAGATGATAATGCTGTGAAGAAGAGTTGATTGAAGGCAGTTCAAAAAACGACTAAGTGTAAGAATGTTATTTTCTTTGAAAAAGGCAATTTTCTTTTAGAGGCCTTAAAAGCAATTTTCTGGCTTCGTCGTCTCCAAGAACATCTCTTGCAAGTTGACCAAACTGTACAGCAAGACAGACGGCACGCGTATCGGAACATTCCAGTTCCCGGTATCAAGGGTCAAAGTATGGTGTTCAGTTGAAAATCACACTTTTGTCAAAATGGTGTTTGAGCTATCACAGAATAGGGGCGCTCATGCTTTTGGGGTTCTTAATACAATTTTCAGATCCTTCACATACAGTCATTAGATGCAGGATACTTCTAGTCATGCAATGAATCCATTATTCAGTCAGTGGAGTTCATTATTCATTGTCAGCGGCAGTTTGAAACATCAGAAGGCAAAACTAAGAAATGGCTAAGTCTGGAGTCAAAACATCAATTTAATCAGAGGCGCCTTATTTTCTAAGGTATCAGATGAGCTCCATAGCGGTTGTTGCTCCCAGCAGACATTTCATCCTTGTCATACAAGCTTCGCGGTGGATATCTCAGCACAGTCGCAGGCTCAGTCAGTCAGCCAGAAATCAGAGCTGAACATGGTCAGTTGTAACTTTGCAGTCAGCTACAAAATAGGAGATTCTTAAAAATCTCATAACTCTTGCAAATGGAAGCCTAAAAGATCAAAATTTGACTTTTTGGAATCAGGGAAGTGTGTTGAACACAGCAAGATGCTATTTTTGGCAAAAAATGAAAAAAAATATTTTTGCATGCAGAGCATTGAAAAGTGACGAATTTCTTCAAAGACAGATATTGGCGCCATTTTTAGTTTTTTGCATGTGTTAAAAATTAAGATATTATTTTTAGTCTGAAGACTCAGAGACAGTGGCAGTTCAACTGGAGAGAAGCCAATCGATTTTCCTTTTTCTAAATTAGGGTTACATTATGCATGCATGATGGTACGAATTGTTTATTTAAACAAGCATGGCGCCTTTCATCATTCACACAGCTTTGAAAGTTCGAATTTCTTTCGAAGAGATTGGCGAATTTTCATCAAAGGATCAAGTTCGAAGGTGGTAAAATATTCTTTTGCAGGTACAAGTTCAGATTCAGCATCAGATTCAAGGCAGAGTGGCGATTTTGACAGAAGAAGATAATAATTAAATAAAAAATTTTTAAAAAAAATATCTTTCTTCTTCTCTATATTTCTTCCATCTTCTCGTCTTAAATTCTCTTGCATGTTCGAAGTGTTGGCAGATTTTGGCAAAACAAAATATCTGGGTTGATTCAGAAGAGCTTTCTCAGCAAAACCCATGTGCCAGAATTTTTCAGGAAAATTTGTTCGAGAACATCTGTTCTTGAAGCTTTAATTTTCTCAACCGAAATTCTTTTGCATGGCTGAGTAAAGGGTAAATTTTTGCATTTCTGACGTTCTGGGTTGTCTTAGAATCATTTTCTGGACAAAACCCATATCTCGGATTTTTTCGTAAAAAATTCTCATCCGACAAGCTATTTTTAGCCTCAGCAGGTTATTTTTGGCTTTCCAAAAAAGTTGTCAGAATATAGCCGTGTGCACAGTCAACAGGCAAGTTTTTCAGAATGCAGTTCACTCAGCTCGAATTCAAGACCAAATCGGTCTTAACCCATGACTTCATCGGAACAGTTGATACAGATCTACATAAGGTGTTGCGGGAGGTGGTTTTGGATCCACTCAAAATCAGGGATTCAGTTATCAAGAATATTCAGCAATCCGGGTTGCTTGAGGCCGCTTCCATACCTATTTCGGTGCATTGCGTGGAGTTTGTAATATCTTGCATCAAGCATTACAATTCCGCTACACGAGAGATACGGTCAATAGATGGACGTGTTATATGCAGTCTCAAACCTCTTGATATCGAGCGAAGTCTAGATATTCCTCAACATTCGGATGGGATGGTTATTTCCATGAGTCAAAGCGAGCAGGCATTCAATGCTGGACTGGATAAGTGTCAAAACAAGATGATAGAGAGATGGCTGAAACAAAAGAAGAGCAAGTTGCCAAACAACTTGGGTCGTGGCGAGTGTAAGGATGAATACAATATTTTGATTACACTGCTTAATCGTGTCTCAGGTCATGCAGATGCGAACAAATTTCACCCGTGGATGTATTATATCATTGGTAGAATCATCTCGGGGCAAGAGCATTATGACTGGGCATCCTTCATCAGCGATGTTATTCATGAGCAAATCACCGGTTTCCTAGCTGCACATCAATTTCATATGTGTTCTTACCTGGTGTACTTGATTGCTTATCAGAATCAGTTTAATGGTTTGAATACGGTGGGCATACTCAGTGTACAGAAAGTCTATCGTTACTATGACCAGCTTGAGTTCACAAAGGCTGAAAGTCATTTTAAACGTGTGCAAGAGGCTTTCTTAACTTATACAGTGAGAAACTTGGACCGGGAGTTGCATATTCGCATCTCGACAGTTGCCAGAGCAGCAATGAAGAATTGGGCAGATTGGTACATTCAGTTCCCTACATACACCTATATTCGTGTCTATGGATACACAGGAAAACCAGCTATGTTACCACGTTATCCTTCGGATAAAACAATATTCATGGAGTTCCTGAGGCAGCTATATGAAGTTCACAAACGTTTGCGCATCAAGCGTAAACCAGCTGCCAAGTTTCCTTTGCAATTCGGGATGTATTGGTGTAGGACGGCAGTTGATGCTAAGACCGCAGGTCAAGAGTTAGAAAATTGCAAACTCAAGTACCTGGTGGATACACGCACATATGATCCTTGGGGTCATTACGCAGCTCGCCTGGGTAATCTCTCTTATCACAAACCTGCGATGGAAGATTATTGGGTGAATTGTGAGGATGATTTCGAAGTTCGCAGACGTAGCTATAGCAGGTTCTCTCTTCCACAAGTTTCTGTTTTCTTGGCAGAAGATGTGGAAGGATTGACAGAGGGTGAGGGAGATACACTTCCTCAATTTTATAAAGAGCAGGTTGATGGACAACCACTGCCGTTAGTAAACTGGTATGCCAAAGAGTTCGCATCAGTAAAGGAGAGATCGAGCAGGGTCATCCAAAATAGTATGCTTTATTTAGAAAGCAGAAGGTTGAGAAAGGCATCTATGCCTAGAGCAGAGCCGCCAACAGAAGGACTTGTATTGCCTTCTTCTTCAAAACCTAAGCAGAAGAAGAGGAGCAATCCTCTTAAAAAGAATCCAGCGCCTAGTAATTCAAAGGGAAAAGCATCTGTTGCGATTCCACATGTAGAGCCAGTTAGAGAAGTTATTCAGACTTCTCTGCAGCTTGAGGTTCAGCCCCGTATGCCGTCACCGACACCATTAGAGCAGCCTCCCATTCCAATTCACATTGATTTGGACGTAGATTCACCTCCTCGCAGCGATTCTTTTATACATTCACATTCATCGGATCCTCCTACGACTAGTACAGGTCTTTCCAGTGGGATTAGTCGGGATTCATCTTGGCTTGAGAGTCAGCTGGGAAGAAAGAGGAGGCAACCATCTTACATACTTGATCATTCAGATTTTGATCATGACCATCAAGATGTGCCTGAAAAGAGGATCAAGAAGCAGATACATATTGGGAGAAGTGCAGATAAGGAATTCATTGTTGAGACTGCTGTACCTCCAGAAGATAAGATGGAAGCTCAAGACTTCGAGGTTATCACAGTTCATTTCGGTAAGAGTACTCGTCAGACAGATATTGATCTCCTACAGGTTGCTACAGATAGCGTCAAAGATAGGATGGTGAAAGATGGTGAAGATAAATCAACTCTCAAGGCTGAAATACAGCAGCTTCGCCAGTACATTTCTAGCCTTGTACACAGGACAGGGGATGTTGTCACCGCGCTTCCACATATGTTAGAACCACCAGCAGAGTAGGGTCAGATTGATCTCTTGGTTGCATATGGTAAGCGATTGGAGGAATGGGAAGAGGAGTTTGTTGCTAGAGGTCGCCTTATACTTACAGAATTGTATCAATTGCGGTATAATGCACGTGAGCTTCATTTACGACTTCAAGATGAGGAACGTGATTTGGCTATTAGTAAACCCAGGGATGAGATTCTGATTGCCAACTTGGGAATGTCATTTGATTCAGTCACAGAGGCAGAGGATAAAGAAGAGGTCTACATTTGGAGAACACAGTTGATCTTCAAGGCAAAGATAGAAGGAAAGATCGTATCTGAGGTGGCTGAGAGCAGAGAGCATGTTACTAGTGCACTCCGCTATATAAGAGACTTTGTGTCTCAATTACCATGTGTATATCAGCGTGTGGGTGGTGACTATGTTGAGCTTGTTGACATCCAGTTAGAGCTCCAAGCACTTATTCACGGTATTTTCAGTGGTGAGACCATTGGCTGTAAGATGAATCAGCTTACAGCCATGTCAACATTGTTTGATGAGGCAATCAGGAGAAAGGGTGAGTTCCAGTGTCAGATGACTAATGGAGAAGACATGCTGCACAGACATAGGATTCTTCGCCAAAGCTTCAGTTCTCCAGATGGAGATGCAGTCAACGACCTCGTAGATTGGTTAATTTCTCAAGATCAGGGTCAGTAGACTTCAGTTAAAGGCGTCCCACCTTTTTCCAAGATAGACATTAGACACAGGAGTTAAACTCGAGGCTTCTTTCCGAGTTAACTGGTTGTTACACATTGCATGTCTTGTTTGTCTTGGAAATATCTACAAACACTTGGAGTTTAGATTAGATCTTTCAGTCAACTGATGATAGCATTCCAGTTGATTTGCTTTCAATAAGGACGTGCATGTTGCACCTTGTCCATTTAGATTAGATGTTTCAGTTAACTGATGATAGTTTCGCAGTTAACTGTATAGTTTCATTCAATTGATTTTAGAATAAGATCTTGCATGCATTTACCAGAACTTTGGATTGACTCAAGGTGATTTTAGGGTTGCCTACACCTTGAAGTCTATAATAAAACTTTAAAGCTCACATTTGTAATTTAACTTTTGCTTGATAGCATACATCTTTGCTTCTGCACATGTATTGCTATTATTGTATCACATTCAAAGAGTAGTACTGTTATAATAAATTGCTACGCCTACCTTGCCTTCATGTTATTGTTATGGTGTTTATTCGACCTTAGTTAAATGGGGTTGTTGGTTTGATCGTTATTGCATGCGTGTTGCATCTATACAATCTACTGTCCCAGTTGCTTACCTTTTGTTTTGTTGATTATAAGCCTATTCAGAAGAGCAAATAGTTGCGCCTACCTTGCCTTCATGTTGCGAAACTGTACTTAAAGCTTATCGTTTGATGTGTGTGATAGTAGACTCATTCAGCCAAGCAAATAGTTGCGCCTACCTTGCCTTCATGTTGTGAGGCTGTACCAGGTTTACCGTTCATTTGTTTGTTTTAATAAACTTCTTCCCGGATTAGCAAATAGTTGCGCCTACCTTGCCTTCATGTTGTGAGCCCGCACCTGGAGTTTATCGTACAATACATTCTTGCTCCATTTCCTCATGCTCTGTTTCTTGAGAAAATTGGATAGATATTAAAGAAGTTAGCTTACTTGTAGTTACATGATCTGCGAAACCAGAAAATACTTAGCTGCAACGTTCTAGGTTTTCTTAACCTTGTGCCTCTACCAGTTGAGAACAAAAAGATAGGACATTAGTTTAGTTTTCTATTTTATGCATTCCGGCTAGCGAGGAAGCTTCCCCTCTAATTTGAAGCACTCATTACGTGGTGTACGCTTAAAATTTGTCGATCTGAACTCACACTCAGAGGTGTTAGTTCTTAAAAGCCAACTACCTCCTCATACAAATTGTAAATGAGAGCAATCAAGTTTATATAGAGTTCATGAATTTGAATAAACGGCTCAAATTAAAAATGAGCCAACAACCAAGATCAAAACAAATAAACCCTAATTAGGGTTTCCCAAAATGACTTCAGTAAACAGAGAGTTGACAGGGTGATGTGGCGCTTTGGAGCTATTTTCAAGGAATTACATCCCGATCCTCCCACGTCGCCGTGTGTTCAATGAATCTGGACACGATCAAGGCAACTTCATCCATGGTGACCTGAGAAAGCATTCCGATTCTGAATTCTAGTCCGTCCACACTCTTGGCGCATCTGGCAAAAGTATCCTCCCACTCTGGCTTGGTCTTCTCAAAAGACTCTCGGATGCTTAAGAAGTTCGCCAATTTGGCCCAATCCTGCTTCAGAATAGGTCCTGTGATGGCAAAGATGCCTTCTTGGACCTTCCCTTTCAAAACCTCTAACTGCAGGTCATTCTCTCGTAGAGCCTCCTTATCCAGGATATCGGCAATCATGTTGAGGAGTTTGGCCTGAACTTCTTTGACCTGTTCTTCCAATCTGATACCATCAACCTTCACCCTCTCCAAGACTTCGCCTCGTGCCGTCAAGGCCCAATACCAGGTGTGGAAGTCATAGGCTGCTCCTGCTGCAATAACACCTCCGTCTATCAGCTCCTGCTTAGGAACTCCTTTCAGAATCCTAAGGCAAGGGATTATCCTATCTTGCACATCCGGAAGGTTATCCCATACTTCTGCCAAAGCAGCCAGCCTAGAAAGTAGGGCGGTGGCCTGACCATAAACCAGAGTCAACCTCTCCACAAATGCCTCAGCTTCAGTCCCCTTTGCTGCTATCCATTCTCTGGCTTCCCGAACGGTGACCATGTTTTCTTCTATCTCCTTAACGGCCCCCTGTGAAGAGTTCGGAAGTAGAGAAGCTGCCGTGTTGTCTTGATCAAGTGGCTTGATCAAGTGCTGGATATACCCCTTTAGGTGCTCAATTTCTAACTGGCACTCTTTCCTCTTGGCTACCTCCTTTGCCAACCTTGACTTGATAGTGGACACTGAATTGTCCAAGTCTTCAATTTCTTGGCCCTTCGTGGTTGGGCCCAAGTCAATGGTTGTGATGGCATAATCTTGTGGAGCCATGTCCTCCTGTGGCCTGTCCATTGTAGGCACTGCGATCTGCACTGTCTGTTGCCGGCTCCATCTCTCTGTATGCTCGAGAATTTCTTTGCTGGCTTCTTAACGGCAGTCTGCGTAAGTCTGGCCAAGAAGTCAGCAGTGTCATTCTCTTCTGGCTCCTCCACTGGCGCCTGTACTTTCAGCCTCTCTCTTAGCCAATCCGGGATCGTCGGCTGCTCTATGCCTTCATCTTCCGGCCTGTCTTCTCTGTCAGGGACGTCCAGAATTCCCCTAAGGGCTGAAATCATTCCTTCCTGGAAATCCTCATTTTGGGTGTCCACATTTTCATCATCGGACTCCAATATTTCTGTGCCCGTGGGAGATGGTGGCGCATCTTCGTCCGGCTGAGGCTCCATATTGTTTTCCGGAATCGGGGAAGGATCCCTAATGTCAGCTAGTGAAGCGTCTACAGTAGCCAGCATCTCCTCAATATTCCTAGATGCGCCGAGTGTGAAGGCTTTACCTTAGCCTGCTTCTGAACTGGCTCCTTGCCTGCAACTATCTCCTTCCTTTTCTTGGAAGTGGTGGCCTCTATCATCTCTACGCCCTGGGATGCATCCGCATTGGAAGAATAGGATTCCGCCTCACTCAACATATCATAAGTTAAGGTTATCCTTTTTCGCCGGAGTTCCTGAATCTGTTGATCAACCCACCACTGTGTATACTTGACGACTGGTCTCATCAAAGTATTCAAATCGGCGTGCTCGGGTTCTGACCATCTGACCACCGACAAAGGCAAGCTCTCATCAAGGTGCGGCTGTACCTGCTGTCCATCTTCCTCCAACTGATCCGGCACTCGGCAAAGTTCTGTTGCTCTGATCAAACTGACAGGCAATCTGGACCACATCTTTCGCCTAACTTCAAACTCGTCCGCAGCATTTGCCCAGAAATCTTCCAGTTCGACCCTATGCTTGTACCTCCTTCCATCCACCGTCTTGATATGGTGATGCGGGTCGAAGTGGCTCCTAGATGGGTAGGTAGCAAAAGGATAATGCTGAATCTCGAGCCTGGCACTATCTGCTGCCTGGGATGACGGACAAGACTCTAGCATGTTCCCTATAAAGAAGGGAAAGGTTACTGCCGCCTTTTGCTTTGTCCGTTGGAGGCCCTGAAATTCTTCTAGCTGCCTTAGTACTTCCAACAGGACCATCTTGTTAGTTGGGAAAATGGGCAAACGATATGGGCTCCCAGTGAATCCCTGGATTCTGATGTACGTGTATCGGGGATACTGGATAAACCATGACCCATATTTGCCAATCAGCTTCTTGGCCTCAGGAGTCACCGTTGATGCGTCCCTCCCTGGAGTATTCTGGTGATATACATGAGGAAGGCGTCATGAGCTCGCCGGAAGTGCGCCTTTTCTTTCAACTGCAATTGTGGATAGCAGTCGTATGCCTTCAGCTCATTTGATCCACCGCCGACCGTGCCCTTGCATATCAAGCCTGCATACTTGTAAGTCCTAGCCAACATGTAGATGACATAAGAACTCATATAAAACGTTTTAGTTTTCTCTAAGTTGACAAGCTGCTCGTGGAGGTTGTTGCTAATCATTCGTGACCAGTTAAACATCTTTACGCCCTCTGTGATGTCCTCAATAAAATAGTACATCCATGGCTCAAATGGCGCCCCCAAAGGACTGCCTGCTATTCTGTTCAGCAAGATAATGATGTCTCCGTAGTCTTCCTTGAAGTCCGTACGCATCAACTTCTTGGGCATTTTCTTGACCGACGGCCTAGGTTTGTCCAGCCATGACTTGTTGATGTTGGCGGCACAAAGGTCAGGCTGCTCATCATACAATCTCTGGGCGTCTTCCTTAGTCTTGTAGGTAGTCTTAGGATACTTAGGAATGCCGAAGGCTTCTTGTATGGCCACCTCTCCCAGATGCGCCAATATTCTCCCGTCAGGTGCCACAATTTGTCTTAACTCAGCATTATAATGCAGCGCACACTCCACCATTAATTCAGCACACTCCAGTGCAGGCGGAAATCCGGCAGCTTGGAAGATACCATTTCTCACCATCCTCCTGGCAGCAGGCGTTGGCAAAGGTCCATTATGCCCATATATTCTCTTCTTAAATTCTTCGAGGTCAATGTGGCCAAGGTTGGTGTCCGAGACGTCTTTCCATTTGGATTTAATTCTAGTCTCTGGCTGCGATCCTTTGCTTGCAAACTTCATCTGTGCTTTCTTGGATGTTTCTCCTTGATCGACTGTCAACCTGCAAGTACAAAATGCTTAACATTAATATAAAAACTTTTAAAATCAAATTACTCCGGGTGTAGTTTGGACAAAATCGCACTTTTCAGCTTATTGAATTGAAATTTCTGTCAAAAAGCAAGCTGAAAGTAATAAATTCGCCTATCTATGAATGAAATTCGTGCCGGAAATGAAGTAGAAGATAGGAATGAGGTGTAAACATATAGCCGATTAACTTCCAAACCTCAAAGATCGTGTTTTGGCTGCAAATGAATTTAAAAATTCAGAAAATCTACCAGAAGAAGTGCGCCAAAGCTGGGAAGTGGGATTTTCAGCCAAGAAATGACTTATTTCTTCCTAAAAATCACGCCTGTCAACAAGAAATTGCTACTTTGATTCTCACAACAACGTTACTTGCACTAAATTTTCCTTCGCAAACGATTCCCAGAAGATTCGAGAAAGATAGCCTCTTCTCAGCCGAAATTGTGAAGAAATGAGTTGCTGAAACTCATTTTATGGTTGAGAAGTGCGATTTTCCTCAAGGAATTGCTTTCTTTTCTCTGATTTTCTTCCAATTTTTAGAAACGTTTTCTTCTCAGATCAGCAAGTTTCTAATTTCACTTTCAGTCGTCGAGGCAAGTTTCTAATTTTCATCTCTGTGCCACCTCTATTTGAGATTTTCGAATTTCTCAAAAAAATTGTCTAAGTGTTGGAGAAAATATCAAAAGATATTAAATTAATTGTTTAAAATTAACTTTCCAACGTATTTTAAATCTTCAAATCATGGCAAAGTTAAATTCATCTAAGGCAGAATAATTTAATCTTCCGAATAATCTCCAGACTTCGAACTTTTTAATTAAAATTCCCTAAGTGTCGGGAAATAATTAAAATATTAAAATATTAAATTCCAACCCGTTTAAAACTGATACATGGCTAAATTTGTTTGTCCGTGGCTAAATATTCATTTTTCAATTGTCTGCCTAGCCAAAATGTGCTCAACGATTTGTCTACCAATTTCCAACTCTTCGGGTGGACTTCTGACCTTTCCGGACGTTTTACTTAGCCAAATAATTCATTTTCTCTCTCCTTCTGGGTTGGGCGAACTTGGAGATTTCTCTGCCATTTTGCCATTTTTTATTCATGCCTTAGGAATTTTTCCAAGCTGAGAGGGGCGGACTTCATGGTTTGCCTTGCCTTGCATTCTTCATTTCTTGCCAAAGAATTTCATTTCGTCTTGCCGAGGAGTAATTTTCATGCCGTCCTAACCTCTTCTCTCTCTAGACATTTCTTCATTTTCATGCCTTAGAAAAATTTATCTTCTAAAGTTGGGCAAATTTCTCATAATTCCTTGCCAATGGCGTGTTTTATCTTGTATTTGTCTAGGGCGGACTTCACCCTTCTCTTGCCATGGCGAGTTTTGGTCTTGCCTTGTCCAATGGCCAACGTTACTTGTAATTTCACCATTTAATTCAATTAATAGCGAATTTTCTATGTAATTTCACCCCTTCCAAACACCTTGGAGCGGACCCCTTCATAATTTTACCCTTCTCCACACTTCTTGGGGCGGACTTCTCATATCTCATGCCATTTTCCATATGGCGGACTTCATAAGTTGTTTGCCATTTTCCTCTAGGCTGGGCGGACTTCACATTTTCCATGCCACTTGACTTATGGTGGACTTCATCATGCCTTAGCCACTTCCTATCTTGCTGGGCGGACTTGGAGACCTTCATGCCATTTGACTTTCTTGGGCGGACTTTGACCTTCTTGTGCCAAGGGCGGACTTGGCTTCTCCTTTGCCATGGGCGGACTTTAGCTTCCTTGTGCCATTCGTCTCTTCCAAACATCTTGGGCGGACTTCATGCTCTTCATGCCAAGGGTAGACTTGGCATCCTTCTTGCCTATGGGCAGACTTTGCTCTCTTTGTGCCATGGCGGACTTTGGGCCTAGCTTGCCAGTGCCTACCTTTGGCATGCCAAAGGTAGGGCGGACTTCCTATACTTCATGCCACTCCTTCCTTGAGGGTGCCATCTTAATACTTAGCCATTTTCAAAATTTTTGCTATTTTACCTTGATTCTTTTGACATCTGGAGGTGTGCTGATTTCTTGCCTGATGGAATCCAAAAATAGAAACTTTCTAAAAATAGAAAAAGCAAAAAGCATCCCTAAAAAATAGGAACTCCAGAATGGCCTAAAAATGCCGAAAATCAAAAAAGCAAAAAGCAAAAAAGCAGAATCCCTAAAAAATAGGAAGTGTCAGAATTGATCGAAAGCAATGGCGTTCCTCGTCTATTGGGTCTTCTGAGCATTTCCATGACGTTTAAGCATTCAAACGGGTTCAAAATTTCAACTTGGCCGGATTGACTCTCAAAAAGTTATTCAAATTTAGGACTCTAAACTGGCGATTCAGAGGGCGACATCAAAACTTGGGGGTCCCCATTTGCAATGGGGCGATGTGTGAAATAGGTCACAACATTTGGCGACTCCACGTTGGGAATGTTCCCGAACATTCTGAGGACAATACCCACTTTAAACCCAAAAAGTCTTAGATTAGTTCCAATTAGCTTATCCCTCGGTTAAAAAAAGTACTTAAAAGAAAAGGAAAATCTTAAACTATATCAAGATTTTTCATCCGCTAGTTACAAGTGTGTGCACTTGGCATTCATTTCCTTCTCGTGAGAACACTAAGTCTCTTTGGTTCCATCATGGCTTTCATCCTAACCAGTTCTTAACTCCAAAAGCATCCTTGGATAGAGCCTTGCTGCCAGCGAGCGTCCATAGCCCCGACGAGGTTATCTGCTATAATCTCACGGAGATTGCTCTACTTCCGGCGATTTGATTTCTCATGTATATTGACTGTACGCCTGTAGAGATGTCCGCACACCCTTAGCCAAGTGTTTTATCTCTTTTTCTTATTTTCTTATTTTGATATTCTTTTCTTTCGCAAATTTTGTACACTTTGGCTTGTAAGCAGTGAAGTTTACGAGGGCTTGAGTATTATAGTGGCGCTGAAGTAAGACTTTGATTATTTTCTTTGTTCAAACCATGATTTCTCCTTAGAAACGATCGTGACTTAGAGAACTTATCATATGTGTGAGATGTAGTAACTGTAAGATTTCAAAATCAAGATATAATAGATGATTCTTCATTTCCGTCAAGTACTAGCCTTAATCTTGAGGATACTTTCGAGACAACTAATCTTGAGGCTTGAAGGTTTTCTACGAATATTTGTCCAAGGAATACTCATAACATAATTAGGTGAAATCAATCCAGAGTGTGCGTGTAAGCAACATCACCCTTCTCACAAGATGGGAATCCCTCTTATTCAAACTAAACTAAACACACAAAACCCAAGCAAACTAAACTACGCACACAAAGCAAAGAAAGCCAAGAAAGCAAAACAACTAAACTAACCAAAACAAAAGCAAGAAAACAAACCAAACTTAAAATGAAACTAAACTAACTATATACAGGTGGGTCCCACTTAAAGATTCAAGGTCGGAAATAGTGTTTCAAGAATTGCTCGTTGACTGGCAACGGGATATCCTCTCCAGTTAATGTCTTCAACCTGAATGCGTTTTCTCCCAAAATTTCGGAGACTTGATATGGTCCTTTCCACAAACTATCGAACTTCTCATGATCACCTCTCCTCTCATGTGCTTTGTCCCAATACAGGACTAGGTTAGAGATTCTGAATGATTTTATCGTTGCACGTTTGTCGAACCATCTCTTTACAACCCCTTGATGCTTCGCAAACTTTTCCAAGGCCTAGTCCCTCTGTTCTTCGAGTAACA
>CM021107.1:408552190-408595820 GCA_007115665.2 Sequoiadendron giganteum
ACCCTTGTCTTATGCCTATGGTATGTGCTTTCTTGATAGTTGAGTTTTTAGGCCACACTAGAACTTTACCATCGATAAATGTTACTCTGTAGCCATTGTCTTCAAGGGCAGAGATGGATATAAGATTTCTCTTAATTCCAGGTACAAATAGGACTCCAGTGAGTTGTAGAGAAATCCTAGATTTCAACTTGATGGAGCATGTTCCAACCCCTTTTATAGGGTATGCAGAATCATCTCCGATGGTTACTTCTTCATCAAACTTTTCAGTCATGGAGTCTAGGTGTTCTTTGAACCCTGTGATGTGTCTGGATGAACCACTATCAATTACCCAATTTTGAGTGTTGTCAGATACTTGATTAGAAAGGGCTATGTAGAACACAAGGTTCTCAATTTTCTTAGGTTCAGCCTCTGGTTCCCTAATAGTTTCTCTCATAAGTGAGACTAGTTTATCTGCTCTTGCAAGATGATTTTCAAATCTGATCACAATAGACATTATGAAGAATGTGATGTGAATTCGATTTTAGAAAATATGAATTTCTTTGAGCAATCTGATTTTAGATTTGATTTGGATTCGCACAACGTGGCTTTGATAGCATGTAAATGTAATCAAATCTTTCTATAAATGGGATCCTAAAACACTAAGATAACAGTAAGGTCAAGAAAATCTATACAAGAAAATTTCTAAGACAAATTATATTTATCCTATAAGATCAGATTTGCGATTTCCAGGTTTTGATTTCCAGATATAAGCTTCTATTGAATGTGCTGATTGCAGAACATTGTCCGATTTCTATGTTTGCATATCAAATGAGGAACCGCCATAAATAAGAGAAGAGTCCGCCCCTAAGAGGTGCGCCTCATGAGAGGACGTGTCTCCACGAGTGGAGACACGTCCACTCATGGGACGCGTCCTTTAGGGTGCGGGCTGTTTAACAGAGTTGTTTATCACTTGCTATGTATACATTAACACGTATACACCCTTCTACAAGATGGCGGATCCTTTTAAGAGAATTCTGATTTATATTAACATCTTTAATATTTCGATTTTATGCACATTATAATTTCGAATTTACTTATCTCAGAAATATAAGTATGAATAGCAATCTGATCTAATATAAATGAAGATGATGCCTTAGGAAATCAACATTTATATCAAACCTAAGCTATCATTCATCAACACAACCATTGCAACAAAAATCTTTTGTGAAAAAATCAGTGAACCAAAAGTATGATTTTGTCAAAAAATTGGGAAAAAATGGATTATCAAAAGACATAGAAAATGTAAAAAAAGAGAGAAAAACCTACTATTTTTTAATTTAAAGCAGTGTTCCGCAGAGTTTCCTGAAGGGGACGTGTCTTGGGGACGGGGGGACAAGGGGTCCAAGTTTGGGGACGATGGCCGGGGGGGGGGAGGTGCTAATATACATATGGTACTTGAATAACTAGTTATAAAAATATGTTTAAGAATAACATTTCAAATTAAACTTTGGCAAATTAGTAAAATTGCAAATACTAACAGTTTGAATACTTGAATACTATTACTAAAAGACTAAAAGTAAATAAAATATTAAAATTTGACAAATGAAATTGTCAAATTTGAGATTTCTATTATATGAATAGTGAAAATATGACATGTCACATCATAATATCATATCATAAAAATGATTACAATGAGTAGCATGATACATTGATATCATAATCAAAATAAGTACAAAATGCAAAAATGTAGTGAAGGGAGGCCTCTAATCATCCCTAAACTCCTCATCACTCGAACTACTGGAATCCTCACACTCAACCAAACTAACACCAGCCAACCCTGCATCTGAAGCCGAAACTGAAGCATCCTCATCAATCTGTTCTGGCTCCTCTAGCTCTACATCCCATCGTGCTGTTGGACTCTCTTTGTGCAAAAGTGTTTTGCGGTCAATGAGACGCAAAGCACTATGTACAACCACAAGCTTCTTTGCTCTCCTAGAGGTAAGTCTATTCCTCTTAAGAGAGTGGATGAAGCTATATGTAGACCAATTCCTCTCAACAGTTGAAGAACTAGAAACTTGAGATAACAATCAGATGGCTAGAGTGGTAGTCAAAGATCCCAATCCATGGCAAGTCCACCACAAAATTGTGTCCTACTGCACCATAGTTCGTATATCCATCTTGGCTGCTTCTAAATAACTCCTAAGAGTGGCAAATTTGGTCCACTTAGTGCGAATCACACTGGCATCTACATCATCATACATCCTCTCAATGCACCTGAAGAACCTTGCCTTCACCTCTGCATCCTCTATTGGTGTCACTCTACCAGGCCTAGTCAAGTACCACTTAGGATTAAGTGCATAGGCTGCCATATGCAAGGGAGTGTTGAGCTTCTCCCATCTCCTGTGAATGATTGGCTGAATGTGCTCATGGTAGAATGCTAATGTGGGGTTCCTCTCTCGCACAACAACCCTCATTTGATCAAGCATAGAATCGATGCACTCATACAACTCTCCAAGGCTAGGTACATCTGCATCCCCATACCTGATAACCTGGAAAATTGGTTTAATGATGGTGACAATATATTTTGCATCACCCCAAAACACATTGCTCTTCATCATATCCTTCACCCTCCTCCCCTGCTCTGTCTTAGGCTCGGCCCACCTACTCCAATCTGCTGTCATGACCATGATTTGCAGTGCCTCTTGCAACTCAATCATTCTGTCCAAGAGAATGAAATAGGAAGCATATCTCGTTTCAGTAGGTTTCAAGAACTCCTTCTTAGCGAAGTTCTTGAAGAGTGCATGTGATGTTTGGTGGTTGCAGATAAACATCTGCACATCTTGCATCATTAACCACTGCTCTAATCCAATCAATCTTTCCCATGCCCTTGAGTGCATTGTTCATGGCATGCACACAACATGGGGTCCACCAAATATGCCTATAAGTAGCCTCAACAAGTCTCCTTGCAACTTTGCACACATGTGCAACATATGTCACAACTTGGACCACATTTTGTGGCCCAACCTCCTTAATAGCATCCCTAAGAACCTCAAATTGAAAATCAGCATCTTTGCGATGCCCTGAACAATCAACTGCCTTAAGAAAATGAAATATCCCGAACCAATTTTTTCAAATTTTGATCACAGTTACAATGCAACATGCACCCGTTAAAGTTAGTTGAAACCAAATGTTGCATAAAGAACTCTAACCAAGGATGCGCCCTAAAACCACTTAAGGAAGAGGGGCTGGCATATGGTCAGAGGATCCCTAGAATCTACCATTGCTGAAAGTAAAACTCAACACCAAGCATGTGCTTTCAATCCCAGGGTGGGAATGGAGCTACCATATGGCGGAGAAATGCTGAAGAGTAACTCTAACCAAGAATGTGCCCAAGGGGACGATCATATGGTCAGAGGATCCCTACCAACTAAGATGCTGAAAGTAAACTCAACACCAAGTATGTGCTACCCAATTCCAGAATGGAAATGAGGCGACCATATGGCAGAGATATACGAAAATACAAAGCAACTACAGAATGTAAAGTAGGCGGCAAGCCAGCCTCTTCCACTTATCCAGTGGGAAATACAGTAAATGAAAGAGTAGAATTAGAATTGCTGATAGTACTACTAATCAGCTTACAATGTGTTAGAAATCTTGTCAAAGCATAGTAATCCAAGTTCTTCAATGCTGCAATAATTTGTAAGACTTCCTCAATGCTTGACAAACCTCTCTGGACTCAAACCCCTCACAAATCTGCATTTATCTATGACTGATATAACAGACCAGCAACTGAAAGGAAGCAATCAGCAACCCTAGAACTCACCAAAATACTCACAACTCACTCAATACTTGCCAGAATGACATGAGACCTGATGCAAACGAAAGCTATAATGATGGCAATGAGGACTAGACCAAGAAACAGCTAACAAATCGAAGTATTCTTTTTTCTAAACATTTGCCAGGCAGACCAGAATGGTGCGGCCAATAGAGAGAAGCGATTTTGCTTTTAAAAAATAAACACTCAATATTAAAATCTGAATCTTTGCAAGAAGGGTCGCCCCTATCAAGGAAACTCAATGAATCAATACCCAGAACGACTGTATTTTTATTTTCGGATTTATGAGTGAAACTACAGATTCAACTTGACTTCAGCAACTCCAGAAAAATGATAAGAATGCAAAATCTGAACTACAAATAAAACTCCAGCTACAAAGCAAACCTCACTACACAAACTCTCAACAATAAGCAAACTTCTCCACTAGGTGCTATCTCTCAAGCACGAAGTCGAGCCAAGGCTAGGAGGCTTTCATTCCTCGAAGCAGTCCCAAAGCCATTCCGACAGCATAACAATGTCATAAACATAAGATGATCAAATGAAGACCCAAGGCTCCCTTTTATAATTTTGAGAAGACACTTCCAGATGCTTCTAAAAGGTGCGTCCACTCCACAAGATGCTTTTAGGGTTTTGACTTGACCAAGTCTTCCTTCAACATGGCGTCCCTTTTCATAAAGGCAATTTTCCTTTAATTAAAAATTATCTTTTCTCCAAAAGTTGGCGTCCAATTCCATTTGAGCAATTAACTTTAGGAAAAATCGCAATATGTTCCTCATGAGAGAATAACCCTCAAAGTCCCCTTCTTTAAAATGACTTAAAGTCATATTACTAGGACAAGGGGTTATTTTATAAAATAAAACATTATTGACTTTAAATAACTTATTTCTCCAAAATGAACCTCTTAAGCCAAAAATCAGGATCACCCAATGAACTCCAAGTGAAGGAAAGTTGATTGAGCTGGTGCTGACTGGACCATTGCTAAATATAGAATTTACTAAAAATAGTAAATTCAAGAAGTTGCTCAGAATGCAATGCATGTGCCACCATTGCGAAGCTTTCTGAAAACCCAGAAGGAATCCAAAATCCAAACACCCAAACTCCAACAAGCAGAACCCTGAATCCTCAAGAGAACCCACCAAACAGTCGGAAACCCTAATTCTGCCTCTGACTAGCTGACGGCACCCCAGGGATAGGCCATCAATCACTGAGAAGTGCAGTGCTAAAAATGGGGACATTACAGAAAATATGGGCCCTCAGTACATGTAACCATGATGTTAATGAGTGGACGATGACTAATGTCCGTCCACCCATCCATGACTATGCTGCATCCTGTCTTAACCCAACACTCCTTCATCTTCTCCATCAACAAATTGATCTTGGAATAGTTCTTATCCAAGATCGTGGTCCTCAATTTCGTCTCACCTGGTGGCACATATGATGGTCCTCCCTTTGCCACCATCGATATCATATCCTTATAATAAGGAGATCGGGCAACATGAAACGGGATGCCATTGGCAAAGAAGAACTTGCCAATGGCATCATCTATGTCATCCTTGAGTTGCACATTAAACAAATCTGCTATGGGGTTACTTTGAGTTTGACTTTGCAATTTCCGTTTCCCCCTCGCCTCTCCTGCATAGGCACTAGAAGAAGAACCCGGTGTCCCTCCTCTCATCTGCAAAGTATGGCTGGATCTCTGTGGCTGGCTATGCTGAAGATGTGTCCTATGCACCAAAGTAGTAGGCACAGGTGCAACTAGAGTATCATTAGGAACACCCGATAACTTATTTATTTCAACTTTGTATTTCATGTTTTCTGTTTTTTCCAAAAATTCACATATCTCCACACCTTTTCCTCTAATGAAAAGAAGGTGTGCATTCACTCTAGTGATGCTCCCATACCACCTCTCACCACAAACATTGCACTTCCACCTCCTTGTGCCACCAGATGTTGCCCCTTGCCTGCTTAGATTTTTTGTTGCAAATTGTTTGAGAGGGGATTTGGGATCAAAAGGACCCTTAGCATACTTTGCCAATATTGCAGAAGGGCACTCTAAAGTACTTGCTTCACTTGCCATGGAACTAGTTTGGGCTTGATGCTCAGCCCCATGGTCACCCCCCTCAACCTCAGGTGCATATTCGGGATCAGTATCACTATGTGAATGAACTTCATCCTCACTCATGTCATGAGAGCTCATTGTGACACTGCAATAAAAAAATAAATTCTATAAGTGCCTAATTTCAGCTTAGTTTAACAAATTTGAAAATAAAATTTGAAAATTTCATGATGAATCTTGATGGAAAGATGAAAAAAAAACAATGAGCCTTGAAATGAAAATATGAATATGTATTTGCAGCCATGTATATGAAATTATGATTAATTTTTTAATCTTAATTTCATAGACATGGCTGCAAATGCATATTCATGTTTTCATTTCAATGCCCATTGTAAGATTCAACATCAAATTACGTTTTCAAAATAAATCTAAAAACTTGAAAAGAAAAAAGAAAAAACAATTTGAAATAACTTCAAAAAACAGTCATAAAAACCTACCTTGTGCTTGAAAAATCCTTCAAAATTGGTGTAGAATGCTCCTCCTCTTCTTCTTTCTTCTTCTCACCCCTCTTACACTTGCAGCACCTCAAACTCACTCTTTCACTCACTCTTCTCACTGGTTTTCCTCTTCTTCACCTAGCCGCTCCAAAACATCAAATGCATGTGAGTAAAAAAATGAGCAATTAGAGTGTTTTATTTCATTTAGAGGCTTTGAGATGGGTCCCACAAGCCTTTAGGGTTTGGCCCCAGGCACAAAGACCAACAAAATTATTATTATTTGTTTAAAAAACCCACTTTTTAACACGTCCCAGCACGGGGGACATCTGGGTGTCTCCGAGATGCTTGAGGGACGTCTGGACGTCCGTGAGACGTTTCGGAGATGCCCAGGCGTCCCCCGCGTCTCCCTAGCGTTTCTCATGTCCCGACGACAGTGGTGGGACGACGGGGGGACATCTCCCAGCCATCCCCAAGTCTCCGAAACGTCCGGGTTGGGGGGACGGCTAAAATTTAGGGGGGGACGTGTCCCCATGGAACATTGATTTAAAGGAGTTTTGGTAGCATGGAGATATAGAGAAAAAATAAAAAGAGACTAGGGTTCTAGAGTGGCAGCCTCTAGCATGGTCTAGGGGCAATATCCCTAATGGGGGTCTGGGGGTAGTGCAATTGCACCCAATAGGGTTGAGGGGCAGTGTCCAAATTAATCCTTTCAAACCACACAAATCTTCATGGGGCATGCAATTTTTCATAATTTATCACTTTTAACCAAGCTCTAAGACTCCTATGATCCTTTCAAAAAATGCTGACTTTAACACTTTTAGATTTGATTTTTGTCAATATTTTATTCCTTTTTAAATTAATAATTATATAATAAAATCATTGTGGCTTTCAATTATAATATTAGAAATAGATAATATCCTAAGACCCTAACACTAAACCTACAAACAAAACTTTCAAAGTTGATGAAACCCTAATAAATTTAAATCCCTTGATTTATGTTTCACATGAAATTTATTCAATGGTAAAGAGCCTAAACTACAGGTAGCTATAATTAACCTAAAAAATGAATATCGACAAACACTAGTAGAGGTTTCCAAACAAGGTTAATGACTATAAACAAACAAAAAACAAGTTGCCAACCCTAACATGGGAACAAGTATGGGTTTGGGGCCTCAGGAACGAGTAAGGGTTTGTATATATATTTTTAATATATTAATATAAAATATTAATTTTTTTCATAATTTGTAAATATATATTAAAATTATTTATAATTTACAAATTTATATTAAAAAACATATAAATATTTATAATTCACAAAATATATATTAAAAACAGAATTTTTTCTCTTATAAAAAATACTTATAAATTTACAATTCATGGTGTACATTCTATAACAAGTGACTTAATTATGTGAGTAATATTGGGGCAGGCTAAGGGCTTTACCCATCTCTCTGCTTGGCCAATAGTAGAAAGTCCCACATCTATTCCCTTATTATTGCAAGTAGGGGTGAAGGGCTAGGGAATGTGTTAGATCCTATAGTACCTCCAAGTCCATAATTTGCTAATCATAGGACTAGAAATAAGAAATGGGTAAGTTTTTCTTAGCATTCTGTTGATGCTGAATTTGTCGCATGGAATAAAAAACATTGGAAACCATGATCGCAAAGAAAAATGGATTGAAAAATTGCTAAAAATTGTAGCACATGATTTAAACACGATTTTAATGCATATCAATGGGAAGAAATTGGTCAATATATGCTGCCCATAATTTGAAAAAATGCGTTTCTGTCAGGGAAAAAACTGTTGGTAGTACATTTCATGATTTTTTCGATTAATTGCATGTTTTTGGCAATTTCTATTTCTTTGGTTTCAACTTCTTATGCCTTGAACTTGAAATGATAATTGATATTCGTTATTCGTTATTTACAAAGGAGAGAAATACTCCTTAAATAATACAATACAAGATGATGTTTCTAAAAAGAAATAAACGTTAACTAAAGCAAATAATGAAAAGTTACTAAAAGCTAACTGAAGCAAACTAAGTTAATTGAAAGTAAACTGCTGACTAACTAAAAGCTAAGATGACCATTAAATATTACAATAATACTTTAATACCCTCCCTTAATGGTCATTCTACTAACTACACCAAGTTTATCCCGAAATTTTACAAATTTATCCGGATTGAGAGACTTAGTGAGAATGTCTACAGTCTGATCCTTAGTTGGAACATACTGCAACATTACAGATCCATCTTCAACAAGCTGTCGGATGAAGTGACAATGAAGCTCAACATGCTTGGTTCGCTCGTGGAACACTGGATTCTTGGCAAGCTTTAGCACCCCTTGATTGTCACAGAACAAGGGTGAAGGCCTTGCTTGAGACATATGCATGTCAGCAAGCATCCTTCGAAGCCATACTACTTCACATGCTACCTTAGCTGTTCCCCAATACTTTGCTTCTGTCGACGAAAGAGAAATTTCCTGTTGCTTCTTGCTTGTCCATGTGATTGCACTTGTACCAAGGTTGAAAACATACATAGAAGTGGACTTCCTGTCGTCAATTGAACCTACTCAATTTGAATCTGTAAAACCAACCAGCGTAGGATCTTTGCATTTGTTGTACAGAATGCCAAAATTTGGTGTCCCTTTCACATATCTCAGTACTTGCTTCTCTGCAACCCAATATTTTTCCTTAGGAGCAATCATGAAACGAGAAATGTAGCTCACAACAAAACTGAGATCCGGTCTACTGGCAATAAAATAGATGATGCTGCCCACTAGTTGCCTAAATGCAAACCCATTCACCACTGGTGAGTCTGATTTGGCTGAAAGTTTTAGCCCCTTCTCCATAGGAGTGGATGAGACTTTGCAATCTTTCATCCAAAATTTCTCCAACAAACTCTTGGCATACTTTGATTGAGAAATGAAGATATTGCCACTTGTTTGCCAAACTTCTACACCAAGACAATAGTGTAGGAGACCCAAGTCCGTCATATCAAATGCCTGACACAAATTTGACTTGATCTATTCAATCAAAAGTAACCTATTGCCAATAATAATGATATCATCCACATAGATAACAAGAAGGATGATATCACTGCCAGTGCTCTTTACATACAAGTTTGCATCTGAGGGACTCCTTTGAAACCCTTGTGCAATCAAGTATTTGTCAATCTTTAGGTACCATGCCCTGGGTGCTTGCTTTAGGCCATAAAGAGCCTTCCACAATCTGCATACCTTGTGCTCATTTCCTACAACCTTGAAACCAAGAGGCTGCGTCATGTATACCTCTTCTTCCAAATCTCCATTGAGGAAGGCACTTTTCACATCCATTTGGTGGACCTTCTAACCAAAGTGTGCTGCCATGGCTAGGATAAGTCAGATGGTGCTCGTCTTTGCTGTAGGACCAAAGGTTTCCTCATAGTCAATACCTTCTCTCTACAAGAACCCCTTAGCCACCAATCGAGCCTTGTATTTATCCAGTGTTCCATCAACCTTGTATTTCACCTTGAAAACCTATTTACAACCAATAGGCTTCTTCCTTGGTGGAAGATTTGACAAAACCTATGTGTTGTTCTTCAAAAGACTATGATGCTCAGAATCCATAACCTTTTCCCATTTAGGTTTACCCTTCGCTTCCGAATAATCCTGGGGCTCATAAACACTCTGAATGTTGGCCATAAGAGCAAAGTTTACTGTGTTCTTTTTGCTCTTGCCTCTAGACGATCTTCCCTCAACAAATTCATCATCATGAACATCACCAATGAGCTTTGCCCACCACTTAGGACGAGGAGGAGATGCATCTTCTTCCAAATCAGGATGATCATCATCATTACTTAGGCTGCCTAGAATAATACCATCTGGATATTGATCCAGGTTATCCCGAGGGAAATCTAGTGGTGCTGGTACAAGATCTTGCCTAGGAGATTCCACAATGTCAGAATCATCAGAATCCCGCCCTTTAGGTGGAGCTATTGTTAGCTTAGCTCCCAAATCCTTAGTCTTCAAAGGATGATCCTCAAGACTCTTGATGGGAGAAGAGAGCAAAAAGGGCCCACCTCATTAAACACAACATACCTATTGAATATCAAATGATTAGTGTCCACATCAATTAGCGATAGGCCTTATGATTGTCATTGTATCTTGTTAGCATCAACTTTTGGCTCTTGGAATCCAGCTTAGTCCTCTAGGCATGAAGAAGGTGACTATCCTTTCAAAACTGAAATTAAACACACACAAAGAGACTTGCAAGATGGCTGCAATATGCCTTTAAATTTCAGATTTTAAGAAAGAAAATCAGCAACATTCTATTTGCTTAAATCATAAAATGATTGCATCAAATTGAAGCTTATATGCTTCCTTACAATTTGGGCTTCACACATACAAAAATCTACAACATAATGTCTTCAACATTTTGGCTTCATTCCAACAGCATCTGGGTATGCAACCACAACTTCTCCAAAAGCCCCCTTCTCCAAATGAGCAAGCATCAATATATAGAGAATGTGTGAGGTGAAAACTATTATTGGTTTTCAAACAACCAATCTTTACCACCTTGAAATCCCACACCCCCTTTGAGGAGAGATAAAATATAAAATGTAAAATAATTTATTGCTTACATGGCCCTTACATGGGCGCCTAACTCTTGGCCAATCATCTTCGTTAACTATGACACCTCCATTGATTCCCGGAAGTTCCGACGGCTCCAAACACGGACATGCAACAACAGGAAAAACTTGTGGCCCCAACATGCAAATGCATGCAAAACATGCAATTGAACATGCAAGAACATGCATACCAAGTGGTCCCCACCTAGAAATGGGATGCCCAAATGGAATATTCTTCCATTTATGCCTTTGAAACATTTACCTGGGCATGATTCCTCCAAAATTACATTTACAATTTTGCCACAAGGAATATTACAAAGTTGCAAATTAAAAATATTTATTTTCATAACCCCTAAGTCCTTATTGAAAATTAAAACAAGGAAAATTTAATTTTTTGAAAGATGCAAAATTGCTCTTACAGCTTGGATGCTCCTGCATTAGACACCCGAGGTAATTTGAAATGTTCCATGAACTGAAAACTAATGAACATTTGGATGAGTTTGGAATGGTGATCCCATGCTTGTGCTTGATCCATATGTCCTCCTTTCCCTCACACTCTTTCTTCTTTACTTCATTATAAGCTTCTGCAACCCCCTCTTGTCTCATCTTCTCTTTTCCTTTCCGTTGTTTTCTACCTGCACACTATAAGATTTTATTGCTCACCTTCTGTAAATCTGATTTACTTTCTTCATGAGACTTAACCATGTTTGCAACCAATGATTTTTGCTGTTCCATCTTGGTATCATTGCTATTCTTTTGTACCTCCCTTGTACCTCTATTCTTAGGAGCCTTCTTTGAACTATTTCCAACCTTTGGTGCAACCTTTACCTTTGGTTTTTTTTGTCTTGCAACAACTCATAAGACTGCTGTCCTTCACCTCCTTTTGTTTCTCCTTTAATGAACTCAAGGTATACTTCTGCCCATCTTTCACAATGGTGTACAAATTCTCTCTACAATCACAGATAGCCTTTCTATCAAATTGCCAAGGCCTTCCTAACTGTTGGCGTAAGAACTAACACCTCTGGAGTGTGAGTTTGTACAGACAACTATGCACACTACGTAATGAGTGCTCTTCAAATTAGGAGGGGAAGCTCCCTCGTTGTGCTGGAATGCATGGAAAAGAAAAGTAAACTAAATCCTATCTTTTTGTTCTTAGCTGGTAGAGGCACAAGGTTAAGAAAACCTAGAATGTTGCAGCTAAGGATTTTCTGGTTTCGCAGATCATTTTAACTACAACTAAGCTAACTTCTTTAAATCTATCTAGTTTCCTGAAGAAAACAGAGCGTGAGGAAATGGAGCAGGAATGGTTTTATATGATAAGCCGGGTACAGATTCGCAACATGAAGGCAAGGTGAGCACAACTATTTGTTAGGTTGAATAAGCTTATTATCACACACATCATACGATAAGCTTTAAGTACAAATTCTCAACATGAAGGCAATGTGGGCACAACTATTTGCTCCATTTGAATAGGCTTATTGATAACAAAACACAAAAGATAGCCAACTAGGACAACGAATTGCATAGGCGAGACACGCATACAATCTACGATCAAACTAGCCACTATATCTAACTAAGGCAAGCATTCACCATAATAATTGCATGGAACCCGAGTGGCATAACAATTCATTATCAAAACAAATGCTCATGAAAAGATACAAAAAGACAATATTACAGGCAAGGTGGGCACAACATATATTAATCTCTCGTGCAAAAGTTTCTTGAACAGATACAATAATAACAATACTACAGGCAAGGTAGGCGCAACATGTATGTTATCAAGCAAAATTTATTTACAAATGAGCTGAATGCTCTTATTTATAGACATCAAGGTATAGGCAATCCTAAAATCACCTTGAGTCAACTACAGTCCTGCAGTACATGCAAGATCTTATCGCTAAACTCTAATAAAGGAAACTATACAGTTAACTGGCAAGCTACCATCAGTTAACTCAAAAATCTAATCTAAATGGACAATGTGCAAGCATGCACGTCCTTATTGAAAACAAGTTAATTGGAATACTATCATCAGTTAACGCAAAAACCTAAAAGAAACTCCAAGTGTATGTAGATGTTTCCAAGAAAGACATGGCATGCAATGTGTAACGACGAGTTAACTCGGAAAGAGGCATCGAGCTTAACTCGTGTGTCTAATGTCTATCTTGGAAAAGGTGGGACGCCCTGAACTGAAGTTTACTGGCCCTGATCTCGAGCAATCAACCCATCCACGAGGTTATTGATTGCATCACCTTCTGGGGAACTGAAGGTCTGGCGAAGAATCCCATGTCTATGCAGCATGTCTTCTCCACTAGTTATCTGACACTGAAACTCGCCTTTACTCCTGATTGCCTCGTCAAACAATGCTAACATGACTGTAAGCTAATTCATCTTACAGCCAATGGTCTCAACACTGAAAATACTATGAATAAGTGCTTGGAGCTCTGACTGAACGTCAGTAAGCTCAACATAGTCACCACCCACATGTTGATACAGGCATGGTAATTGAGACACAATTTCTCACATAGCGGAGTGCACTAGTAACATGCTCTCTGCTCTCAGCCAACTCTGATGCTATAGTCTCTTCTATCTTAGCCTTGAAGATTAACTGTGTTCTCCAAACGTAGACATCTTCCTTATCTTCTGCATCTGTGACTGAGTCAAATGACAACCCCAGGTTAGCAATCAAGATCTCATCCCTGGGCCTACTAATAGCCAAGTCACACTCCTCATCCTAAAGTTCAAGACGATGTTCATGTGCATTGTACCGCAACTGATATAGCTTTGAAAGTACGAAGCGGCCCCTAGCAACAAATTCCTCCTCCCACTCATCTAACCGCTTGCCATATGCAACCAAGTGATCAAGCTGACCCTGTTCTGCTGGTGGTTCTAACATATGCGGAAGTGCGGTAACAACATCCCTTGTCCTATGTACCAGGCTAGAAATATACTGGCGAAGCTGTTGTATTTCAGCCTTGAGGGCTGATTTATCTTCTCCATCCTTCACTATTCTATCCCTTGTGCTATCTGTAGCAACCTGTAAGAGGTCAATGTCCGTCTGACGAGTACTTCTACCGAAGTTGATTGTGATCACTTCGAAGTCTTGAGCTTCCACCTCGTCCAGACTCTTATCCTCTGGAGGTGCAGCGGTCTCAACAATGATTTCCTTACCTGCATTCCTCTCAATGTGGACCTGTTTCTTGATTCTCTTGTCAGGCACATCTTGATGATCATGATTGAAATCTAAATGATCAAGTACATAAGATGGCTGTCTCCTTTTTCTTCCCAGCTGAATCTCAAGCCAAGACGAATCTCGACTAATCCCATTGGAATGATTTGTACTAGTCATTGGAGGATCTGATGAAAGTGAATGTGTAGAGGGGTTACTACGAGGAGGTGAATCCACGTCCAAATCAATGTGAATTGGAACTGGAGGCTGCTTTGGTGTTGGTGACGGCAAATGTGACTGAACCTCAGGCTATGGTGAACTCTGAACAACTTCTCTGACAGGCTCTACATGTGGAATAGCAACAGGTGCTTTTCCCTTTGAGTTACTAGGCGCTGGATTCTTTCTAGGAGGGTTAATCCTTTTCTTTTGCTTGGGTTTTGATGAGGAGGGTAGTATAACTTCTACTGGTGGCGGCCCTGCTCTAGGCATGGATACCTTTATGTTCCTTCTGCTTTCTAGATAAAGCATACTATTCTGGATGACCTTGCTCGATCTCTCCTTCACCGATGAGAATTCTTTGGCATACCAATTCACTAACGACAGTGGTTGTCTATCAACCTGTTCTCTGTAAAACTGAGGAAGTCCATCTCCCTCATCCTCTGACAATCCTTCCACATCTTCTGCCAAGAAGACAAAAATTTGCGGAAGAGAGAACCTGCTATAGCTGCGTCTGCGAACTTCGAAGTCATCCTCGCAATTCACCCAGTAATCTTCTAATGTAGGTTTGTGATAAGAGCGACTACCAAGGCGCGTTGCATAATGACCCCAAGGATCATATGTGCGTGTGTCAACCAGGTATTTGAGTTTGCAATTCTCCAACTCCTGTCCTGCAGCTTTAGCATCAACTGCTGTCTTGCACCAATATATCCCAAACTGCAAAGGAAAGTTGGCAGCTTGTTTACGGTTGTGGCGCAAACGTTTGTGAACCTCATACAGCTGCCTCGGGAACTCCATGAACACTGTCTTATCCGAAGGATAACGTGGTAACATAGCTGGAATTCCTGTATATCCATAGACACGAATATAGGTGTATGTAGGGAACTGAATGTACCAGTCTGCCCAACCTTCCATTGCTGCTCTAGCAACTGCTGAGATACGAATGTGCAACTCCTGGTCCAAGTTTCTCATTGTATAAGTCAAGAAAGCCTCCTGCACACGTTGGAAATGACTTTCAACCTTCGTGAACTCGAGCTGATCGTAATAACAATAGACCTTCTGTGCATTGAGGATGCCCATTGTGTTCAACCTGTTAAACTGACCCTGATAGGTGATCAAGTACACAAGGTAAGAACACATATGAAACTGGTGATTTGCTCGTGAATAGCGTCACTGATGAAGGATGCCCAGTCATAATGCTCTTGCCCAAAGATGATTCGACCAATGATATAGTACATCCATGGGTGAAATTTGTTTGCATCTGCATGACCTGAGACACGATTAAGCAATGTAATCAGAATACCATACTCATCCTTGAACTCACCACGACCTACATTGTTTGGCAACTTGGTCTTTTTATGTTTTAACCACCTCTCCGTCATCTCACTCTGACACTTATCCAATTCAGCATTGAATGCTTGCTCGCTCTGATTCGTGGAAATGACCAACCCATCTGGATGTTGAGGAATACCCAGACTTCGCTCGATGTTAAGGGGTTTGAGATTGCATATGACACACCCATCTACTGACTGTATCTCCCGTGCAACAGAGTTGTAATGCTTAATGCAAGACATTACAAACTCTACGCAATGAACTGAGATAGGTATGAAAGCGGCCTCAAGTAACCCGGAGTGCTGAATGTTCTTGATTATCGAATCTCTGATCTTGAGTGGATCCAAAACTGCTTCTGGAAGCACTTTGTGTAGATTTGAATCAACTGTTCCGATGAAGTCATGAGTCAAAACTGACTTCGTCTTGAAATCGAGCTGTGTGAATTGCATTATGAAAAACTCACTTGTTGATTGTGAACACGGCTATATTCTGACAACTTTTCTGGAAAACTAAAAATAGCCTGCTGAGGCTAAAAATAGCTCGTCGGAAGTAAATTTTTACCGAAAATTCTAAAATATGGATTTTGTCTAGAAAGTGATTCTAAGACAACCCAGAACGTTAGAAATGTAAAAATTCGACTTCTACTCAGCCATGCAAAGGAATTTCGGTTGAGAAAATTAAAGCTTCGAGAACTGATGTTTTGGAACAAATTTCCCTGAAAAATTCTAGCACATGGGTTTTGCTGTGGAGATCGTCCTGAAACAACCCAGTTATTCTGTTTCGCCAAAATTTGCCTATTCTTCGAACATGTGAGAGAATCTAGACAAGAAAATGGAAGAAATCTAGAAGAGAAAAAGATGTTTTTTATTATTTTTGTCTTCTTTCAAAATCGCCACTCTGCCTTGAATCTGATGCTGAATTTGAAATCTGTACCTGCAAAAGAATGTTTCTGTCGCCTTCGAACTTTTCTGATTGAAGAAAATTCGCCAATCTCTTGAAAAATTCGAATTCTGTAAGCTGTGTGAATGAGAAATGGCGCCACTTGGTTAAATAGATAAAGTCGTACCATCATGCATGCATGTTGAAACCCTAATTTTGAAAGAATTCGATTGGCCTCTCACCAGATGAACCGCCACTTACTGTGAGTGTTAGACTAAATTTAACATTTAATTTAAAACATGCAAATTAAAAAGAGGCGCCATATTTAGCTCTTTGAAGAAAATCGCCCTTCTTAATGCTCTGCATGCAAAAATATTATTTTAATCATCTCGCTAAAAATAGCGTCTGGATATGCTCGACAAACTTCACTGATTCTAGAAAGTCCAAATTTGACCTTCTAGGTGTCCATTTGCAAGAGTTATGAGATTTTTGAGTATCTCCTACTTTATAGCTGACTGCAAAGTTACATCTGGCAATGTTCAACTCTGATTTCTGGGTGATCGAATGATCCCGCGACTGATATGAGATATCCATTGCGAAGCCTGCATGACAAGGATGAAATGTCTGGTGGAAGCCACAACTGCTAAAATCAACATCTGACACCTTGGAAAATTAGGCGCCTTTGATTAAATTGATGCACTGATTCCAGACTTAGTCATTTCTCCGTATTGCCTTCTGATGCTTCAAACTGCCGCTGACGGTGAATGATGAACCCTGCTGACTGAATAATAGATCCATTGCGTGACTGGAAGTACTTTGCATCTAATGACTGTATGTAAGGTATCTGAAAACTGAATTAGGAACCCCAAAAGGATGGGCGCCCTTGGCCTATGAAAGCACAAATACCCTTTTGACAAAAGTGTGACTTTCATCTGAACACCATACTTTGACCCCTGATACCGGGAGCTGGAATGCTCTGATTTGTGCGCTGTCTGTCTTTTTGCACAGTTGAGTCAACTTACCAAAGATGTCTCTGGAGACGACGAAGCCAAAAAACTGCTTCTAAGGCCTCAAAGGGAAGGGCGCCTTTTTCAAGGAGATTGGTACTCACCATACTTGGCCATTTCTTGGTTGTCTTCGGTCACTCTCACTTTTCAGCATCACCATTTTGACCTTGCACGTATGAGCGTTCGCCAAATCCCGGAGGCTGACGGTTGAACTCGTTGAATAGCTGGAGTAATTGCACAAAAGTCTTGTGAAGACTACGAAAGCAAATAACCCCATTTGGTAGGCCTAAAGGTTGGGCACCCCTCGCCTACAAATATGCAGCTGTGTGTAGCTACGTTTCACCATCCTCTGTTTTATGTGCTCGGTAGAACCTCTGTCACGGTCACGCAGAATGTCGGATCATCTTGCGAACTGCTGCGTTGCAAAGTTGAACTAAGCTGGAAAAGATCTTAGGAAGACCTCAACTGAAATTTCATTCATCTGGGAAGTCATATTCAAGGACACCCTTGAGCTACAGGGGCGCTCAAACCATCAACTGGCAATCCCTTGTGACATGTATCATGCCTGCAGTCTCAGCGTCTGACACTGATAACCGGAGTTCTGCACTATGTATGCCTCCCCTTGATAGCTCATTGGAAAGCTAGATTGATCCCGAAGAGACTGAAACCAACAACAAGCACATGCATTTGGATCTTGGCCTTCAAAAAGAAGAGTGCCCCTAGGCTACACGGGCGCAGATCTGCATTCTTTGACTGTCTTCATGATGTATACACTCCTCATTCTGTCTGCTTCCGCCTTCATTTGCCAGAGTTCTGCATTACAGATAAACTTGCTCCATAGCTAGTCGGAAAGCTGACTGAAAACATAAGAGAATAAGTGTATTCGCAATCCAAAGTAGCTGAATCTTGACCTTCAAATGAAAGGGCGCCCTTGGACTACAAGGGCGCAAATTTGCTCTGAAGTTCATATTTTCCATCATTTTGTGCTTTGTGAACACTGTATTAGCTACTGAGGTTGATCATGTCAAAGTACTACGACTGTCGAGGTGTGTATATGACTATACTTCATTATTCTCACATGTACGGACATTGTAAAGTTGATTTGCACGTTGATTGCGCAAGTGTCTACTACGTTACATAGTGAAAAGGTTCCCAGACTTAGAATATTTTTGTACTTTTTGCCAATCTGAAAAACCCCTCTGTCAAAAAGCATATTTTTCAACATCTTTCATCATAGAACGTTCTGCTTTGAGTTTCAGGCTTAGATTTTGACACCTGGTACTGGCCAATTGCCATTGACGACCTCAGAAGTCCTAACTTTTCTCTTGAAAATGTGAAAACTACCCACCAAGCTTAAACTGACTTTTAACTGAAACTGACTTCACCACTGTGATTGTGATGTGAAATAAGCCAATCAAAATTAATTTCATCCAATTCTGACAAGTTCCTATTTTTTAGGGTTTAGACCTAAAAACGGGGTCCGGAAACCCTAATTTTCAAAATTTCCAAATTTTGCCAGTATCTTCTTGGCATCACATTGACCCAAAGCCCATACTTGATTTGCCCAAAAACTGAGTTTGACCCCACTTTTACAAGGTTTAGACCATTTTAAGCAAAATGCCTTAATGAAGCAAAAAATTTGGTTTGGGTACAACACTAATAAAACATGACATTCACTCATGGACACAATATCACATAAAACTTCATTTTTATAAAGGACCAATATGAAAATTTACCAAGCTTTTTTCTTTCATTTCTAACTCATGATCTTCTTGTAGCCAACTTACTTTATAGGGGTTAGGATGCTTAATCCTCTTCAATCCTAGTTTTTCTACCATCTCTTTAGAAACCAAGTTATCTGTACTACCATTGTCCACAATGATCTTACAACACTTACCTCCTGAATCGCATACGGTATGGAAGAGACTCCTTCTTTGAGATTGTCCATTTTCCTCTTTGCTTGGATTCACCAATACTCTCCTGAACATAAGGGATTCTCCATGCTCTAGTTCTACCACATTCTCTGGTGATGCTACGCTCTCCTTGTCTTCTTGCACCATGTGATTTATTGCTGCACCTCTCTTACTGGTTTCTTGGTGTATTTGTGGACACCCATAAGCTCTATGTCCTACTTCCCCACACTGAAAACATTTTCCCAAGAACTCTCTGCTATTGTTGCCATGTCCTCTTGTTGAATACTCTTTTCTTTGTGCTCCTTTGTTCCATTTCGAGCTTGTTTCTTCTTCAAAATTTTGCTTCCCTTTGTGGTTGCTTGGTTGTCCTCTTTTCGTTTCTTTTCCTTTCCTCTTGAATTATTTTGCTGCCTTATATTTACCTTTTCCTTTGCTTTCAGAGCATACTGGTAAGCCTCTTCAACAATAGAAATCTTCAACATACTCATCTCATTTTGGATATTGAATTTGAGTCCATTTATATATCTCGCTACCTTCTCTCTATCCATTTCATGATGTCCTGATCTAATCACCATCTTGTAAAATTCCTCTATATACTCCTTCACACTCATGTCTTTTTGTTTCAAATTTTGAAGCTTTTTGAACAGCTCCAACTCATAATCTCCTAGAATAAACTTTGCCTTCAATCTAGCAACCATCTGTCTCCACCGTGTTATTCTCATCTCACCGTTCTCCACTCTTTCTTCCTGCAACTCTTTCCACCACAATGCAGCATGTCCCTTAAGCTTTGTTTGTGCCAATCCTACCCTCTATGGGTCTCTAATATTCTCAAACTCAAAATAATCTTCCAACTCTCCAATCCAATCTATTAGATTCTTAGGATTCAATGTGCCTGAAAAATTAGGGACTTCCATTTTATGGCCTCTATTGATTTGGGCTATTGCTCTTAGAAATCTTTCTTCTCCTTCATCTGCTGGCTCCTCATTTTCTCTCTTAGGTTCTTCATCTGCAACTTCCTTATCTTTACTATGTGCATCCTCATGCTTTGGATTTCTTCTCAAATCTGCAGCTATATTTCTTAGCTCATTTCTCATTTCATTGCGAAAGTCTTCTAGCATTTTCTTTACTTTTTTAGGAATTATCCTTCTTAGAGGCATCTTGAAATCCTCTCAACCTCTTCTCTTGTAAAGCTATTGTCTTCTCAACTCTCCATAGTTACAAGATTCCACACACCTGCAACAACCTTTGGAGCTTCGAAACAACTTCAATCCTCACCCACAGATCCTGGCATAAGTTGCCTCACATTTGACACTTTGCTTATGCACTCAAGGTCACTCGCTTTGATACCATTGATGAAGAAGGTGACTCTTCCTTCAAAACTGAAATAAAAAACACACAAAGAGATTTGTAAGATGGCTGCAATATGCCTTTAATTTTCAGATTTTAAGCAAGAAAATCAACAACATTCTATTTGCTTAAATCATAAAATGATTACATCAAACTGAAGCTTATATGCTTCCTTACAGTCTGGGCTTCATACATACAAAAATCTGCAACATAATGTCTTCAACATTTTGGCTTCATTCCAACAACATCTGGGTATGCATCCATAAACTCTGCAAACACAAACACAATAGAATATGCAAGAAGGCAGCAAATTACAATGCAACACAACTTATGGAAGAGAAATCTGCAACATATATTGTATTCAAAATCTGAAAATAAAGGGAGGCTCTCCCTTTCAAATCTGAAAACAAACACACACAATAGACTATGCAAGAAGGCAGCAAGTTACAATGCAACACAACTTATGGAAGAGAAATCTGCAACACATATTGTATTCAAAATCTGAAAATGGATTAAATAAACATGAAGCTCATGGGCTTCCTTACAATCTGGGCTAACTACTTACAACAATCTGCAACATAATGTCTTCAACATTCTGGCTTCATTTGTAACAACCCCAAAACCGGGTAAACAAAAATTTTCTACTTTCACTAATAAGATAAAAGGAAATACATTTATAATGACAAAGTAAATAAACTTTTCTTTTCATTCTAATTGAACATTTCATCATAAAGAAATAAATGACACAATACTTCATTGTTCTATTTTCCAAGTAAATAATAGAGTATGCTTTCATGATTACTTTTCTAAATAAAAAGCAAGGTAAGAATCTTACAAGTGTCAAACATAGCTCGGAAGCTTTTGAGCAAATAGGAATAAGACTGTCCAAGATCTTCCCTTTCAAACCTTGGTTCATCAGAAGTCTTCTGTGGAGGAGAAACATCACTCAGGTGCTTTTCCACCAACCACGGACTTATATTGCGGTCCCCCGCACGTTTACTGTTAAGTAGATGGCCCTCTCTTCTACGAAGAGATTGGTTGGGTAACCGGTTCTGTATGACCAACTGAGCATAGTGTGTAGTCCTACATAACTAAATCCTTGTGCCCTCACAATCTCAATCGAGCATGCAACCTGGACTACTGTGAACTGACAGTGTAATTCGTCTCACAGTCTAAGTGGACGTTAGGTATACTACACTACTTTGGCCAAAGTGTTTCGGCAGTACTTAAACTGACGGTCATCTATCACTTGCACTAAGTCAGGTTCAGTTTGACTTAAGGCTGCCTTATCCTACGCGTAGGTTGAGTCCTTTCCGTGGGTAGTCAATCACCCTAGACTTCCTACTTCAACTACTTAAACAGGAAATGGAGTACAGTCAACAAGGGGTCCCTCTGGTACCTCCTAACATGGAAATCTTTATCCATGGAGTACATAGCTTTCTCTAGTTAACCTATTTAACTTTAAAGCTTTAGACTACCTTGGTACTAAATCCACCCTCGTCCTAGTATTAAATAACTAGTCCCTTTTCCTTTATTTAAGGAGTTCAAGCAGTATTCAAGTAATACAATACATAATATACTTATATTAAAAAGTATTCAAACATTTCCCTTGCATACTATTTCTTTTAACAAACTTTACTATGAATTCAAGCTATCTCTATTCAATAAGCTCCTTCCTATGAAATTAAACTATTTCATTTCAACAAGCTTTCCCCTATGAATTTAAGCTATTTCTATTCAATAAGCTCTTTCCTATGAAATTAAACTATTTCATTTCAACAAGCTTTTAAGCTATTCCATGCTTTCACTATGAAACAAGTTATTCCTAATTCAATAAGCCTTTTCTAATGAAATTAAGCTATTCCCAATTCAATATAATTCTTTAGAAAATGGAGACCTTCTAACATTTTCCTTTCCTACTTCATAACATAATGCAAAGCATAATCAAAGCAAGCAACTCATTTTATTTTCAAATGACAAAAGTATTAAGAAGACATTTTCTCATGCATGTTTCTCTTGCTGCGAACGAGTTCAATCAGTAGCTTCTGCTCTTCCTCCACAGTCCTTCACAATCTTTTCCAGTTACTTATCCCAGCATGAACAAAGTATGACTCTCAGGTAAATGCAGTACAACAATGAGGGAATATAGCTCTCAACAATTACAGTCACAGCAAGATAGTATATGGCTCTCACAACACTAAACAGCAATGAGGGATTAAGGCTCACAGCAAATGCAAAACAGTAATGATGAGATATGACTCTCAGCAACATCAATGATAGATTGCAGCTCTCTACAATGAAATTCGTAATTGCAAGTGCAGATAGCAAAGTGGTGTAAGTGACAATGAGAGCAACCTCTTATATAGGTTTCGAATTCTCATGCTTACTATATTGTAGGCATGAGAATTCGACACCTTTCTTATTGACATTGTCAAAATATGCAGTGGCAATCATATAGCAAGACACTCAGCAAAATAAGAGATGATTCAATCTCATTTTTGAAGAATGTTTCCACTCTCACATGGTAAAATTCGAGAGATAGCCACCTACAGGTGTATTCACCAAAAACGCCCCCCAAAATGGCGGAATGCATGAACAATGGCGGGTAAAGTTATAGTCGAAAATGTCAAGGTTAAACACGCAGCCACCTGGCCTCATTCCGCCCATGCGTTTCCAGCATGGTGGCATACTAGCATTTGCGACCAGGTCCAAGTGTGAGGAGCTGCGCGCGGGATTCTTCCTCCACCATTTTCATCGCTTTCAGCCTTTCACAGTTCGCGTGTTTTCCCGTGAAGGAATCCGCGATTTTTAGCTTCTTCAAACTTTTGATTCAAATCATTTAACAAGACTATAGTCTATCATTTAAATTTCCCATAATATTTTCCACGTATTTTCCAATGGTCTATGAAATTCGAAATACTTTGTTTCCTTATGGTAAATGCAATTAATTACCAAATGACTATATAAGTCCATTTCAATTATTTTCAAGGCAAGGTCATTTTAATTTATAAATTAAAATGTTATGAATATATTTTGCATTATATTTAATATAACTTATTATAGTTTTATTTTACCTTTATTTAAATATATGAATATATCTATATAATATTTAAATATTACTATAGATATATCAATATATTATTTTATCGGTAAAACTATAATAATGTCTATATTAAATATACTATTAAATATATTTATAAACATATCCATATTTACACTTAAATATATCTATACATGTTTGTATTCAATTATCCAATTACGTGTATTACAGGCCAGTCAGAGTACCCTTAATACACGTATTTGCACAAACATGTATATATACGTTTAACTATAAATTCCAGGCATCAGTATAACTTATCAGTTCACATTTCACATTTCACATTCAAGGTTCACAGAACAGTAAGTCAGTCAGTCAAGTAACACCACTCATAAAGCATAAAGAAGTAATCCAAAACTCCTAAGCCTAAGGATGACTTATCATGACAACTCAATCTGACTCAGTTCCCAAAACCCTCAGTGAAGTGTGTGTATGCTCATATGATCAACTTTACTGGTTAGCCGACCAAGTTCCTCTCTCGAGTGATGTTTCCTCTCCACCTGGAGGAATAGTTCCTGTTCCTGCATCCATTGGCACAAAACCACGACAGTCACTTGCTCATAACATATGCAGTATATATAAATCAAATACATAAAACAGGACTAATTATTCTCCTCTGTGCATTATTTTATCCAAGAATAACATCAATCAAGAATATAGAATGAGCCAATCATAACATGTAAATAGATTCTCAAATTGATAACAAGGTTCAATCACATTTTATTTATTCAAAATCTTCCTTACAATCAGAATGCTCTAAGCATTACTAAAATAGTAACTATACAAATTCCGGGGTGTAACATCATTCCAGCAGCATTTGGGTATGCAACCACAACTTCTCCAAAAGCTCCCCTTCTCCAAATGAGCAAGCATCAATATATAGAGAATGTGTGAGAAGAAAACCATTATTGGTTTTCAAAACAACTAATCTTTACCACCTTGAAATCCCACACCCACTTTGAGGAGAGATAAAATATAAAATATAAAATATAAAATAATTCATTGTGTACATGGCCTTCACATTGGCGCCTAACTCTTGGCCAATCATCTTGGTCAACTATGACACCTCCATTGATTCTCGACGGCTCCGACGCCTCCAAATACAAACATGCAACAATAGGCAAAACTTGTGGCCCTGACATGCAAATGCATGTAAAACATGCAATTGAACATGCATACCAAGTGCCCCCACCTAGAAATGAGATGCCCAAATGGAATATTCTCCCATTTATGCCTTTGAATCATTTACCGGGGCATAATTCCTCAAAAATTAAATTTACAATTTTGCCACAAAGAATATTACAAAGTTGCAAATTAAAAATATTTGTTTTCATAACCCCTAAGCCCTTACTGAAAATTAAAACAAAGAAAATTATTTTTTTGGGTGATGCAAGATTGCTCTTACACCATGGATGCTCCTGCATCACTCCAACAAGTGTACTACACGTTCGTGGGTATAGAAATTAGACACATACTTCCAGCTTAACTCCATGTTGGAGACAAAAGCCATTAAGTATGCCACACTTCATTTGGATGGAGAAGCTCATGAGTGGTGGTACCATAGGTTAGTAACCTTGGGGCATGACACTATTACCTCATATGTTGATTTTACTCAGAGGTTGATTGACAAGTTTGATAAAAAGGACCCTGAGCTACACTTTAGAGAGTTTAATCAATTGAGACAGGTAGGATGAGTTGACTCTAGATATTCGAGTTTAGAAACTCTCAGTCGTGGACATAGATGTTTTTGAGCACAGGTTAATTGTTCTATTTGTGGAGGGATTGTCAAAACCACTTCATGGTCATGTCAAAGCATTTGATCCAAATACTTTGCAAGATGCCATCAAGAGGGCTCGAGACATAGTTCAACACCTAAAAAGAAATTCCAGCCCAAACATTTCCACCAAAGAAAGATAAGAAACCTTTCCAAAAAGAGTGGTATTAGAGGAACGACATGGATGATGAGGTTAGGAATGAACTACGTGTTGGTTAACATATTTGTCTTCTTGAAAATTAAATTAATATGACTCTTTTTTATGCTCAAATTGAAGACAAATAAGTAACGAACGGTTGGGTAAGTTAATGATTAACTTCCCTCTGAATTTTAAATAAGGTACATCTCCCTTGTATGATAGAATTTTGATTTTTGATATTTGAAATTGGGTATAATTTTGATCAGAAAGTAGTAAAGGAAACTAACATTTGTTCATAGCCATGATACAAATGCAAACAAGCATTCAAAGAAATAAGATTTAGAATATCTGCTTTAGTGCACATGTCACAAATATCACCAGCACTTCAACTCAAAGGTTGGGTATACCAATGATAACTAGATAAAATTTTAAATAATCATCCTGCTATATCTCAGAAGAAAATGAATACTATGCTGAATGAATATCACTCTAACAAAGGAAAATAACATTCAAATGTTTACTTAAGTTCACAGACTCCAAATAAACTCTTGTCATTACATTCAACTTCAATGCACACAAACAAAGAATTTCTTATGAAACCAACAAAGTTTAATTCATCCTTATTTGATCGATTCTCACTTTTACATCACAGTGTAACGGGGATCAAAAGTTTGGACCCCTCTAATGTCTTTGAATTACATATTTAAAGGATTACATGGTGTAATTGTCACTTGAATCTTGAAAAACCGATTCTTTTAAAGAATTGCAAAAATAAAGTTCATTGCATTAAAACTTTTAGGAAATTAAACTTCAAAATAGAGCGTAGTCATTGCTGCGGTGGTTGAGTAGGCGTGTCCACAGGTGCCTCATCTTAGCGTGCTGGGGAATTGTAACATTCTTTGTTCTCAGCTTCTAGAGAGCTTTGTTACTACAAATGTTGTCAAATTTGGTGGTAAGGTTGGCTGGAAAGTTCTCATACCAAGACAATGCAGAGTCAATTCTCACCAACTTCATGGTTTCCTTATTAAAATTTTGCTCACTAGATAATGTATCAACAACCTAAAGGAATCCCTCCTTTAATTCGTCCAATGTAGCTACATCACTATTGTTTCCTTTTGTAAGCTGGCATCCAAAATCTGAGAATTCTTTGGTGAGATCGATGTGAATGCGATTGCATTCTTTCAATAGTTTATTTTGCTCTTGGATATTCTGCTTTAGGAAGGAAAGTTTCCATTCAATACTTTTCTTCCACATTATGATTCTTGAGTCTTTTGTAGACGAAGTGATCTTCTTTGCTGCAACTTTCTCTAAATCCATGTCCAAGATTTCTCCGAACTCCTTATCAGTCTGTAGCCATATAGCTTCTTCTTGTTTGCTATTTTCTATTTCAGTTTTAATAACATTTCTCAATAAGATCAAGTCATCATGGACTTTCTTCATTTTCTCAATAAAAGGAGGTCCTTTGGCTTTTATATCACTTACCCATACCTGAGTAATTCTCCCATAGTAGCTACCCTTTTGTACTTTACTCACCATTGCTTTCCTGACTATAGAGTTCAGACCGAAAGAAGTGCTTACCTGACTAAGAGGTTGGGGAGAAAGGTCCATCAATGACTTTAGACAATTTGAGAGCAACTCTACTGCCTTCTTCAATTCATCTTTATCTTGTTTGTCTTTTTTTGTTCTTTCCACTAACTTGGTAGTACTCACCTGGAAGTTATGAACATCTTTGTCCCGATTAGGACACAAATCCACCTTTGTCATGTTATAGTCAGCTACAGTAGCCTGGCTTGGATCCTTCTGTGCGGATGGATGTGCAATTTCTATGAACAAGTTCCTTGAGCTGCTATCTTCCATCAACTTCAAAGCTGTTTTCAATTTCTTGGCCTTAGGAGATCTTTGCAATAGCTTCCCAACAATATTGTCATCTGGCAGACTGACAGACACCGTTTTCCTTTTTCTAGACAATGTATTCTCCAACCATGAAGGGGAAGAAGTAGCGCCAATAGCTCGAGAAGAATCAGGTGATGAAAATTGAAGGGATCTCTTCAAGGGAGGAGTCTTTGTTATATTTTGCAAATCAAAGGGAAAGGAGGTAGGAGATTTACCTTGCTGTGTACTTTTCTCAGCCACTTCTTGGGATGGACTTGGTTGATTTTCCCTTTCTTTTTCTATCTCTTTCTCCTTCTCTACTTGGTCTCCCAAACCACTATCCTTTGGAGGGTCATCACCACATGTCTTCTTAGGACTTCCTCTCTTCTCTGGAGGTTCTTCTCCATCCCCACTGCCACTTGGTGTCATCGTGTGTTGTGGAGGGGGTGACATTGCTGTAGATGATGTACCCACTTGACTAGGATTGACCTGTTCCCTTGTCCTTTTCTTGCCTTTAGGTTGAGCTTTAGTAGCCTCACCTTTCTTTTTAGCAAGCCATATTTGTGTTCTCTTTAGAAGCATTGTAGTTCCAGTCTCCAAGTCTTTGGGCTCTCTGAGGCTCCAATCAATAGGCACCATGGGCTGCATCTGAATGCGACTAAGGTATATAGGATTAATTAGGTTTGATTCATCATTTTCAACACCACTTATATCCCAACCTAGTATAAATGAGACAATTTGCCTCAAATTCATTCTCATCCAACTCCTCTTCCTGACTTCATAATCGTCAGGATAGTCAGCCCAATAATCTTCCATATGTGGTACATGATAAAATCTAGGGCCAAGATGAAGATTGTCTTTCACAAAAAATTTACCATCAAAAGGGAACTTCAGCTCATAAGTAGAAACCTTATACTTCACAATATCCCTCTCAATGTTGAGGGCATTTGATTGAGATTTACATTGGTAATATTTGAGACCAATGGGGAAAGGAACACCCACCTTTTTTCTTTCAGCACATCTCTTGTTGACTTCAGCAATTTGTCTACAGATTTCAATGAGAACAAATTTATCCTTTGCATACTTGGGCAATTTATGAGGCAATCCATCCAATTCACAAGTAAGTAAATCTTTGAAACTGAATAAAGTGGCTACCATACTTGTTGATAAGCTGAATAGCGTCAAGAGAAATTCTTTGCCCCAAGTCACCTTGCAACTCCCTGACTAATCTCATGGTGAACACATCATTCACTCTCCTAAATTTTCTATAGCTTTTCTCCAATTGTAAATCAAGGTAATAGTTGTATATCTAAATCTGATCATCAAATTCTTCAACGGGATTGAGTCTTGGTGAAGGTCTAGTGCATGCCAAGGCATAGAAGAGATACGAGGAAATATAAAACGATTTACTAATAGTGAAGCCAACTATCATATCGTGTAGTCTACTAGTAATTAAAGTTTTCCAATCTAAATATTGTGTCCCTGCACAAATGATTTGAACAAAGAAGAACATCCACTCTTTGAAGTCATGAGCATTTACAATCCCTTTCAATCTACACAATAGAACAATGATATCAGAAATCTCGTACCTAAAGTGTGACCTATGTAGGTTTTTAGGCAATTGGGACTTCCCTTTCTTTGGGACAGCAACTATACTAGGAATCAAATTTTTTCCAAGCAAAGATGGTAAAGGCATTCTAGAAATACAAGTATTGGCATTAATTGAAGAGCAAGAAAAAGTAGTAGATCAAATCATCCTTTGTTAAAGAAAGGATCTCAAGGGATGAAGCCCCCTACACCGCCTACTCATTTTCAACCTACAAAGAGCCATCCAATTATGTCCATACCTGAAGAGAAACTTGTGGCCTCTACACATAAGAGATCAAAGGGACTGTTGGAAATGGTATTTTAGAATGAGGCTAGAGAGATTGGCGATCAGGACATAGCGAGATGTGTCTATGCGAATGGATTGGCATTCAATGTTGTTCGCTCATCATATTGGCAAAAAATGGTGAAATCAATCAATGAGGCTCCAAAAGGGTATAAGGGTCTGGGTTTGGAGAAGGCGCATAGCACCTTATTAGATAAAGAGGGGAAATTTTTAGAGGACTCCTTGAAGCCCATAAGGGATTCGTGGGTTGAAACCATAGTAACGAGACTCGGACTTGGCTCGGACTCGGCTAGGGCGACTCGACTCGGGACTCGGGGACTCGGGATTCAGACTCGGCGCAGACTCGGCAAAATGAAAAAAAGTTGAAAAAGACCTAGAAATTTAGAGATTTTTAAGGATTTAAAACTTGTTTCAAGCACCCTTTATTGAATACAACACAAATAAAAGCAAATTTGATCACATACACAAGTATACAACGATCACATAAGTATAAAGTACACAAATTGTAGTTGCGTTGCTGAAGGAAATAGCATACTTAGATATATAGATTATAAAACTAGTCAAATGTATACAAAAGTCATGGAATATGAAATCCATAACATCAAATGTTCCATACAAATATGAAATATCAAAACAATAGCTATGACTCTATGACTCTATGGCATAGTGGAGCCAACATCCTTCCTACGAAGGCGTCTAACGCTCCTGGATGATGTTGCAGCTGCAGCCATAGTCTTTGCCTCTGTCTGAGTCTCCATGCCACTCTCACCAACAGCAGCTATGTCTCCTCGTGCTCTAGCCTCCTCCTCAGCCATGGCTACAACCTCAGCCTCTCTCTCTGCCTGGTCCACCCAATCAAGGTCCTCGTCACTAAAGACTGCATCTGTAGCCTCAGTGGTCCACTCAGACTGTGGATCAACCTCATCTAGATTGATCGGGGTGTTGTCGTGGTCAAAAAGCTTCTTGTATCTGAGCCGAAGGTTGTAATGAACATAGACCAAGTCATTCATCCTCTCCACTGTCAATCTATTGCGCTTCTTGGAGTGTATGTGCTCAAACATACTCCAATTGCGCTCACAACCAGATGAACTGCATGGCTGGCTCAATAGACGAATGGCAATATTCTGCAGGTTCCGTGCATCAGAACCAAACAACCTCCACCAGCTATCTGAGATGAGAAAAAGAAACAAAATCAATCTCATTTCAAGTTTCAAGTTCAACATTTAATAATAAAATACAATATAAAAAGATGACAATTATGCCCTTAAATATATTTTTACCTGGTAGTAATGTTGTCCTACTGTCTATGGTCATTTGACGTGCAAAGAAGTCTCCTCGTGCCTTACTGAAGGCATCTATCTCCTGCACTATCTGTGTAGTAACAGCGGGCAACATCCGCTCTATCGTCGAGTAGAGCCCACTAAGAATTTCTCTATCTCCACGGATATCACGGCGGAATTGGAAGGCCGGATTTAGGAAACATGCGGTTGCATGGATGGGCCTATGAAGTTGGTTTTGCCATCTCCTATCAATGATCTCCCAAATGGGATGATACTTATCCTCAACTCCACCATAGACTGATCTAATGGTCTCTTTGGCCCTATCCATGCCCTCATATATGTATCCCAGTGCGGGCTTCTCCCCATCTGCAACTCGTAGGAGAACTAGCAAGGGCTCAATAAACTGCAAAGTGCAAACATGTTTCACAAATAAGTGTGAATGAAAATAAACAAATAAAAGATATGATTAAAAATTAAAACATAATAAAGAATTAAATTTTACCTTCACAATCTCCTCCACTGGTGTCCAAAACCCTTGCTCATCAAAAATGCAATTGGCCACACCAATCCCTGCAGTGCTTGTAGAAAACGATGAGGAAGACCACTCCTCACCAACAAACATGCGCCTTAAGGCTGCCTTTGACCGAATCAAGGATTGCAACGTGATAAAATTAGTTGCAAACCTAGTGATGCCAGGACGAGACAACTCCCTCAACCCCGTGTATTGCCTCATAAGGTTAAGCACCCATGTGTGATTGTATATAAATTTGCAAATGTTTCTACCTGCATCCACACATGTTTTGATCCATGGGAGCTTGCCAAGATCCTCCATCATGAGGTCAATGCAATGGGCGGCACATGGAGTCCAGAATATAGTAGGGTGCCTCTCCATCAATAATCTACCAGCAGCAACATAGTTTGCTGCATTATCTGTCACCACTTGCACTACATTCTCTTCCCCCACATCAGCTATCACCTCCTCTATAGCCTCACACAGATATGTGGCATTTTTGAATTGGGCAGAAGCATCAATGGACTTAATGAAAATGGTGTCACCTGAAAGAATAAGCAAAACCAGTTATTCAATAAATTAAAAAACAAAAATCAGCCATATTAAATTATTAATCACTAAATCAAATTCAAATTTCAATGCATTGAGGGAAGTACAATTACCTCCGGAGGACACTAGAAAATTAAGCAGCGTCCTATTTCTCCTATCGGTCCAACCATCAGTCATGATGGTGCAACCAATCCTCCTCCACTGCTCACGCTGCTCCTCTAATTGTGCTTTCACATCTGCCACTTTTTGACTCAAAAGTGGGCCCTTTAATTCATCTTCAGAAGGGGCTTTGAACCCCGACCCACATATGGTTATGGCATCAACCATGTTTTGCCAAAAAGGTGACCTAAAACATGTCATAAATAAATTAATAAGCTACATAAGTATTGGAAAATGAAAAGTTTTAAGATTTTAACTGCACTAAATTTGAATTCGATAATGAGATACATCTAGATTCTAAAATAATAAATTTTAAAACAATTAAACAAAAAAGAATTACCTGGCTACATGGAAGGGAATGGTGTAGTAGTACCAAAAGTCTGCAATTGTCTTTTTTGCTGCATCATGTACATCCTTGTTCCAACCCATGCTCTCAAGCGACGGTTGGGAACCGGGAGTAGTGCGTGGTACAAAATATGAGTCCACCCTAGATTTACGAACTCTAGGGCCAATAATACTGCCACTACAACTAGCACTAGCAGTACTAGCGCCACCAGCAGTAGGAGTATGCACAGGGATAGCTGGTGCAGAAGCAGTACCACTAGCACAAGCACTAGCACTAGGATGGTATGGAGGCATGGAAGAAGTATCTCCAACAGCACCAAGTCCATTTCCAACTCCCAAACTCACCAATTCATGCTTCTGTTTTTTTTTCATCTCTTTTTGCAATTCAAAAGTTTCTAATTGCACCTGCACTTCACGGACAGCCTCAGGAGGTGCTATAGGGCATCCCGCTGCATCATGGATGGGTATGCGTGCAATATGGTATTTTAATCGATTTATGCCTCCATGATATATTGTTTTGCAGTATTTACATTTTGCTTCCCCTTTTTTCATTCTGGGAAAGATTTCAGCATGTTTCCAAGCAGGGTCTTTTCTGCCTGGGGTTTGAGACATTGTGAAAATAATAATATGTTTTGATTTGCAAATGAATGTGGCTGCAATAACAAGTAGGGTTTATAAAATTATTTATATTGCAAGTAGGGTTTGTAAAAAAAAAATGCAAACTAAAAAAAACAATGATTTTTCAAATTACAATGAATTATTTGTTAAAAAAACACAAAAAAAACCAATAAAAATCAAACTTACCTCTTATATTTGGCTTGGAATGCAATGCAAATTCCTCCCAATCACTGGTAATGAACTCTCAATGCACCTCCTTGCTGTTATGAAGCTTCCCAAATGGTATGTGGCCCTGTATTTGTCTTCAACAGCTTGCTGGTTGCCCTCTCTTCTCCTCCTATTTTTCCTCACAACTCTCTCTTCTCCTCCTATTTTGCCAAATGAATGAAATGAGGTTGCTTTTAGGGTTGGGGAGATAATATAACACAAAAAAAAAACAAACTTAAACATGAGTTTTTATGTTTTTTATGCACTTTTTCTGTTGCTATCACCAGCCGCGTCCAGGGCTTGGGACTCACCGGGAAGGGCGAGTCCGGCGCGTTCGGCGAGTCCGGCCAGGACTTGGTCGGACTCGGCCGCGTCCGCGTCCGGGCTCCCAGGACCCGGCCAGGTGTGCTCAGCTCGGGACTCGCCGAGTTTGGGCGCTTCCGAGCGAGTCTTGTAACTATGGTTGAAATAGGGGTGTCCATCATTTCCGATGGAAAGATGCAAAAAATTGCTGATTGATCAATGTTATTGCAATGTCCCCAAAATGGGCAATGTTTTTGAGAGTAGTGGATTGTGAAGGAGAGGTGAAAGATGGTGCATTTATTGCTAACATTCTTTCTCAAGCTTTCGATGAAGTGGGCCCTCCTATGCTCCACAAAGTTTCGGGGATAGGGACGACAGGGGATGGCAGGACGTGTTTCCGGTATGAGGGTACTTTTGGGGCATTTTTAGGGGACGACAGGGGACAACTGATAAAAAAGTAGGGGAATTTGTAAAAATATAGAGAAATATTAAATGTTCATAGCATAACAATTAACATTGATAAAGCATTCATCATAGAGATTGTAGAAGCTTAATACATAGTATTAGACTTGAATTGAGATTTGAAGATTTTAATTTCACATGAGAATCGACAACAAATTAAGTTTAACAAAATTCAAATACTTTCATTATCAATGGAACACACATATTATATAAGTATTAAGATTCAAGAATCTTATAGTTATAACAAAAATTCCCAAAGGCTCCAAGTTTCAACTATGAAATGACATAAACATAAAACTAAGAAAATATATGGCTGTCCCTAATCAGTAGATGGTAGGTCTAAATCAGAATTTCCTCGGTGCTTGAGTTTGAGTCACTGTCAGTGCCAATTGAAGGGGTTGCCTCAGCCAATGGAACCCCAACCAATCCCTCTTATGCATCCTTCTCATCAATTTGCATAGCATCTTCTGGATTAACATCCCAACTTAAGGTTGGAGTTTGACGATACTTAGTAGACTAGTATAGCCGCAGAGCACTGTATACAACCACCAACTTCTCCGATCGTCTAGAGGTAAGGTTGTTCCTCTTGACTGATTGGATGAAGCTATATGTGGACCAATTCCTCTCTGTAGCAGAGGAACTGACAACCTGTGAAAGAAGATGAATGGAAAGTACTCTAAACTCTGGTGCATCCTTCCCATGCCACATCCACCATCCAATAGGGTCGGTTTGAGCTAATGTAGCTCTATCCATCCTCGCGTCTGGTTTTCCGAAGGTTGGACCACAAAGATTGGCAAATGCAAGCCACTATGTGCGAAGTAGAGTAGATTCCTTTGAAGAATACATTTTTGTAAGGGCCCTCATGAAGCCTTGTTTCCCCTCTTCATCATGAGATGAAGGCACTCTCCCAGGTCTCGATGCATACCATTTGGGATTGAGGGCATAGGCTGCCATATGAAGTGGGGTGTTCATAATGTCCCATCGTCGTGTCACAATGGGCCTAAGATGCTTCTCATAAAATCCCGAAGTTGGGTCCTTGCTATGAATTGCTTGCTTCATCTGTCCAAGAATGCTATGAAAGGTCTCATAAATCTCTCCAAGGCTAGGAGAGTTAGTATCAACATATTTAATCCTTGCACAATAGGCTGGATGAAGAAGCAAACATATTTGCAAGTGCAAACAAGTTACAAAAATTAAAATCATCAAAAAGAATGGACATGTTTCACAAGTTAGAAACTTAGAATTAAATTAACACTTTAAGATTAAAAATTAAATAATAAAATCAGCAATGCCAATTTTCTTACCTCATTGTGGACCACCAGTCATCATCAAGGATTTTTTGTTTCACACTTCTTCCCTCCGGTGTGCTTGCCTCATGCCATCTACCCCACTTTGCATTGACCACCATTAATTGTAGAGCCTCTTGGACCTCAAGCATCCTCTCTAATAAAATGAAGTAGATGGCATATCTAGTCTCCACGGGCTTGAGGAATTCCTTCCTCGAAAATGTCCTAAATAAAGCAAGTGAAGTGTGATGGTTGCAAATGAACATTTGCACATCTCTAGCCTCTGACACCACTGCCTTCACCTTATCTATCTTCCCAATGTCCTTCAAGGTATTGAGCAATGCATGCACACAACAAGGGGTCCAAAAAATGTGCTTATAAGCATTCTCCACCTCCAACTAATTTACACACACGGGCTAAATCAGTCACTACCTACACAACATTAGAGGCTCCAATCTCCTATGGCATCTCTCAAAATCTGAAATTGGAAGGTTGCATCCTTCCTTTTCCTCGAACAATCTGTAGCTCTAAGAAAATAAGAGCCTGCTGAACTAGTGACAATAATATTGATGAGTGGCTAATGTTTGATATCGGTCCACCCATCCATGATTATGGAGCATCCATCTCTTATCCATGTTAGTCTCATATCTTCCATCAAAAGACTCACCTTGGAGTACTCTCTATCAAGAAGGGTGTTGTGTAGGTTAGTTTCTCTAGGTGGAACAAATGAGGGACCAACAGCTATAAGATATTTGCACATTTGTTTAAAATATGGCGAACGTGAGACATGAAATGGTATGGCATTAGCACAAAAAAACTTAGCAATAGAGGAATCAGCCACATCTCGTAATTGTATGTTAAACATATCTGCAACATTTATACTTCTTTTCTTTCCCCTAGTAGAACCCTCTCCTGCATGAGACACACCATCAATTGATCTTGCACTTGTAGGCATTGACACACTAGGCTGCAAACTCTCCATTGGAATCCCTTTACCTAATGCCTCCCCCTCCATATGCAATGTAGTTGCCTCAATTTTCTCAGCTTGAGTTATTTTTTTACAACCTTTCGCCGCTTGATCACCTATCCACAAAAGATGGCAATAAACTCTCATATAGCTGCCCCTATATTGTTTGTGGCACAAATGACACTCCCATACTCTACTACCCCCTGAATTTTTTTTCTTATCTTTATCAACTCTTGTTGCAAATTGTAATAGAGGCTTTTTGGGGTTAAATGGGCCTTTTACATAGGTTTTGAAGAGTTCAAAAGGATATTCAAATGGGTTTGAACTTGCTGACCATGCTACACTCCCATTCTCTGAAGACTCCCCAATGTTTTCCATACTTCTAGGTCTATTTATTTCTTGCATTTGAACTTCAACATCCTCACTATCACTACTCCCAATGTTGTTCATGATTGTTTTTGATAATAATTTCTGATTTCAAAGAGAGCCGAGGGTTCAAAAAACAAAAAAAACCTACAATGCCCTTCCTATGTGTTGAAAAAATTGATTTTTTTTTGAAAAATTGGAAAACAAATTGCAAATACAAATGAAAGATGAAAAACATACCTCTAGTGTAGTGGGATTGATGCCTTAGTCTCCTCTTCCAATTGTTCTCTCCTTTAGCTTGCTTTTCTTCTCTTGTTGCTCTCTGTGTATGCAAATGTAGAAATGAGTTTGTTTTAATAGGTTTAGGTTATGTGAAAAGGGATTGGGGGATCCTTGTGGGCCCGCCTGTCCCTTTTTTTAATTTTAAAATGTTTTTTTTTAAATGCAAGCAAAAAAGCGTTGGGCCGTAGGGGATGGCTAGCCATCCTCGGTACGACTGGGGGACGTCTAGGCGTCCCTTGGCTGTGCCAGGGACGGCTAGCCGTACCCTACATTTTTGGCAAGTTTCCTGGCCATTTCAAAAATGTTTCCAAAAAAAATGCAAAAGGGGACGTGTAGGGGATGTTTCCTGGCTGTCCCCACACCCTTGTACTGTTTTCGATACGGGAACGAGGGTACAAACCCAGGGGACGCATTCCTATGGAGCATAGGGGTCCTCAAAATGTTATGCAAGTTATAACGGACAATGCAAAAAATTGTAAGATTGTTGGGTTATTGGTTGAGGAGTGGTATTCACACATTTTTTGGACACCTTGTGTTGTCCACTCCCTCTGAAATATTCCGAGCCAATTTTTTTTTGTTTTTTCAATTAACAGATTTCAATCAATGCACCCGTTAAGGTTAGAAGATAAACCAAAACGTGCAGAAAGCAACTCTAACCAGAATGTACACCAGGATCCCGATGTGGGCAAGGTGTGAGCATTGGTCAGAGGATCTGAATTAAACTGCTTATGCAAAAAGCAACTCTAACCAAGGATGGCGCCGATGATGGCGAGCATATGGTCAGAGGATCTTCTTCTCTAAATACAGAAAGGAACTCAACGTCAAGTATGTGCTACCCAATCCAATGCGGAGTGAGGGGCGACCATATGACGGAGTGATTACAGAATTCAATGCTTGGAATAAATGCTGAAACTGGAAATACTCGACACCCAGAATGTGCTTGCTGACCCAAGATGGGAAAGTAGCTACCATAGGGCGGAGGTTTATCTATTACAAGCTTCAAATGAAATTGAGCATTACTAACAGAATTGAACAAGTTTAAGAATCACTGCCAGTACTACTGTCAGTTTACAGAGTGAAGATTATACGCCTGTCAAGAGATTAGAACTGGAAATATTCACCATTACAAACAATAATAATTCTGTTTTCTTTGTTTTCCACAAATCTGTATTTTGCACTTAAAACCAGCAGCCTATGAAAGTATTCAAATGCTCACAACTCCCGAGTGACTTGCTCAAATGACACGATTTCTGAAGCACAATACTCCCAGCAAGATGGCGCTCAAGCTAAGATCAGGAAACAGACTCTAAATGCATCTAATGAATTAATGCACAAATCCCAATGCAAGAAAAGGTACGGCCCAGCTGAGAAAATCGATTTCCTTTTAAAAATTGCAGACTCAACTAAAAATTCTATAACTTGGAGAATAGATTCGCCCTTTTCAAACAATTGGATTGAGACAATACCCAGAACCAGTATTTTTGTATTTTTTGAAATATGAATAAAAACATGAAATCTGCTGTCTAAAACAATGAAATATGCTGAGACCACTAAATGCTAAAACAGATCTACGAATGCAGCAAGCTAAATACGAAGCACAAACTAAATGCAACTCCCAAATTGATTGAATCACCACTAGATGTTGTCTTGCAAACACGAAGCGATGCCCAAGCTAGGAGGCTTTCATGCCTCGAAGCAGTTCCAGAGCCAATCCGGCAGCATAACAATATATTAGACCAAAGATGCCGAAATGATGCACCAAGTCTCCCTTTTATAATTCTTCCGTTGACTTCACAAAACCCTAAAATGAGCTTTTAGGTCAAAACCCAATCCCCTCAAGGATGGGCGTACTTTTCCTTCAAGGCTTTAGTTTGACATTTTAATTAAATATCATTCTTGAAATATGTGCCCCTCATACCCTTGCTTTGACTTAGGGAAAAATCAAATCATCTCTTAATGAGGGCGCCACCCTCAAGGGCCCACTTTTTAAAACAACCTTAAGTCATTAATTCTAAGCCAAGGGTCAACGTTAAATTATAATAATTAAAACGTGACTTTTTAATTTAAAATGACTTGCATTCGACGTGCCTCCGGCCAATAATCGGTTGAGTCAATCGACGACCCTCGGGTCGAAGTCAACCAACTGAGCCTTCCATCCTGAAAATCAAGAAAATAGAATTCCACTAAAATAGTAAATCCAAGGCTCAATGCCGATGATCAAGTATCAACGCTAAGCCTTCCAAACCTAGAAGGAATCTCACATTTAATCCAATTAGACTGCAGCAATACTGACCTTCCTGTACCAGGGAAATCTCCCACTTTAATCTCCGGACTAGCCTCTCGTTCCTAAAAGAAAGGCTAATTGTCATGTGAAATGTCAAGCTTGAAAAGGGGACATTACAGTCTGCCCTCCCCAAGATTGCTTGTCCTCAAGCAATTGCAAACTAGGATGCTGCAATATCTCATCACTTTCCCAAGTTGCATCCTCCATAGGCAGGTTCTTCCACTTTACCAAACATTCTCTGATAGTTCTATTCCTCAAGGAACGTTCTCTGACATCAAGTATCTCCTCGAGAACTAGAACCAACTGTCCTTCTTCATCTAACAGTGGCAACTGTGAAGAAGCAACCACATTGTGTCCAAGTGCCTTGTTGAGGCGAGACACGTGGAAGACGTTATGCACTCTGCTATCAGAAGGTAGCTCTAATTCATAAGCTACAGCCCCAACCTTTCTGATGACCCTAAATGGCCCATAGAAGCGGGGTTTGAGCTTCTCAGCTCCACTCTTCTTGAGAGTAGACTGTCTATAAGGTTGTAGACGGAGGTAGACCATATCCCCAACCTCAAAAGAACGCTCTACTCGTCTCTGATCAGCATACAACTTCTGTTGATTTTGTGCAATCTGCAAATTATCCTTCAAGGATCTCATTATGTCTTGACTATGCTGCAACAAATCCTTGGCTAAAGGTGCTTTGCTGTCACCAAACACCAAGACTGCAAAACTGGGTGCTTCATATCCGTAAAGTGCCAAGAAAGGCGACATCTTGATTGACATATGAAAGGTAGAGTTGTAGCAGTACTCGCCTATATGCAGCCACTTAACCCAAGCTTTCTGCTGTTCTGACACATAATTTTTCAAGTAGCCTTCCAACCACTTGTTCACCACTTCTGTCTGCCCATCAGTTTGGGGGTGATAACTCGTGCTTGGAGTGAGCACAATACCACTCATTCTGAAAACTTCTTGCCAAAAGGTACTTAGGAACTTGTTGTCCCTATCACTTACAATATTCTTTGGCAACCCATGAAGCCTAAACACTTCTCGAAAAAACAAATCTGCAACTTGGGCTGCAGAAAAAGTGCTGGTAATGGCAAAGAAATGAGCAAACTTGGTTAATCTGTCAACTACCACGTAGATGCAATCCTTCCCTTGGGCCTTGGGCAACCCAGTGATGAAATCCATTGAAATGCTTTCCCATTTTTGATTGGGAATTGGAAGTGGTTGCAGCAAACCGGTTGGCAATGTATGCTCATTTTTATTTGCTTGACAAACAGGACATTCCTGAATGTAGCGTTGAACCTCTCTCTTCAAACCTTTCCAAGAAAACCTTTCTCGGATCTACCTATAGGTCTTGAAAAAACCTTGGTGACCAGCAACTGGAATGTCATGAAAATTCAAAAGAATCTTCTTCTTGAGCTTAGAATCAGCCACCAGAAAGATTCTTCCCTTATACTGAATCAATCCCTCAACCACCTGGTACTTTTCATCATGGAAAGTACCTTCCAGAATGCTGGTTGCAAACTGATTTTTGGCATAATCAGCAAGCAACATGTCCTTCCAATCTGCAGTAAGCTCACACAATGAGCTAAGATGAGGCCTTCTGGAGAGAGCATCGGCCACAACATTATTTTTTCCTTTGACATATTCAATGTCAAAGTCGTAAGCTTGAAGCTTACTCACCCATTTCTATTGCCTCTCATTTAAATCCTTCTGGTGCATAAAATGCTTGAGGCTATTGTGGTCAGTCTTAACCACGAATTTGTTCCCCACCAAGTACTGCCTGAACTTGGCTAATGCATGCATAATAGCAAGCATTTCTTTATCATAGATTGAGTATGTCCTCTCCACACCCCATAACTTTCTACTTTCAAACACGATAGGGTGTTTGTCTTGCATCAGGAAAGCCCCCACTCCTTCACCTGAAGCATCACATTGCAGCTCAAATGGCTTGGAGAAATCAGGGATAGCCAAGACTGGACACGAACTCATGATCTTCTTGAATTTATCAAACACAATTTGAGCCTTTTCTGACCAAGCAATGGCTCCCTTTTTGGTGAGATCAGTAAGGGGAGCAGCATTCTGTGAATACCCCTTTACGAATCTCCGATAAAATCCACAAAGACCCAGAAAACCTTTCAACTGGGTCAAGCTCTCAGGAGGTGGCCAATCAACTACTGCTTTGATTTTTTCCGGATCCACCTTTACTCCCTCAGCACTGATTATGTGGCCAAGGTACAGTAACTCCACCATTCCAAATTCACATTTGGAAGCTTTGGCAAATAAGCTCTCAGATTCCATGATACTAAGCACTTCCTCCAAGTGCTTGAGGTGATCCTCCCAAGTTTTGCTGTAGATCAGAATATCATCAAAAAAAATCAGCACAAACCTTCGTAACTGATTCTGAAAGACACGGTTCATGCAAGACTGAAAGGTAGCCGGAGCGTTAGTCAACCCAAATGGCATGACTAAGAATTCAAAATGTCCATAGTGACATTTGAAAGCTGTCTTTTCCACATCTGATCCCCTCATTCGTATCTGATGGTAACCCGACCTCAGATCAATCTTCGAAAAGAACTTAGCCCCATGTAGCTCATCAATGAGCTCATCTATCCTGGGAATGGGGTATTTGATGGTGCTTTGGTTCAAAGCACGATAGTCCACGCACATGCGCATGGTACCATCCTTCTTTTTCACAAGAACCACTGCAGATGCAAAAGGGCTCTTGCTTGGGCGTATGAAACCCATCTCCAAAAGTTCCCGAATATTCTTCTCGATCTCATCCTTTTGTCTCTTCGGATACTGATATGGAGTTGTGATCACTGGTTTAGCTCCTTCTTTGAGCTCTATGATGTGTTCTGGACCTCGATCAGGAGGAGGTCCCGGGGGTAAATCAGCAAACACTTTACTCTTCTTGGTGAGTAAAGACTGAATATCTGGAGGATGCTCTATTTTCGTTTCAGCTGGACTAGCTGGAAGAATCATGCACTCCGCAGCCCACTCCACTTGATCATGACGTATCAACTTCGCCATCCTCTTGAATGACACAATCTGAGGGCCACCATTTGACATTCCTCTCAACACCACCTTCTTTCCATCGGATTGAAACTTCAACTCCATAGTTTGCAGATTTAGAGAGATCTCTCCAAGAAATCGCAGCCATTGAATGCCAAGGACAGCATCCGTATCTCCAATATTGACCACGTAGAAGTCATCCTTGACTTCGTAATTGCCCAATTGCATTGACATGTTCGGAATCCTCTTGGTGCATGAGATGTGAAACCCATCCGCAACCATAACTCTGAACCCTTCAAAGTCTTCTGTTTGCAATCCTTTCTTTGCCACCACAACTTCATCTATGAAGTTATGTGTTGCTCCAGTGTCAATTAAAGCAACAATACGTTGCCCTTTGATCATCCCACGAACTTTAAAGGACTCATTCTTTTGGCAGCTCGAAAGTTGAGCCAATGTACCACCACTTTCTTTTTCACCTTCAGACTCTTCTGGAGTATTTTCTTCATCGCTGTCCTCAAAATCAGCTTGCTGATCAGAAAAATCAGAACTGCTTTCATCAGCTGTATAGAACTCAATTTGATGAATTTTAGCACCCTTTGGGCACACATGATCTTGGGACCATTTTTCCCTACAACGGAAACATAACCCCTTCCTTCGGAGTTCATTGATAGTCTGTGGATCCAATCTTGAGCCATGGGGTTTCTGTGGTTTAAACTCCTTATGGTGAGGCTTTTGATGAAACTTTTTCCCTCTATCCCCTTTGTGAAAGGCTGGTTTGGAAGGAAACTTTGCTTTGGGAGCAGCCCACTCCATGTTTCTAGCTTTTTCATTGCTTCTTGTAAGGACGGTGGATCAAAAGCTTTGATCCAACCCTTGAGTGGCTCCATCAATCCTTCAGTGAATAGGATCACTAATCTTCTTTCTGTAATTCCAGTGACCATAACTGAAAGTCTTTGAAACTCAGCTATGTAGGCTTCAACAGTGCCATACTGTCTCAACTGTGCCAACTCCCTAAAATGCACTTCTGGATCCTTCTTCTCGAACCTCCCAATGAGCCTGGTAGTGAACTCCTCATAAGTTGTGATAGACCGATGACCCAGAGTAATTAAGCCATGGTACCACCACTCGTGCGCCACCCCATCAAGGTGTAGCGTAGCGAACTTGATCGCTTCTTCTTCTGCCATAGGTCTGAGAGCTAGATAGTTATCCAGCTTCTGAATCCAAGCTCGGGCTGAACTGGAATCACTCCCGTCAAAGTGTGGAAGTGTCACCTTGTTGACAGCTTGGTACAAGTCTCCTTGATTTGTTGGTCTTCTTTGATCATAGTGTCTCCCTTGTCCTTTGTTTTTCCTTTTATGATCCATGAAATCGTTATAGGACATATCTATCCTGATGTCGG
>CM021107.1:408595920-408659322 GCA_007115665.2 Sequoiadendron giganteum
AGGGTCAAAGTATGGTGTTCAGTTGAAAATCACACTTTTGTCAAAATGGTGTTTGAGCTATCACAGAATAGGGGCGCTCATGCTTTTGGGGTTCTTAATACAATTTTCAGATCCTTCACATACAGTCATTGGATGCAGGATACTTCTAGTCATGCAATGAATCCATTATTTAGTCAGTGGAGTTCATTATTCATTGTCAGCGGCAGTTTGAAACATCAGAAGGCAAAACTAAGAAATGGCTAAGTCTGGAGTCAAAACATCAATTTAATCAGAGGCGCCTTATTTTCTAAGGTATCAGATGAGCTCCATAGCAGTTGTTGCTCCTAGCAGACATTTCATCCTTGTCATACAAGCTTCGCGGTGGATATCTCAGCACAGTCACAGGCTCAGTCAGTCAGCCAAAAATCAGAGCTGAACATGGTCAGTTGTAACTTTGCAGTCAGCTACAAAATAGGAGATTCTTAAAAATCTCATAACTCTTGCAAATGGAAGCCTAAAAGATCAAAATTTGACTTTTTGGAATCAGGGAAGTGCGTTGAACACAGCAAGATGCTATTTTTGGCAAAAAATAAAAAAAAAAAATTTTGCATGCAGAGCATTGAAAAGTGACGAATTTCTTCAAAAGACAGATATTGGCGCCATTTTTAGTTTTTTGCATGTGTTAAAAATTAAGATATTATTTTTAGTCTGAAGACTCAGAGACAGTGGCAGTTCAACTGGAGAGAAGCCAATCGATTTTCCTTTTTCTAAATTAGGGTTACATTATGCATGCATGATGATACGAATTGTTTATTTAAACAAGCATGGCGCCTTTCATCATTCACACAGCTTTGAAAGTTCGAATTTCTTCGAAGAGATTGGAGAATTTTCATCAAAGGATCAAGTTCGAAGGTGGTAAAATATTCTTTTGCAGGTACAAGTTCAGATTCAGCATCAGATTCAAGGCAGAGTGGCGATTTTGACAGAAGAAGATAATAATTAAATAAAAATATATCTTTCTTCTTCTCTATATTTCTTCCATCTTCTCGTCTTAAATTCTCTTGCATGTTCGAAGTGTTGGCAGATTTTGGCAAAACAAAATATCTGGGTTGATTCAGAAGAGCTTTCTCAGCAAAACCCATGTGCCAGAATTTTTCAGGAAAATTTGTTCGAGAACATCTGTTCTTGAAGCTTTAATTTTCTCAACCGAAATTCTTTTGCATGGCTGAGTAAAGGGTAAATTTTTGCATTTCTGACGTTCTGGGTTGTCTTAGAATCATTTTTTGGACAAAACCCATATCTCAGATTTTTTTCGTAAAAATTCTCATCCGACAAGCTATTTTTAGCCTTAGCAGGCTATTTTTGGCTTTCCAAAAAAGTTGTCAGAATATAGCCGTGTGCACAGTCAACAGGCAAGTTTTTCAGAATGCAGTTCACTCAGCTCGAATTCAAGACCAAATCGGTCTTAACCCATGACTTCATCGGAACAATTGATACAGATCTACATAAGGTGTTGCCGGAGGTAGTTTTGGATCTACTCAAAATCAGGGATTCAGTTATCAAGAATATTCAGCAATCCGGGTTACTTGAGGCCGCTTCCATACCTATTTCGGTGCATTGCGTGGAGTTTGTAATATCTTGCATCAAGCATTACAATTCCGCTACACGAGAGATACGGTCAATAGATGGGCGTGTTATATGCAGTCTCAAACCTCTTGATATCGAGCGAAGTCTAGATATTCCTCAACATTCGGATGGGATGGTTATTTCCATGAGTCAAAGCGAGCAGGCATTCAATGCTGGACTGGATAAGTGTCAAAACAAGATGATAGAGAGATGGCTGAAACAAAAGAAGGGCAAGTTGCCAAACAACTTGGGTCGTGGCGAGGGTAAGGATGAATACAATATTTTGATTACACTGCTTAATCGTGTCTCAGGTCATGCAGATGCGAACAAATTTCACCCGTGGATGTATTATATCATTGGTAGAATCATCTCGGGGCAAGAGCATTATGGCTGGGCATCCTTCATCAGCGATGTTATTCACGAGCAAATCACCGGTTTCCTAGCTGCGCATCAATTTCATATGTGTTCTTACCTGGTGTACTTGATTGCTTATCAGAATCAGTTTAATGGTTTGAATACGACGGGCATACTCAGTGTACAGAAAGTCTATCGTTACTATGACCAGCTTGAGTTCACGAAGGCTGAAAGTCATTTTAAACGTGTACAAGAGGCTTTCTTGACTTATACAGTGAGAAACTTGGACCGGGAGTTGCATATTCACATCTCGACAGTTGCCAAAGCAGCAATGAAGAATTGGGCAGATTGGTACATTCAGTTCCCTACATACACCTATATCCGTGTCTATGGATACACAGGAAAACCAGCTATGTTACCACGTTATCCTTCGGATAAAACAATATTCATGGAGTTCCTGAGGCAGCTATATGAAGTTCACAAGCGTTTGCGCATCAAGCGTAAACCAGCTGCCGAGTTTCCTTTGCAATTCGGGATGTATTGGTGTAGGACGGCAGTTGATGCTAAGACCGCAGGTCAAGAGTTAGAAAATTGCAAACTCAAGTACCTGGTGGATACACGCACATATGATCCTTGGGGTCATTACGCAGCCCGCCTGGGTAATCTCTCTTATCACAAACCTACGATGGAAGATTATTGGGTGAATTGTGAGGATGATTTCGAAGTTCGCAGACGTAGCTATAGCAGGTTCTCTCTTCCACAAGTTTCTGTTTTCTTGGCAAAAGATGTGGAAGGATTGACAGAGGGTGAGGGAGATACACTTCCTCAATTTTACAGAGAGCAGGTTGATGGACAACCACTGCCGTTAGTAAACTGGTATGCCAAAGAGTTCGCATCAGTAAAGGAGAGATCGAGCAGGGTCATCCAAAATAGTATGCTTTATCTAGAAAGCAGAAGGTTGAGAAAGGCATCTATGCCTAGAGCAGAGCCGCCAACAGAAGGACTTGTATTGCCTTCTTCTTCAAAACCTAAGCAGAAGAAGAGGAGCAATCCTCCTAAAAAGAATCCAGTGCCTAGTAATTCAAAGGGAAAAGCATCTGTTGCGATTCCACATGTAGAGCCAGTCAGAGAAGTTATTCAGACTTCTCCGCAGCTTGAGGTTCAGCCCCGTATGCCGTCACCGACACCATTAGAGCAGCCTCCCACTCCAATTCACATTGATTTGGACGTAGATTCACCTCCTCGCAGCGATTCTTTTATACATTCACATTCATCAGATCCTCCTACGACTAGTACAGGTCTTTCCAGTGGGATTAGTCGGGATTCATCTTGGCTTTAGAGTCAGCTGGGAAGAAAAAGGAGGCAACCATCTTACATACTTGATCATTCAGATTTTGATCATGACCATCAAGATGTGCCTGAAAAGAGGATCAAGAAGCAGATACATATTGGGAGAAGTGCAGATAAGGAATTCATTGTTGAGATTGCTGTACCTCCGGAAGATAAGAGTCTAGACGAGATGGAAGCTCAAGACTTCGAGGTTATCACAGTTCATTTCGGTAAGAGTACTCGTCAGACAGATATTGATCTCCTACAGGTTGCTACAGATAGCGTCAAAGATAGGATGGTGAAAGATGGTGAAGATAAATCAGCTCTCAAGGCTGAAATGCAGCAGCTTCGCCAGTACATTTCTAGCCTTGTACACAGGACAGGGGATGTTGTCACCGCGCTTCCACATATGTTAGAACCACCGGCAGAGCAGGGTCAGATTGATCTCTTGGTTGCATATGGTAAGCGATTGGAGGAATGGGAAGAGGAGTTTGTTGCTAGAGGTCGCCTTATACTTACAGAATTGTATCAATTGCGGTATAATGCACGTGAGCTTCGTCTACGACTTCAAGATGAGGAACGTGATTTGGCCATTAGTAGACCCAGGGATGAGATTCTGATTGCCAACTTGGGAATGTCATTTGATTCAGTCACAGAGGCAAAAGATAAAGAAGAGGTCTACATTTGGAGAACACAGTTGATCTTCAAGGCAAAGATAGAAGGAAAGATCGTATCTGAGGTGGCTGAGAGCAGAGAGCATGTTACTAGTGCACTCCGCTATATAAGAGACTTTGTGTCTCAATTACCATGTGTATATCAGCGTGTGGGTGGTGACTATGTTGAGCTTGCTGACATCCAGTTAGAGCTCCAAGCACTTATTCACGGTATTTTCAGTGGTGAGACCATTGGCTGTAAGATGAATCAGCTTACAGCCATGTCAACATTGTTTGATGAGGCAATCAGGAGAAAGGGTGAGTTCCAGTGTCAGATGACTAATGGAGAAGACATGCTGCACAGACATAGGATTCTTCGCCAAAGCTTCAGTTCCCCAGATGGAGATGCAGTCAACGACCTCGTAGATGGGTTAATTTCTCAAGATCAGGGCCAGTAGACTTCAGTTAAAGGCGTCCCACCTTTTTCCAAGATAGACATTAGACACAGGAGTTAAACTCGAGGCCTCTTTCCGAGTTAACTTGTTGTTACACATTGCATGGAATGTCTGTCTTGGAAATATCTACAAACACTTGGAGTTTAGATTAGATCTTTCAGTCAACTGATGATAGCATTCCGAGTTGACTTGCTTTCAATAAGGACGTGCATGTTGCACCTTGTCCATTTAGATTAGATGTTTCAGTTAACTGATGATAGTTTCCCAGTTAACTGTATAGTTTCATTCAATTAGGGTTTAGGAATAAGATCTTGCATGCATTGCAAGACTTTAGTTGACTCAAGGTGATTTTAGGGTTGCCTACACCTTGAAGTCTATAAATAAGAGCTTTAAGCTCATTTGTAATTTAACTTTTGCTTGATAGCATACATGCTGCGCCTACCTTGCTGTAGTATTGCTATTATTGTATCTGTTCAAAGAGTAATTGCTGTTATAATAAATTGCTGCGCCTACCTTGCCTTCATGTTATTGTCATAGTGTTTATTCGATCTTAGTTAAATGGGGTTGCTGGTTTGATCGTTATTGCATGCGTGTTGCGTCTATACAATCTACTGTCCCAGTTGCTTACCTTTTTGTTTTGTTTATTATAAGCCTATTCAGAAGAGCAAATAGTTGCGCCTACCTTGCCTTCATGTTGCGAAACTGTACTTAAAGCTTATCGTTTGATGTGTGTGATAGTAGACTCATTCAGCCAAGCAAATAGTTGCGCCTACCTTGCCTTCATGTTGTGAAGCTGTACCAGGTTTACCGTTCATTTGTTTGTTTTAATAAACTTCTTCCCGGATTAGCAAATAGTTGCGCCTACCTTGCCTTCATGTTGTGAGCCCGCACCTGAAGTTTATCGTACAATACATTCCTGCTCCATTTCCTCATGCTCTGTTTCTTGAGGAAATTGGATAGATATTAAAAAAGTTAGCTTAGTTGTAGTTACATGATTTGCGAAACCAGAAAATACTTAGCTGCAACGTTCTAGGTTTTCTTAACCTTGTGCCTCTACCAGCTGAGAACAAAAAGATAGGACATTAGTTTAGTTTTCTATTTGATGCATTCCAGCACAACGAGGGAGCTTCCCCTCCTAATTTGAAAAGCACTCATTACGTAGTGTGCATAGCTGTCCGTACAAACTTACACTCCAGAGGTGTTAGTTCTTATGCCAACACAACTCACTTCACAAATTGTAAATGAGAGTAAACAAGTTTATATAGAGTTTACAAAATTGAATAAACGGCTCAGATTAAAAATGAGCCAACGGCCAAGATCAAAACAAATAAACCTTAATTAGGGTTTCCCAAAATGACTTCAGTGAACTGAGAGTTGACAGGGTGATGTGGTGCTTTGGAGCTATTTTCAAGGAATTACATCTCGATCCTCCCGCGTTGCCGTGTGTTCGATGAATCTGGACACGATCAAGGCAACTTCATCCATGGTGACCTGAGGAAGCATTCCGATCCTGAATTCCAGTCCGTCCACACTCTCGGGGCATCTGGTAAAGGTATCCTCCCACTCTAGCTTAGTCTTCTCAAAAGACTCTCAGAGGCTTAAGAAGTTTGCCAATTTGTCCTAGTCCTGCTTCAAAATAGGTCCTGTGATGGCAAAGATGCCCTCTTGGACCTTCCCTTTCAAACCCCTAACTGCAGGTCATTCTCTCGTAGAGCCTCCTTATCCAGGATATCGGCGATCATGTTGAGAAGTTTGGCCTGAACTTCTTTGACCTGTTCTTCCAATCTGATACCATCAACCTTCACCCTCTCCAAGACTTCGCCTCGTGCCGTCAAGGCCCAATACCAGGTGTGGAAGTCATAGGCTGCTCCTGCTGCAATAACACCTCTGTCTATCAACTCCTGCTTAGGAACTCCTTTCAGAATCCTAAGGCAAGGGATTATCCTATCTTGCACATCCGGAAGGTTATCCCATACTTCTGCCAAAGCGGCCAGCCTAGAAAGTAGGGCGGTGGCCTGACCATAAACCAGAGTCAACCTCTCTACGGATGCCTCAGCTTCAGTCCCCTTTGTTGCTATCCATTCTCTGGCTTCCCGAACAGTGACCATGTTTTCTTCTATCTCCTTAACGGCCCCCTGTGAAGAGTTCGGAAGTAGAGGAGCTGTCGTGTTGTCTTGATCAAGTGCTGGATATACTCCTTTAGGCGCTCAATTTCTTACTGGCACTCTTTCCTCTTGGCTACCTCCTTTGCCAACCTTGACTTGATAGTGGACACAGAATTGTCCAAGTCTTCAATTTCTTGGCCTTTCGTGGTTGGGCCCAAGTCAATGGTTGTGATGGCATAATCTTGTGGAGCCATGTCCTCCTGTGGCCTGTCCATTGTAGGCACTGCGATCTACACTGTCTTGTTGCCGACTCCATCTCTTTGTATGCTCGAGAATTTCTTTGTTGGCTTCTTAACTGCAGTCTGCATAAGTCTGGCCAAGAAGTCAGCAGTATCATCCTCTTCTGGCTCCTCCACTGGCGCCTGTACTTTCAGCCTCTCCCTTAGCCAATCCGGGATCGTCAGCTGCTCTATGCCTTCATCCTCAAGCCTGTCTTCTCTGTCAGGAACGTCCAGAATTCCCCTAAGGGCTGAAATCATTCCTTCTTGGAAATCCTCATTTTGGGTGTCCACATTTTCATCATCGGACTCCAACATTTCTGTGCCCGTGGGAGATGGTGGGGCATCTTCATCCGACTGAGGCTCCATATTGTTTTCCGAAATCGGGGAAGGATCCCTAATGTCAGCCAGTGAAGCGTCTACAGTAGCTAGCATCTCCTCAATATTCCTAGATGCGGCCGAGTGTGAAGGCTTTACCTTAGCCTGCTTCTGAACTGGCTCCTTGCCTGCAACTATCTCCTTCCTTTTCTTGGAAGTGGTGGCCTCTATCATCTCCACGCCTTGGGATGCATCCGCATTGGAAGAATAGGATTCCGCCTCACTCAACATATCATAAGTTAAGGTTATCCTTTTTTGCCGGAGTTCTGAATCTGTTGATCAACCCACCACTGTGTATACTTGACGATTGGTCTCATCAAAGTATTCAAATCGGCGTGCTCGGGTTCTGACCATCTGACCACCGGCAAAGGCAAGCTCTCATCAAGGTGCGGCTGTACCTGCTGTCCATCTTCCTCCAACTGATCCGACACTCGGCAAAGTTCTGTTGCTCTGATCAAACTGACAAGCAATCTGGACCACATCTTTCGCCTAACTTCAAACTCATCCGTAGCATTTGCCCAGAAATCTTCCAGTTCGACCCTATGCTTGTACCTCCTTCCATCCACCGTCTTGATATGGTGATGTGGGTCGAAGTGGCTCCTAGATGGGTAGGTAGCAAAAGGATAATGCTGAATCTCGAGCCTGGCACTATCTGTTGCCTGTGATGACGGACAAGACTCTAGCATGTTCCCTATAAAGAAGGGAAAGGTTACTGCCGCCTTTTGCTTTGTCCGTTGGAGGCCCTGAAATTCTTCTAGCTGCCTTAGTACTTCCAACAGGACCATCTTGTTAGTTGGGAAAATGGGCAAACGATATGGGCTCCCAGTGAATCCCTGGATTCTGATGTACGTATATCGGGGATACTGGATAAACCATGACCCATATTTGCCAATCAGCTTCTTGGCCTCAGGAGTCAGCCGTTGATGCGTCCCTCCCTGGAGTATTCTGGTGATATACATGAGGAAGGCGTCATGAGCTCGCCGGAAGTGCGCCTTTTCTTTCAACTACAATTGTGGATAGCAGTCGTATGCCTTCAGCTCATTTGATCCACCGCCGACCGTGCCCTTGCATATCAAGCCTACATACTTGTAAGTCCTAGCCAACATGTAGATGACATAAGAACTCATATAAAACGTTTTAGTTTTCTCTAAGTTGACAAGCTGCTCGTGGAGGTTGTTGCTAATCATTCGTGACCAGTTAAACATCTTTACGCCCTCTGTGATGTCCTCAATAAAATAGTACATCCATGGCTCAAATGGTGCCCCCAAAGGACTGCCTGCTATTCTGTTCAGCAAGATAATGATGTCTCCGTAGTCTTCCTTGAAGTTCGTACGCATCAACTTCTTGGGCATTTTCTTGACCGACGGCCTAGGTTTGTCCAGCCATGACTTGTTGATGTTGGCGGCACAAAGGTCAGGCTGCTCATCATACAATCTCTGGGCGTCTTCCTTAGTCTTGTAGGTAGTCTTAGGATACTTAGGAATGCCGAAGGCTTCTTGTATGGCCACCTCTCCCAGATGCGCCAATATTCTCCCGTCAGGTGCCACAATTTGTCTTAACTCAGCATTATAATGCAGCGCACACTCCACCATTAATTCAGCACACTCCAGTGCAGGCGGAAATCCGGCAGCTTGGAAGATACCATTTCTCACCATCCTTTTGGCGGCAGGCGTTGGCAAAGGTCCATTATGCCCATATATTCTCTTCTTAAATTCTTCGAGGTCAATGTGGCCAAGGTTGGTGTCCGAGACGTCTTTCCATTTGGATTTAATTCTAGTCTCTGGCTGCGATCCTTTGCTTGCAAACTTCATCTGTGCTTTGCTAGATGTTTCTCCTTGATCGACTGTCAACCTGCAAGTACAAAATGCTTAACATTAATATAAAAACTTTTAAAATCAAATTACTCCGGGTGTAGTTTGGACAAAATCGCACTTTTCAGCTTATTGAATTGAAATTTCTGTCAAAAAGCAAGCTGAAAGTAATAAATTCGCCTATCTATGAATGAAATTCGTGCCGGAAATGAAGTAGAAGATAGGAATGAGGTGTAAACATATTGCTGATTAACTTCCAAACCTCAAAGATCGTGTTCTGGCTGCAAATGAATTTAAAAATTCAGAAAATCTGCCAGAAGAAGTGCGCCAAAGCTGGGAAGTGGGATTTTCAGCCAAGAAATGACTTATTTCTTCCTAAAAATCACGCCTGTCAACAAGAAATTGCTACCTCGATTCTCACAACAACGTTACTTGCACTAAATTTTCCTTCGCAAACGATTCCCAAAAGATTCGAGAGAGATAGCCTCTTCTCAGCCGAAATTGTGAAGAAATGAGTTGCTGAAACTCATTTTATGGCTGAGAAGTGCGATTTTCCTCAAGGAATTGCTTTCTTTTTCTGATTTTCTTCCAATTTTTAGAAACGTTTTTCTTCTCAGATCGGCAAGTTTCTAATTTCACTTTCAGTTGTCGAGGCAAGTTTCTAATTTTCATCTCTGTGCCACCTCTGTTTGAGATTTTCGAATTTCTCAAAAAATTGCCTAAGTGTTGGAGAAAATATCAAAAGATATTAAATTAATTGTTTAAAATTAACTTTCCAACGTATTTTAAATCTTCAAATCATGGCAAAGTTAAATTCATCTAAGGCAGAATAATTTAATCTTCCGAATAATCTCCAGACTTAGAACTTTTTAATTAAAATTCCCCAAGTGTTGGGAAATAATTAAAATATTAAAATATTAAATTCCAACCCGTTTAAAACTGATACATGGCTAAATTTGTCTGTCTGTGGCTAAATATTCATTTTTCAATTGCCTGCCTAGCCAAAATGTGCTCAACGATTTGTCTACCAATTTCCAACTCTTCGGGTGGACTTCTGACCTTTCTGGACGTTTTACTTAGCCAAATAATTCATTTTTCTCTCTCCTTCTGGGTTGGACGAACTTGGAGATTTCTCTGCCATTTTGCCATTTTTTATTCATGCCTTAGGAATTTTTCCAAGCTGAGAGGGGCGGACTTCATGGTTTGCCTTGCCTTGCATTCTTCATTTCTTGCCAAAGAATTTCATTTTGTCTTGCCGAGGAGTAATTTTCATGCCGTCCTAACCTCTTCTCTCTCTAGACATTTCTTCATTTTCATGCCTTAGAAAAATTTATCTTCTAAAGTTGGGCAAATTTCTCATAATTCCTTGCCAATGGCGTGTTTTATCTTGTATTTGTCTAGGGCGGACTTCACCCTTCTCTTGCCATGGCGAGTTTTGGTCTTGCCTTGTCCAATGGCCAACGTTACTTGTAATTTCACCATTTAATTCAATTAATAGCGAATTTTCTATGTAATTTCACCCCTTCCAAACACCTTGGAGCGGACCCCTTCATAATTTTACCCTTCTCCACACTTCTTGGGGCGGACTTCTCATATCTCATGCCATTTTCCATATGGCGGACTTCATAAGTTGTTTGCCATTTTCCTCTAGGCTGGGTAGACTTCACATTTTCCATGCCACTTGACTTATGGCGGACTTCATCATGCCTTAGCCACTTCCTATCTTGCTGGGCGGACTTGGAGACCTTCATGCCATTTGACTTTCTTGGGCGGACTTTGACCTTCTTGTGCCAAGGGCGGACTTGGCTTCTCCTTTGCCATGGGCGGACTTTAGCTTCCTTGTGCCATTCGTCTCTTCCAAACATCTTGGGTGGACTTCATGCTCTTCATGCCAAGGGCGGACTTGGCATCCTTCTTGCCTATGGGCGGACTTTGCTCTCTTTGTGCCATGGCGGACTTTGGGCCTAGCTTGCCAGTGCCTACCTTTGGCATGCCAAAGGTAGGGCGGACTTCCTATACTTCATGCCACTCCTTCCTTGAGGGCGCCATCTTCATACTTAGCCATTTTCAAAATTTTTGCTATTTTACCTTGATTCTTTTGACATCTGGAGGTGTGCTGATTTCTTGCCTGATGGAACCCAAAAATAGAAACTTTCCAAAAATAGAAAAAGCAAAAAGCATCCCTAAAAAATAGGAACTCCAGAATGGCCTAAAAATGCCGAAAATCAAAAAAGCAAAAAGCAAAAAAGCAGAATCCCTAAAAAATAGGAAGTGTCAGAATTGACCGAAAGCAATGGCGTTCCTCGTCTACTGGGTCTTCTGAGCATTTCCATGGCGTTTAAGCTTTCAAATGGGTTCAAAATTTCAACTTGGTTGGATTGACTCTCAAAACCTTATTCAAATTTAGGACTCTAAATTGGCGATTTAGAGGGCGACATCAAAACTTGGGGGTCCCCATTTGTAATGGGGCGATGTGTGAAATAGGTCACAACATCTGGCGACTCCACGTTGGGAATGTTTCTGAACATTCCAAGGATAATACCCACTTTAAACCTAGAAAGTCTTAGATTAGTTCCAACTAGCTTATCCCTCGGTTAAGAAAAGTACTTAAAAGAAAAGAAAAATCCTAAACTATATCAAGATTTTTCATCCGCTAGTTACAAGTGTGTGCACGTTGCATTCATTTCCTTCTCATAAGAACACTAAGTCTCTTTGGTTCCATCATGGCTTTCATCCTAACCATTTCTTAACTCCAAAAGCATCCTTGGATAGAGCCTCGCTGCCGGCGAGCGTCCATAGCCCCGACGAGGTTATCTTCTATAATCTCACGAAGATTGCTCTACTTCCGGCAATTTGATTTCTCGTGTATATTGATTGCACGCCTGTAGAGATGTCCGCACACCCTTAGCCAAGTGTTTTATCTCTTTTCTTATTTTCTTATTTTGATATTCTTTCCTTTCTCAAATTTTGTACACTTTGGCTTGTAAGCAGTGAAGCTTACGTGGGCTTGAGTATTATAGTGGCGCTGAAGTAAGACTTTGATTATTTTCTTTTTGTTCAAACCATGATTTCTCCTTAGAAACGATTGTGACTCAAAAGAACTTATTATATGTGTGAGATGTAGTAACTGTAAGATTTCAAAATCAAGATATAATAGATGATTCTCCATTTCCGTCAAGTACTAGCCTTAATCCTGAGGATACTTTCGAGACAACTAATCTTGAGGCTTGAAGGTTTTCTACGAATATTTTTCTAAGGAATACTCATAACATAATTAGGTGAAATCAATCCAGAGTGTGCGTGTAAGCAACATCACCCTTCTCACAAAATGGGAATCCCTCTTATTCAAACTAAACTAAACACACAAAACCCAAGCAAACTAAACTACGCACACAAAACAAAGAAAGCCAAGAAAGCAAAACAACTAAACTAACCAAAACAAAAGCAAGAAAACAAACCAAACTAAAAACGAAACTAAACTAACTATATACAGGGGGGTCCCACTTAAAGATTCAAGGTCGGAAATAGTGTTTCAAGAATTGCCCGTTGACTGGCAACGGGATATCCTCTCCAGTTAATGTCTTCAACCTGAATGTGTTTTCTCCCGAAATTTCGGAGACTTGATATGGTCCTTTCCACAAACTATCGAACTTCTCATGATCACCTCTCCTCTCATGTGCTTTGTCCCAATACAAGACTAGGTCAGAGATTTTGAATGATTTTATCGTTGCACGTCTGTCAAACCATCTCTTTACAACCCCTTGATGTTTCGCAAACTTTTCCAAGGCCTGGTCTCTTTGTTCTTCGAGTAACAACAGCTGTGATAGACGGATCTAGACTCTGTCGTCTGGGTCCAAGTATTCCTGCATAAACCTTAGTGTCGGAATTCTTAACTAGATGGGAAATACAAGATCTTGCCCATAGACTAGGTGGTATGGAGAGGTTCCTAGTGACTTTTTAGCTCGCGTCCTATCTGCCCATAGAGCAAACCTTAGTTGAGAATGCCAGTCTTTCGAATTCTAATCCAATAGCTTCTTGATCACAGTGAGCAAATTTTTGTTCATTGACTCTGCCAATCCATTACCCTGAGGATAATAGTTCGAGGAAAACTTGAGGGTAATCCCATAGTCGAATGCCCAATTGGAGAATTTTAAGGAAGTGAAAGCAGAACCATTGTCGCATACTTAAGCCTTAGGACAACTGAATCTTGTGATAATATGCTCTTCAAGAAACTTGATTACCGCATCCGTTGTACAATTCTTTAATGCTTGTGCTTCAGACCATCGGGTGCAATAATCAGTCGTTGTCAGAATGTATTTGTGCTGCGCCGAAGATGGTGGATTTATCATGCCAATAAAATCCAGACCCCACATTGCAAATGGCTTTACTTCAGTTATGGGCTGTAATGGCATGGCCGGATTCTTCTCCCTTGTTGCAGTGACCTGGCAAGTGTGACAAGTCTTTACATGTTGGTAGGCATCTTTAAAAATGGAGGGCCAATAATACCCTGCTCTAAGTATCTGACAAGCAGTTGCCTGACTTCCGCCATGCCCTATTCCGAATTTAGAATGGAAATGTTCCATTATCATCTTTGCTTCATCGTTCCCCACACATCTCAAGTAGATTCCTTCGTGGTTTCTTCTGTAAAGTATTGACCCTTGCAACATGAAACGTTGGCATTTCAACCGGAAAGCTTGTTTTTGCGTGGAATTCATATGTGCAGGATATCTGTGGTTAATCAGATATGCGGTGATATCGTAATACCACTCCTCTGGAGGAGTGTCAGTTAGCACGTATGTTTGTTGCACTAAACCCGGTCCTTCTATTGCCATCGTCTGAGTTAAGGCCTGCCCTCGAACCAGCTTCATTGGTTGTATCTCGATGTCATATTCTTGGATAGTGGCGACCCACTTTCCTCTTCTCTCTCCAAGCTCATTTTGCATTAGGAGCGTCTTGACAGCTACATCTGGTACTATGGCGAAAACCTTACTCCTTAAGATATAATGCCTGAATTTCTTGATGGCTTTCACTAGTGCATAGGCTTGTTTCTCAACACTCGGGTACCTTAGTTCGGCATCCCAGAGAGGTGTACTCATGAAAGCTATGGGATGTTCATCCCTTTCTTCTGTTCTTTGAGTAAGTATCGCGGCACAAGAATGTTTTGATGCAAAGGAGTACAAATAAAATGGTTTGGTATAATCTGGACTAACCAAGACAGGGGCCTCAACTATTGCTTGCTTGATTTCTTCAAAGGCCCCTTTTGTCAGTGTCGTCCACTCGATCTTAGCATTCTTTTTCAACATCTCATTCAAAGGTTTCACTATCTCGGCAAAGCCAGTGATAAATTTTCGGACAAAGTTGATCTTTCCAAAGAAAGATCTTAATTCCTTCTGGCTAGTAGGCAGGTTGATTCTGGAAATTGCCTCAATGCGCTCAGGATCGTCAAAATTCCTCTTTCCGTGATCAAGTGACCCAGTAGCTTGCCTTCGGTAACCCCGAATATACACTTCTTAGGATTTAAAGAAATCCCGTATCTTTGGCATCTTTTGAATACTTTTCTCAGATCCTCTATATGATCTCCTCTCGTTTTTGAAAATACTGTTAGATCGTCCATATAGATGATTATACATTTCCCAATCAAATCCCTGAAAGCGATGTCCATGGCCCTCTGAAATGTGGCTCCCGCATTAATCAGCCCGAAGGGCATCCTCTTGTAAGCGAAAGTGCCCCACTTCGTGGTGAAGGCTGTCTTTAATCTGTCTTCATATTCGACCAGCACTTGGTTGTATCCGGAGTATCCGTCCAAAAAGGACATCATTCGTGATCCATTGACAACTTGTAAAACTTCGTCTAACGAGGGCAACGGATAGTTGTCCTTTTCTGAAGCCCGATTTAGGTTCCGGAAGTCTACACACAGCCTTATTTCCCCGTTCTTCTTTCGAACGGGAACTAGGTTGGCGACCCACGTCGAGTGGCGCACTGGGAATATAATTCCGGCTGAAAGTAGCTTCCTGACCTCTTGATGGATTAGAGGCTCTAGTATTGGATTAACCGGCCTTTGGCGTTGCCTGAACGGCCTACTCTCGGGCTTGAGAGGAATGGTATGCGTGATGATTGAGGTGTCGTAGGTCCTCAAGTCTTCATAGCTCCATGCTATGATATCCATAAACTCCCTCATGTTCCGGATTATTCCATCCTTCTCCATGGGGGTACAAGCTTTTCCTATGCACACATTTCTAACTTTCTCTTCCGTTCCCAAGTTTATCTTTTCATATTGGTCTCCTTCAATCCTTGGGCTTCTGGCTTCTTGGATCTGATCTTGATCAAATATGCGTTCTAATTGTATCATTCCTCTGGGGATGATATTGGTTTTCAAGTTCAGAATACCATCATCGTCTAGCTCGGCTTCTTGTGTTTCTTCCTCATCAATGACTTGTGCAGCAAAGACGTCTGAACTGGTCAGGAATTCCCGAATATGATCATCATTTTCAAAGACCTGAAAATTTGTGACATTGTCCGGAATGGATGGTATGGACGAGAGTTCCACCGTGAACTGGCTTATAGATTCCATGGCTAGCGGCTCTAGTGAACTGGCTGCTTGTGCCAAGGAATTTGCTACTTGATTGTTAGACCGGTTCACCGACTGGATATTGAAAGCGTCAAAGCTCTCAATGAGGTCCCATACTCTATTACGGTAGCGAGCCAATCTTTTATTATTGCAGACATATTGCTTCTTTACTTGTCTCACAACTATTTCTGAATCTCCGAGAGCGTGTAGGACTTTTGCTCCTTTCTTTAGTGCCAGTAGTAATCCATGAATCAATGATTCATACTCTGCTACATTATTTGTGCAGGGGAACTCTAACCTGTGAGCGGCAAGATATGCCTCTCCTCTTGGACTGGTCAATTCGAAGCCGGCTCCAGCTCCTTTCTTGGATCGAGATCCATCGAACCGCAAGGTCCAAATTTGTTCTTGCTGTGATGGGGACAGAGGATGTGCTTCTGTGTTCCCTTCTTGCTTGATCTCTTGTACCATAACGGAGGTAGAACCTCTAGTCTCTCCCTTGTATGAAGGACTTGGTGCCTGTGGCATACTTCTCCAAACTTCTTCCACTGCCTTGTGGCACATTTTACATACAAACTCAGAATGTGCAGTGTTGTGTATCCGACACCAATTTGGTAGCAATAAATCATGGATATGGAGGTGTTCGTGTAATTCTGCTTTCAAGTGAACACTCCTTAGGACAAAATTTCGGAAACTTTCGAACATTTCCTCGTTATTGTCTTGAAGATCTTGGGGTTCATCCACACAAGTATCAGTAAGGTTGGTTATTTCATTAACCTCGTGGGTTGACCCATGCAACATTAATACTTCGTTTGCCTTAGGCCTGTAAGAGCCTAAGTCAGTCTCGAGAAATAGAATCTCGTTATTCTCGCCATACTCGGTGATCATCAGTTTCAGTCTTGGCGTACTGTCAATCCTAATCTGGTTGGGAACTCCCTTCCAGGGTAGCCACATATGGGAAAAGTCCGTGGAAATATATCCGTTCAATTTTCTAGTCCAATCCCTGCTCAAAAGCATGCCGTAGCCATCTGGAATATCGACCACTGAGATGTCGATACAACTTTGCATCCTTGGATCTGCGGCTAATTGCATGTGGATATTATTTAACTCTCCCATCACAGGGACTTTTGTCTTGTCCAACTGGGTGACCTTCTTGTTAGTTCTTGCGGGTACAAGTCCTAATCTTTGACAGACAGCCAGTGGCATTACGTTGCTTGAGGCACCAGAGTCCACTAGGCAATTGTGCAACATCTTGCCAAATATACGAACGGATAGCAGGAATGGAGCAGGCTCGTCTTTCCCTTGGTAGAATACCACTGGGTGTTTATCTGGATTGTTGACACTTTGACTTTTCTCTTTCTATGTTCCAGAGACATATTCTGGCTTCTTCAGATTATGTGGCAATTCACTAGCCAGAACTTCTTCTCTAAATATATTGGAGTCCCTCAGAACTTCCTCTGTTGTTAGGTCTCTCCGATTGAGGTCTACTGAAGGAGACTGGGTTCGCGGCCTGCTGTCTGATATCTCCCATTCGGTGATGTTAGTATTGGCTGGAGCGTTGAAGGTTCCTCTACTTGGCACACTTTGAGGAATATTCCTAGGGGCAATAGCTTCGGTTAGACTACCCAAAAGTGCCTCCCGAATTTCGGGAACTCTCATCAGTTCTATTAGTGGTAGACTGACCTTTATCTTCTTGAACTCTTCTAATACATATGAGCTCAATCTTTTTAATTCTTCCCTGGGAAGATCTTTTGTTTGGGTCTGTGTCTGCTCCACCTGATGGTTCGCTGGTCGCCTTTGTTCTGCTTGTGGAACAACAACTTGCCTTGTCCCATTTGATTGAACGTTCTGCTGGCGATATTCCGGAGAATCTCTCGGAGGAGGCGACGCATTGGACGCACCTAGATTCGGCGGGGTCTGAAAATTATTAGGAGGAATAGACGAAGTCAAGGGTTCATTTTGGCGAACATTTCTTTGGTATACGCTTGGTGGGTTCCCAGACATTTGTTGAAATGCTTGAACTTCTCTTGTTCCTTCTACTAACACGCTGTTGTGTAATGGTGGGAAACTATACCCATTGTTTGAAGTGGGCTGGTCGGCTGGGATGTAATTCTTTGTTCCATCTTGATATTGCAATGTTTCTACCGGACCATTCGCTGAGGCTGGTGGAAATCTTTGACCTGGGGAATATGGTGGATGTTCCTGAGATGAAAATCTCACGTTCTCAATTACAAGGGCTTGGTCGTATCTTGGCGCGGGAACTAGCTCATATCCGGTTGTTGGCGGATCTTCCGCTTCTGAAAATATCTACCGCTACTTGGAATTCACGACAGTGCAACTCTGAGTGTTGGTCCGTGTTGTGTAATCGGCACCAACTTGATAATGCTGCTTCGGCCAAGAATACTTTATCTGCAGGACGGCTGTGTGCAGGTGGATTGTCCAAGGGAGATGGTACAGTACCATTGTTTGGTCCTATATTCCAAGTCTTTTTCTGGAAGCCCGAATTGTTATTTCGGAACCCTTGATTGTTTCCTTGGTAATTTTGATTATCCCTTGTATATCCGGAATGATTTTGATTCTGGTGATTATTTTGCTGTGGCTGGTAATTCCTTTGAAAATTCTGTATTTGACTTGTCTGACCCTTCAGATAGGTGACGTCGGTCGACAACTTTTTAACTTGATCAATTAGCTCCTTCATTTCATCTTTCTCCTCTTGACTTCTGGTGGAAGTTGTCACGTTCTGGAGGTATACGGGCTGCGCCGGTGGTGCTTGAGACATTGGAGCTCCTGGGTGCGGAACCAATTGATTGCTGCTGGTGGGAACCGGGTTCATCATGGGTGTCTGGTGAGCCAGAGCACGATTGATGTCTTGCACTTGATTTTGGGAAGTTGAATTCCCTAAGTATTGGAGTGAACCTTGGGGAACCCCCACTCCGAGACCATTGCTTGCTGTTACTGCTTCAGCATATGCTTCCTTCAAGTTGGCAGGGACTGGATTTTTGGACTTTACAAACATGGCCGTGAGACGATCCAAGGCCTCATAATAGATGGGCAGTGCTGCAGCATTATCCAAGTTGTAAGGATCTCGCAATCTTGTGTATGCCCTTTGAAATCTATTATTGAAAGTACTAATGGGCTCGTGCTCTTGTCTTTTCACCTCCACGAACTGCCTATATAGATCGGTTGCCGAAATTGGCGCCCTGAATTTCTCCAAGAATGCCGCCTTCATTCCTTGCCAAGTGGTAATGGAGTTAGCTGGTAAATGGATATACCAGTAAGACGCTTGATCATCAAAAGTGTAAGGAAACAACCGGCATGCAACATCTTCCTCTCGGATGTCTCTATTTTGGAGGAGATCTTCAAATAGTTTGATGTGCTCATCCGCAGTGTGGTTTAAGTCGCCGCTATGAAACTTGGAACAAAAATGTTCCGGATTTTTAGGCATATCATGGTATGCGGCGAACGTCATGGGAGACGCGTTAGCTGGACGCCACGCCATTGGAACGTTTGGTTGATTCGCCAGGTTGGGTTGGATCGGCTGTGCCAGCTGGGCAGGTTGAATCAGCACTTGTTGATTATTCACTGGGACGGCTCCTGAAACCGGAGTGCTTGGTGGCGAAGTTTGGGAGAAACCAAAAAGATCCTCGCTTGATGCTTCTCCGCCAAGATTGATTTCGCCTGATGTTCCCTCTTGAATTATTTGAGTTTTTCTTCTCTGCCTGAAAGGCGATAGCTCCACAAATTCTTTGAATGAACTCGGGGTTGACCTAGTAATCCTCCTTAGTCTGTCAGGAGAGAAAGAATTGATGCGATCCAGTGTATCTCCTCTTAGCTTGTCGGGGTTGTGCCGGAGCTGCTTCTGGAGCTGGAGGATTTGCCTGTTGCCGTTGAAGAGCTTCAAATCTTTGAACAAGCAAGTCTTGTTGAATGCGAAATTCGATCCTTTGGGCAATCTCTTCTTCTTCCTCGAGAATAAAGCTCATGCGCATCCAATCAGGGGCGTTGTTTCAATTTCCACGCTAAGCTGTATATTCTGTTATCACGTCTTCTTGTTAATGGAATCCCAAGTAAGATCAAAAATAAGAGATGATTCAACCTCATTTTTGAAGAATGTTTCCACTCTCACATGGTAAAATTCGAGAGACAGCCACCTACAAGCGTATTCACCAAAAATGGCGGAATGCATGAACAATGGCGGGTAAAGTTACAGTCGAAAATGTCAAGGTTAAACACGCAACCACCTGGCCTCATTCTGCCCACGCGTTTCCAGCATGGTGGCATACTAGCATTTGCGACCAGGTCCAAGCGTGAGGAGCTGCGCGCGGGATTCTTCCTCCACCATTTTCATCGCTTTCAGCCTTTCACAGTTCGCGTGTTTTCCCGTGAAGGAATCCGCGATTTTTAGCTTCTTCAAACTTTTGATTCAAATCATTTAACAAGACTATAGTCTATCATTTAAATTTCCCATAATATTTTCCACGTATTTTCCAATGGTCTATGAAATTCGAAATACTTTTATTCCTTATGGTAAATGCAATTAATTACCAAATGACTATATAAGTCCATTTCAATTATTTCCAAGGCAAGGTCATTTTAATTTATAAATTAAAATGTTATGAATATATTTTGCATTATATTTAATATAACTTATTATAGTTTTATTTTACCTTTATTTAAATATATGAATATATCTATATAATATTTAAATATTACTATAGATATATCAATATATTATTTTATCGGTAAAACTATAATAATGTCTATATTAAATATACTATTAAATATATTTATAAACATATCCATATTTACACTTAAATATATCTATACATGTTTGTATTCAATTATCCAATTACGTGTATTACAGGCCAGTCAGAGTACCCTTAATACACGTATTTGCACAAACATGTATATATACGTTTAACTGTAAATTCCAGGCATCAGTATAACTTATCAGTTCACATTTCACATTCAAGGTTCACAGAACAGTAAGTCAGTCAGTCAAGTAACACCACTCATAAAGCATAAAGAAGTAATCCAAAACTCCTAAGCCTAAGGATGACTTATCATGACAACTCAATCTGACTCAGTTCCCAAAACCCTCAGTGAAGTGTGTGTATGCTCATATGATCAACTTTACTGGTTAGCCGACCAAGTTCCTCTCTCGAGTGATGTTTCCTCTCCACCTGGAGGAATAGTTCCTGTTCCTGCATCCATTGGCACAAAACCACGACAGTCACTTGCTCATAACATATGCAGTATATATAAATCAAATACATAAAACAGGACTAATTATTCTCCTCTGTGCATTATTTTATCCAAGAATAACATCAATCAAGAATATAGAATGAGCCAATCATAACATGTAAATAGATTCTCAAATTGATAACAAGGTTCAATCACATTTTATTTATTCAAAATCTTCCTTACAATCAGAATGCTCTAAGCATTACTAAAATAGTAACTATACAAATTCCGGGGTGTAACATCATTCCAGCAGCATTTGGGTATGCAACCACAACTTCTCCAAAAGCTCCCCTTCTCCAAATGAGCAAGCATCAATATATAGAGAATGTGTGAGAAGAAAACCATTATTGGTTTTCAAAACAACTAATCTTTACCACCTTGAAATCCCACACCCACTTTGAGGAGAGATAAAATATAAAATATAAAATATAAAATAATTCATTGTGTACATGGCCTTCACATTGGCGCCTAACTCTTGGCCAATCATCTTGGTCAACTATGACACCTCCATTGATTCTCGACGGCTCCGACGCCTCCAAATACAAACATGCAACAATAGGCAAAACTTGTGGCCCTGACATGCAAATGCATGTAAAACATGCAATTGAACATGCATACCAAGTGCCCCCACCTAGAAATGAGATGCCCAAATGGAATATTCTCCCATTTATGCCTTTGAATCATTTACCGGGGCATAATTCCTCAAAAATTAAATTTACAATTTTGCCACAAAGAATATTACAAAGTTGCAAATTAAAAATATTTGTTTTCATAACCCCTAAGCCCTTACTGAAAATTAAAACAAAGAAAATTATTTTTTTGGGTGATGCAAGATTGCTCTTACACCATGGATGCTCCTGCATCACTCCAACAAGTGTACTACACGTTCGTGGGTATAGAAATTAGACACATACTTCCAGCTTAACTCCATGTTGGAGACAAAAGCCATTAAGTATGCCACACTTCATTTGGATGGAGAAGCTCATGAGTGGTGGTACCATAGGTTAGTAACCTTGGGGCATGACACTATTACCTCATATGTTGATTTTACTCAGAGGTTGATTGACAAGTTTGATAAAAAGGACCCTGAGCTACACTTTAGAGAGTTTAATCAATTGAGACAGGTAGGATGAGTTGACTCTAGATATTCGAGTTTAGAAACTCTCAGTCGTGGACATAGATGTTTTTGAGCACAGGTTAATTGTTCTATTTGTGGAGGGATTGTCAAAACCACTTCATGGTCATGTCAAAGCATTTGATCCAAATACTTTGCAAGATGCCATCAAGAGGGCTCGAGACATAGTTCAACACCTAAAAAGAAATTCCAGCCCAAACATTTCCACCAAAGAAAGATAAGAAACCTTTCCAAAAAGAGTGGTATTAGAGGAACGACATGGATGATGAGGTTAGGAATGAACTACGTGTTGGTTAACATATTTGTCTTCTTGAAAATTAAATTAATATGACTCTTTTTTATGCTCAAATTGAAGACAAATAAGTAACGAACGGTTGGGTAAGTTAATGATTAACTTCCCTCTGAATTTTAAATAAGGTACATCTCCCTTGTATGATAGAATTTTGATTTTTGATATTTGAAATTGGGTATAATTTTGATCAGAAAGTAGTAAAGGAAACTAACATTTGTTCATAGCCATGATACAAATGCAAACAAGCATTCAAAGAAATAAGATTTAGAATATCTGCTTTAGTGCACATGTCACAAATATCACCAGCACTTCAACTCAAAGGTTGGGTATACCAATGATAACTAGATAAAATTTTAAATAATCATCCTGCTATATCTCAGAAGAAAATGAATACTATGCTGAATGAATATCACTCTAACAAAGGAAAATAACATTCAAATGTTTACTTAAGTTCACAGACTCCAAATAAACTCTTGTCATTACATTCAACTTCAATGCACACAAACAAAGAATTTCTTATGAAACCAACAAAGTTTAATTCATCCTTATTTGATCGATTCTCACTTTTACATCACAGTGTAACGGGGATCAAAAGTTTGGACCCCTCTAATGTCTTTGAATTACATATTTAAAGGATTACATGGTGTAATTGTCACTTGAATCTTGAAAAACCGATTCTTTTAAAGAATTGCAAAAATAAAGTTCATTGCATTAAAACTTTTAGGAAATTAAACTTCAAAATAGAGCGTAGTCATTGCTGCGGTGGTTGAGTAGGCGTGTCCACAGGTGCCTCATCTTAGCGTGCTGGGGAATTGTAACATTCTTTGTTCTCAGCTTCTAGAGAGCTTTGTTACTACAAATGTTGTCAAATTTGGTGGTAAGGTTGGCTGGAAAGTTCTCATACCAAGACAATGCAGAGTCAATTCTCACCAACTTCATGGTTTCCTTATTAAAATTTTGCTCACTAGATAATGTATCAACAACCTAAAGGAATCCCTCCTTTAATTCGTCCAATGTAGCTACATCACTATTGTTTCCTTTTGTAAGCTGGCATCCAAAATCTGAGAATTCTTTGGTGAGATCGATGTGAATGCGATTGCATTCTTTCAATAGTTTATTTTGCTCTTGGATATTCTGCTTTAGGAAGGAAAGTTTCCATTCAATACTTTTCTTCCACATTATGATTCTTGAGTCTTTTGTAGACGAAGTGATCTTCTTTGCTGCAACTTTCTCTAAATCCATGTCCAAGATTTCTCCGAACTCCTTATCAGTCTGTAGCCATATAGCTTCTTCTTGTTTGCTATTTTCTATTTCAGTTTTAATAACATTTCTCAATAAGATCAAGTCATCATGGACTTTCTTCATTTTCTCAATAAAAGGAGGTCCTTTGGCTTTTATATCACTTACCCATACCTGAGTAATTCTCCCATAGTAGCTACCCTTTTGTACTTTACTCACCATTGCTTTCCTGACTATAGAGTTCAGACCGAAAGAAGTGCTTACCTGACTAAGAGGTTGGGGAGAAAGGTCCATCAATGACTTTAGACAATTTGAGAGCAACTCTACTGCCTTCTTCAATTCATCTTTATCTTGTTTGTCTTTTTTTGTTCTTTCCACTAACTTGGTAGTACTCACCTGGAAGTTATGAACATCTTTGTCCCGATTAGGACACAAATCCACCTTTGTCATGTTATAGTCAGCTACAGTAGCCTGGCTTGGATCCTTCTGTGCGGATGGATGTGCAATTTCTATGAACAAGTTCCTTGAGCTGCTATCTTCCATCAACTTCAAAGCTGTTTTCAATTTCTTGGCCTTAGGAGATCTTTGCAATAGCTTCCCAACAATATTGTCATCTGGCAGACTGACAGACACCGTTTTCCTTTTTCTAGACAATGTATTCTCCAACCATGAAGGGGAAGAAGTAGCGCCAATAGCTCGAGAAGAATCAGGTGATGAAAATTGAAGGGATCTCTTCAAGGGAGGAGTCTTTGTTATATTTTGCAAATCAAAGGGAAAGGAGGTAGGAGATTTACCTTGCTGTGTACTTTTCTCAGCCACTTCTTGGGATGGACTTGGTTGATTTTCCCTTTCTTTTTCTATCTCTTTCTCCTTCTCTACTTGGTCTCCCAAACCACTATCCTTTGGAGGGTCATCACCACATGTCTTCTTAGGACTTCCTCTCTTCTCTGGAGGTTCTTCTCCATCCCCACTGCCACTTGGTGTCATCGTGTGTTGTGGAGGGGGTGACATTGCTGTAGATGATGTACCCACTTGACTAGGATTGACCTGTTCCCTTGTCCTTTTCTTGCCTTTAGGTTGAGCTTTAGTAGCCTCACCTTTCTTTTTAGCAAGCCATATTTGTGTTCTCTTTAGAAGCATTGTAGTTCCAGTCTCCAAGTCTTTGGGCTCTCTGAGGCTCCAATCAATAGGCACCATGGGCTGCATCTGAATGCGACTAAGGTATATAGGATTAATTAGGTTTGATTCATCATTTTCAACACCACTTATATCCCAACCTAGTATAAATGAGACAATTTGCCTCAAATTCATTCTCATCCAACTCCTCTTCCTGACTTCATAATCGTCAGGATAGTCAGCCCAATAATCTTCCATATGTGGTACATGATAAAATCTAGGGCCAAGATGAAGATTGTCTTTCACAAAAAATTTACCATCAAAAGGGAACTTCAGCTCATAAGTAGAAACCTTATACTTCACAATATCCCTCTCAATGTTGAGGGCATTTGATTGAGATTTACATTGGTAATATTTGAGACCAATGGGGAAAGGAACACCCACCTTTTTTCTTTCAGCACATCTCTTGTTGACTTCAGCAATTTGTCTACAGATTTCAATGAGAACAAATTTATCCTTTGCATACTTGGGCAATTTATGAGGCAATCCATCCAATTCACAAGTAAGTAAATCTTTGAAACTGAATAAAGTGGCTACCATACTTGTTGATAAGCTGAATAGCGTCAAGAGAAATTCTTTGCCCCAAGTCACCTTGCAACTCCCTGACTAATCTCATGGTGAACACATCATTCACTCTCCTAAATTTTCTATAGCTTTTCTCCAATTGTAAATCAAGGTAATAGTTGTATATCTAAATCTGATCATCAAATTCTTCAACGGGATTGAGTCTTGGTGAAGGTCTAGTGCATGCCAAGGCATAGAAGAGATACGAGGAAATATAAAACGATTTACTAATAGTGAAGCCAACTATCATATCGTGTAGTCTACTAGTAATTAAAGTTTTCCAATCTAAATATTGTGTCCCTGCACAAATGATTTGAACAAAGAAGAACATCCACTCTTTGAAGTCATGAGCATTTACAATCCCTTTCAATCTACACAATAGAACAATGATATCAGAAATCTCGTACCTAAAGTGTGACCTATGTAGGTTTTTAGGCAATTGGGACTTCCCTTTCTTTGGGACAGCAACTATACTAGGAATCAAATTTTTTCCAAGCAAAGATGGTAAAGGCATTCTAGAAATACAAGTATTGGCATTAATTGAAGAGCAAGAAAAAGTAGTAGATCAAATCATCCTTTGTTAAAGAAAGGATCTCAAGGGATGAAGCCCCCTACACCGCCTACTCATTTTCAACCTACAAAGAGCCATCCAATTATGTCCATACCTGAAGAGAAACTTGTGGCCTCTACACATAAGAGATCAAAGGGACTGTTGGAAATGGTATTTTAGAATGAGGCTAGAGAGATTGGCGATCAGGACATAGCGAGATGTGTCTATGCGAATGGATTGGCATTCAATGTTGTTCGCTCATCATATTGGCAAAAAATGGTGAAATCAATCAATGAGGCTCCAAAAGGGTATAAGGGTCTGGGTTTGGAGAAGGCGCATAGCACCTTATTAGATAAAGAGGGGAAATTTTTAGAGGACTCCTTGAAGCCCATAAGGGATTCGTGGGTTGAAACCATAGTAACGAGACTCGGACTTGGCTCGGACTCGGCTAGGGCGACTCGACTCGGGACTCGGGGACTCGGGATTCAGACTCGGCGCAGACTCGGCAAAATGAAAAAAAGTTGAAAAAGACCTAGAAATTTAGAGATTTTTAAGGATTTAAAACTTGTTTCAAGCACCCTTTATTGAATACAACACAAATAAAAGCAAATTTGATCACATACACAAGTATACAACGATCACATAAGTATAAAGTACACAAATTGTAGTTGCGCTGCTGAAGGAAATAGCATACTTAGATATATAGATTATAAAACTAGTCAAATGTATACAAAAGTCATGGAATATGAAATCCATAACATCAAATGTTCCATACAAATATGAAATATCAAAACAATAGCTATGACTCTATGACTCTATGGCATAGTGGAGCCAACATCCTTCCTACGAAGGCGTCTAACGCTCCTGGATGATGTTGCAGCTGCAGCCATAGTCTCTGCCTCTGTCTGAGTCTCCATGCCACTCTCACCAACAGCAGCTATGTCTCCTCGTGCTCTAGCCTCCTCCTCAGCCATGGCTACAACCTCAGCCTCTCTCTCTGCCTGGTCCACCCAATCAAGGTCCTCGTCACTAAAGACTGCATCTGTAGCCTCAGTGGTCCACTCAGACTGTGGATCAACCTCATCTAGATTGATCGGGGTGTTGTCGTGGTCAAAAAGCTTCCTGTATCTGAGCCGAAGGTTGTAATGAACATAGACCAAGTCATTCATCCTCTCCACTGTCAATCTATTGCGCTTCTTGGAGTGTATGTGCTCAAACATACTCCAATTGCGCTCACAACCAGATGAACTGCATGGCTGGCTCAATAGACGAATGGCAATATTCTGCAGGTTCCGTGCATCAAAACCAAACAACCTCCACCAGCTATCTGAGATGAGAAAAAGAAACAAAATCAATCTCATTTCAAGTTTCAAGTTCAACATTTAATAATAAAATACAATATAAAAAGATGACAATTATGCCCTTAAATATATTTTTACCTGGTAGTAATGTTGTCCTACTGTCTATGGTCATTTGACGTGCAAAGAAGTCTCCTCGTGCCTTACTGAAGGCATCTATCTCCTGCACTATCTGTGTAGTAACAGCGGGCAACATCCGCTCTATCGTCGAGTAGAGCCCACTAAGAATTTCTCTATCTCCACGGATATCACGGCGGAATTGGAAGGCCGGATTTAGGAAACATGCGGCTGCATGGATGGGCCTATGAAGTTGGTTTTGCCATCTGCTATCAATGATCTCCCAAATGGGACGATACTTATCCTCAACTCCACCATAGACTGATCTAATGGCCTCTTTGGCCCTATCCATGCCCTCATATATGTATCCCAGTGCGGGCTTCTCCCCATCTGCAACTCGTAGGAGAACTAGCAAGGGCTCAATAAACTGCAAAGTGCAAACATGTTTCACAAATAAGTGTGAATGAAAATAAACAAATAAAAGATATGATTAAAAATTAAAACATAATAAAGAATTAAATTTTACCTTCACAATCTCCTCCACTGGTGTCCAAAACCCTTGCTCATCAAAAATGCAATTGGCCACACCAATCCCTGCAGTGCTTGTAGAAAACGATGAGGAAGACCACTCCTCACCAACAAACATGCGCCTTAAGGCTGCCTTTGACCGAATCAAGGATTGCAATGTGATAAAATTAGTTGCAAACCTAGTGATGCCAGGACGAGACAACTCCCTCAACCCCGTGTATTGCCTCATAAGGTTAAGCACCCATGTGTGATTGTATATAAATTTGCAAATGTTTCTACCTGCATCCACACATGTTTTGATCCATGGGAGCTTGCCAAGATCCTCCATCATGAGGTCAATGCAATGGGCGGCACATGGAGTCCAGAATATAGTAGGGTGCCTCTCCATCAATAATCTACCAGCAGCAACATAGTTTGCTGCATTATCTGTCACCACTTGCACTACATTCTCTTCCCCCACATCAGCTATCACCTCCTCTATAGCCTCACACAGATATGTGGCATTTTTGAATTGGGCAGAAGCATCAATGGACTTAATGAAAACGGTGTCACCTGAAAGAATAAGCAAAACCAGTTATTCAATAAATTAAAAAACAAAAATCAGCCATATTAAATTATTAATCACTAAATCAAATTCAAATTTCAATGCATTGAGGGAAGTACAATTACCTCCGGAGGACACTAGAAAATTAAGCAGCGTCCTATTTCTCCTATCGGTCCAACCATCAGTCATGATGGTGCAACCAATCCTCCTCCACTGCTCACGCTGCTCCTCTAATTGTGCTTTCACATCTGCCACTTTTTGACTCAAAAGTGGGCCCTTTAATTCATCTTCAGAAGGGGCTTTGAACCCCGGCCCACATATGGTTATGGCATCAACCATGTTTTGCCAAAAAGGTGACCTAAAACATGTCATAAATAAATTAATAAGTTACTTACATAAGTATTGTAAAATGAAAAGTTTTAAGATTTTAACTGCACTAAATTTGAATTCGATAATGAGATACATCTAGATTCTAAAATAATAAATTTTAAAACAATTAAACAAAAAAGAATTACCTGGCTACATGGAAGGGAATGGTGCAGTAGTACCAAAAGTCTGCAATTGTCTTTTTTGCTGCATCATGTACATCCTTGTTCCAACCCATGCTCTCAAGCGACGGTTGGGAACCAGGAGTAGTGCGTGGTACAAAATATGAGTCCACCCTAGATTTACGAACTCTAGGGCCAATAATACTGCCACTACCACTAGCACTAGCAGTACTAGCGCCACCAGCAGTAGGAGTATGCACAGGGATAGCTGGTGCAGAAGCAGTACCACTAGCACAAGCACTAGCACTAGGACGGTATGGAGGCATGGAAGAAGCATCTCCAACAGCACCAAGTCCATGTCCAACTCCCAAACTCACCAATTCATGCTTCTGTTTTTTTTTCATCTCTTTTTGCAATTCAAAAGTTTCTAATTGCACCTGCACTTCACGGACAGCCTCAGGAGGTGCTATAGGGCATCCCGCTGCATCATGGATGGGTATGCGTGCAATATGGTATTTTAATCGATTTATGCCTCCATGATATATTGTTTTGCAGTATTTACATTTTGCTTCCCCTTTTTTCATTCCGGGAAAGATTTCAGCATGTTTCCAAGTAGGGTCTTTTCTGCTTGGGGTTTGAGACATTGTGAAAATAATAATATGTTTTGATTTGCAAATGAATGTGGCTGCAATAACAAGTAGGGTTTATAAAATTATTTATATTGCAAGTAGGGTTTGTAAAAAAAAAATGCAAACTAAAAAAAACAATGATTTTTCAAATTACAATGAATTATTTGTTAAAAAAACACAAAAAAAACCAATAAAAATCAAACTTACCTCTTATATTTGGCTTGGAATGCAATGCAAACTCCTCCCAATCACTGGTAATGAGCTCTCAATGCACCTCCTTGCTGTTATGAAGCTTCCCAAATGGTATGTGGCCCTGTATTTGTCTTCAACAGCTTGCTGGTTGCCCTCTCTTCTCCTCCTATTTTTCCTCACAACTCTCTCTTCTCCTCCTATTTTGCCAAATGAATGAAATGAGGTTGCTTTTAGGGTTGGGGAGATAATATAACACAAAAAAAAAACAAACTTAAACATGAGTTTTTATGTTTTTTATGCACTTTTTCTGTTGCTATCACCAGCCGCGTCCAGGGCTTGGGACTCACCGGGAAGGGCGAGTCCGGCGCGTTCGGCGAGTCCGGCCAGGACTTGGTCGGACTCGGCCGCGTCCGCGTCCGGGCTCCCAGGACCCGGCCAGGTGTGCTCAGCTCGGGACTCGCCGAGTTTGGGCGCTTCCGAGCGAGTCTTGTAACTATGGTTGAAATAGGGGTGTCCATCATTTCCGATGGAAAGATGCAAAAAATTGCTGATTGATCAATGTTATTGCAATGTCCCCAAAATGGGCAATGTTTTTGAGAGTAGTGGATTGTGAAGGAGAGGTGAAAGATGGTGCATTTATTGCTAACATTCTTTCTCAAGCTTTCGATGAAGTGGGCCCTCCTATGCTCCACAAAGTTTCGGGGATAGGGACGACAGGGGATGGCAGGACGTGTTTCCGGTATGAGGGTACTTTTGGGGCATTTTTAGGGGACGACAGGGGACAACTGATAAAAAAGTAGGGGAATTTGTAAAAATATAGAGAAATATTAAATGTTCATAGCATAACAATTAACATTGATAAAGCATTCATCATAGAGATTGTAGAAGCTTAATACATAGTATTAGACTTGAATTGAGATTTGAAGATTTTAATTTCACATGAGAATCGACAACAAATTAAGTTTAACAAAATTCAAATACTTTCATTATCAATGGAACACACATATTATATAAGTATTAAGATTCAAGAATCTTATAGTTATAACAAAAATTCCCAAAGGCTCCAAGTTTCAACTATGAAATGACATAAACATAAAACTAAGAAAATATATGGCTGTCCCTAATCAGTAGATGGTAGGTCTAAATCAGAATTTCCTCGGTGCTTGAGTTTGAGTCACTGTCAGTGCCAATTGAAGGGGTTGCCTCAGCCAATGGAACCCCAACCAATCCCTCTTATGCATCCTTCTCATCAATTTGCATAGCATCTTCTGGATTAACATCCCAACTTAAGGTTGGAGTTTGACGATACTTAGTAGACTAGTATAGCCGCAGAGCACTGTATACAACCACCAACTTCTCCGATCGTCTAGAGGTAAGGTTGTTCCTCTTGACTGATTGGATGAAGCTATATGTGGACCAATTCCTCTCTGTAGCAGAGGAACTGACAACCTGTGAAAGAAGATGAATGGAAAGTACTCTAAACTCTGGTGCATCCTTCCCATGCCACATCCACCATCCAATAGGGTCGGTTTGAGCTAATGTAGCTCTATCCATCCTCGCGTCTGGTTTTCCGAAGGTTGGACCACAAAGATTGGCAAATGCAAGCCACTATGTGCGAAGTAGAGTAGATTCCTTTGAAGAATACATTTTTGTAAGGGCCCTCATGAAGCCTTGTTTCCCCTCTTCATCATGAGATGAAGGCACTCTCCCAGGTCTCGATGCATACCATTTGGGATTGAGGGCATAGGCTGCCATATGAAGTGGGGTGTTCATAATGTCCCATCGTCGTGTCACAATGGGCCTAAGATGCTTCTCATAAAATCCCGAAGTTGGGTCCTTGCTATGAATTGCTTGCTTCATCTGTCCAAGAATGCTATGAAAGGTCTCATAAATCTCTCCAAGGCTAGGAGAGTTAGTATCAACATATTTAATCCTTGCACAATAGGCTGGATGAAGAAGCAAACATATTTGCAAGTGCAAACAAGTTACAAAAATTAAAATCATCAAAAAGAATGGACATGTTTCACAAGTTAGAAACTTAGAATTAAATTAACACTTTAAGATTAAAAATTAAATAATAAAATCAGCAATGCCAATTTTCTTACCTCATTGTGGACCACCAGTCATCATCAAGGATTTTTTGTTTCACACTTCTTCCCTCCGGTGTGCTTGCCTCATGCCATCTACCCCACTTTGCATTGACCACCATTAATTGTAGAGCCTCTTGGACCTCAAGCATCCTCTCTAATAAAATGAAGTAGATGGCATATCTAGTCTCCACGGGCTTGAGGAATTCCTTCCTCGAAAATGTCCTAAATAAAGCAAGTGAAGTGTGATGGTTGCAAATGAACATTTGCACATCTCTAGCCTCTGACACCACTGCCTTCACCTTATCTATCTTCCCAATGTCCTTCAAGGTATTGAGCAATGCATGCACACAACAAGGGGTCCAAAAAATGTGCTTATAAGCATTCTCCACCTCCAACTAATTTACACACACGGGCTAAATCAGTCACTACCTACACAACATTAGAGGCTCCAATCTCCTATGGCATCTCTCAAAATCTGAAATTGGAAGGTTGCATCCTTCCTTTTCCTCGAACAATCTGTAGCTCTAAGAAAATAAGAGCCTGCTGAACTAGTGACAATAATATTGATGAGTGGCTAATGTTTGATATCGGTCCACCCATCCATGATTATGGAGCATCCATCTCTTATCCATGTTAGTCTCATATCTTCCATCAAAAGACTCACCTTGGAGTACTCTCTATCAAGAAGGGTGTTGTGTAGGTTAGTTTCTCTAGGTGGAACAAATGAGGGACCAACAGCTATAAGATATTTGCACATTTGTTTAAAATATGGCGAACGTGAGACATGAAATGGTATGGCATTAGCACAAAAAAACTTAGCAATAGAGGAATCAGCCACATCTCGTAATTGTATGTTAAACATATCTGCAACATTTATACTTCTTTTCTTTCCCCTAGTAGAACCCTCTCCTGCATGAGACACACCATCAATTGATCTTGCACTTGTAGGCATTGACACACTAGGCTGCAAACTCTCCATTGGAATCCCTTTACCTAATGCCTCCCCCTCCATATGCAATGTAGTTGCCTCAATTTTCTCAGCTTGAGTTATTTTTTTACAACCTTTCGCCGCTTGATCACCTATCCACAAAAGATGGCAATAAACTCTCATATAGCTGCCCCTATATTGTTTGTGGCACAAATGACACTCCCATACTCTACTACCCCCTGAATTTTTTTTCTTATCTTTATCAACTCTTGTTGCAAATTGTAATAGAGGCTTTTTGGGGTTAAATGGGCCTTTTACATAGGTTTTGAAGAGTTCAAAAGGATATTCAAATGGGTTTGAACTTGCTGACCATGCTACACTCCCATTCTCTGAAGACTCCCCAATGTTTTCCATACTTCTAGGTCTATTTATTTCTTGCATTTGAACTTCAACATCCTCACTATCACTACTCCCAATGTTGTTCATGATTGTTTTTGATAATAATTTCTGATTTCAAAGAGAGCCGAGGGTTCAAAAAACAAAAAAAACCTACAATGCCCTTCCTATGTGTTGAAAAAATTGATTTTTTTTTGAAAAATTGGAAAACAAATTGCAAATACAAATGAAAGATGAAAAACATACCTCTAGTGTAGTGGGATTGATGCCTTAGTCTCCTCTTCCAATTGTTCTCTCCTTTAGCTTGCTTTTCTTCTCTTGTTGCTCTCTGTGTATGCAAATGTAGAAATGAGTTTGTTTTAATAGGTTTAGGTTATGTGAAAAGGGATTGGGGGATCCTTGTGGGCCCGCCTGTCCCTTTTTTTAATTTTAAAATGTTTTTTTTTAAATGCAAGCAAAAAAGCGTTGGGCCGTAGGGGATGGCTAGCCATCCTCGGTACGACTGGGGGACGTCTAGGCGTCCCTTGGCTGTGCCAGGGACGGCTAGCCGTACCCTACATTTTTGGCAAGTTTCCTGGCCATTTCAAAAATGTTTCCAAAAAAAATGCAAAAGGGGACGTGTAGGGGATGTTTCCTGGCTGTCCCCACACCCTTGTACTGTTTTCGATACGGGAACGAGGGTACAAACCCAGGGGACGCATTCCTATGGAGCATAGGGGTCCTCAAAATGTTATGCAAGTTATAACGGACAATGCAAAAAATTGTAAGATTGTTGGGTTATTGGTTGAGGAGTGGTATTCACACATTTTTTGGACACCTTGTGTTGTCCACTCCCTCAACCTAATGCTACAAAAAATATGCACCAAAATTGATTGGATCAAACACGTGTATGTTGAGGCCGAAGACATCCAAATGTTCATTACCAACCACCATATGTCAAAAGACATATTTAGAATATTCTTGAAATTGGAGTTGTTGAAGGTAAATTGAATAATAAACATGTTTTACTTTAGTAATCTTTTTAAGTTTATTTTAATTTTAATTTTTGTAAATTGAATTTTTTTATTTTGACTTTCAAACAGGTTGTTGAGACCCTATTACCTCCAACACAATTGTGTTGAGACAACTTGTGAAGGTTTGTGAGGCACTTTCTAACATGTTCATCAACCCTAATTGGTCTATATGGAGGCAATCTAGCACTGGAAGGGCAACAAAGGTTAAGCAAATGATCCTAGATGACATTTGGTGGGATAGTGTCTAGTATCTCCTCAATTTCACTAAGCCCATATTGAGCATGATCTGCTATATAGACATGGATAGGCCTTGTTTGGGTGAAGCATATGATGGCATCAACTCAATGTTTGAGAAGGTGAAAGTCATCATTAATGCAAAAGAGCAAGATCTTGAAGCAAGCTTCTTCAAAGAACTACACAAAATCATTGTAGAGTGATGGAACAAAATTCCCACTTCATTGCATCTTCTTGCCTTTGCATTGAGTCCCAAATACTATAGTGCACAACTCCTTTTTGTTACAACAAGAGTTGCCCCATATAAAGATGTTGAAGTGGCTCTAGGGTACAAGGCAACATTTCGTAGACTCTTCAATGATTGTAACAGATGTGATGCGGTGAGGGTTGAGTTTATGGGTTTTGCATGCTCTAGTGAGTGTGGGCTTGATGCTCTTCGAGACAAGTACATGGTCGATGCTCATAGCTAGTGGTACTTCCATGGCCAAGCATACACGTACCTACAACCTCTTGCAATCAAAATTTTATCCCAAGTAAGTTTTATAGTCAAAGACTCAAAATCTTTTATCTTTTAAGTTTTATAATTTTATTTATATTTTAATTTTTAAATTTTTTTAACTCTTTAACTATTTAATTTGGTCTTAATAGGTTGCTAGTTCATCTTCATTGGAGAGGAATTGGAGCACATACTCCATCCACTCAATAAAGCGCATATACTGCATTCAAAGAAGGCAGAGGACTTGGTGTATGTGCATTCAAACTTGCAGCTCCTTACACAAAAAGAAAGTGCCTACAAAGAAGGGGACACAAGGAAGTGGGATATTGAGCCAGAGCGTATTGACTTGGATGCTTCCACTATCCACTTTGTTGCACTTGATGATGATGATGACTATGAGCCAACTAGTGAGCATGAGAGTGTTGGTGCCAGTGGCACTATTTATGGTTCTTCTAATTTACCACGACATACATCATCTAATATGGATGGTGGTGATGATATTTTTGATGACCATTTGATATTTGATCAATAATGGTTGATTGTTAACACTTGACATTATTATCTTTTTAACTTTAATCTATATTATGACATTCAAGTTTGACTAATATTTGACTATTAATATGCAAATATGTATATATTTCTGATTATTGTATGTTTTTGTAACAATGAACCCAACCCCAAAATAAAATTTGACCGAACTGAACCCTTGAACCCGAACCCGAACCCGAACCCTAACTGGTAACTTAGGCCGTACATATTGGATGCTGCCGTACATGCTGGCAGGGGCGCTGAATCACCATTGCAGAGAACTGTATCAGGGGAAACAGATATAAAGTATGAAAACTGCATTCTACAGGTCAGGAAAGAAAAAGCTTATTTTGTATGCAATTGTTTTTATTTGCTGAGCTTCGTGTCTTTTAAGTATATAAATTCCCTGTTGCATGTGTTATAAAGAAAGTTGTATTAAATCTGAAGGCTGGAACTATTATTTGTGGTGATTTTTGCAAACATTGTAATTAAGAAATTCTGGAAACAAAACAAAATGCATTCAACTTTGGAAACCTGCAACTGTTTGACAAAATGCCTGAGATAAACAATTGGTGAAGTTGTAAAAATTGGGTGTCAAAATTGGGTGTCAAAATTGGGTGTGGTATATTTCAGAACAGGGTTGGATATTACATTCTGACACCATACTACTGAACAACACATGTCTATATGACAATATACATAAGTGCCTGTCATACAGCTCCTACAGATTTCTTCCCGGTTGTGGAACCTACTGTACAGGTTGTCACCCTATAGCATGGAGAAAAATCAACAAATTTATCTGTCATACATCACATTGAAGTTAACACCATCTTGAGTCCACAACTTATTGTCATCCTTTCCTGTACAATCATCCTACATTATATGATCATCTGAAGTTTGAACTCGCCATACGATCATATTCTATCATATGAAGACTTGCAAATCCCATTGTGTAACTAAGTGCCCTAACTTCCAGCTGAAGTTGAAAGAATTCAAGTGAAAAAGAATTTACTGTATGTTTGGCATTGGATAGTGCACCCACTGTACAAACAACTTCAGCAGCTGTACGAACATTGTATACAAGGAATTCTGCCATCCTACAATATTTGCAATTAGAAAATTATGTAACTGTGTTATCAGATATTTATTCAATTGTACTTTCTGTACACCCCTGTGTTGCACTCAACATATGCCCCTCTGCCCCTCAGACCATACACACCTTTGCAAACCTCACCATATGACTACTTGCAACTGAACGGTCTGCAGTTGTATGATCATGATTGACCATGCAAAACAATTTCACAGCAATACAACTCTCCAAAAATGATTTGCAGTAGCACGTGGGTCCCACTATATGGTCTCTAGAATCAGAATTGACTGATGGCATTGATTTGTGTGCAATTGAAAAACTCTCCACCAGATAACCTATAGTTGTTTTGATGAGTGCAAAACAACCAATTAGCAAATTTTCTGCTCTACAGACTGTTACAAGTTACAACAACATTTACCATACACATAGTGCCCTCCATATGCTTGGCAGAGTTGCAGACAATCATAAGGTCTGCATATTTGACTATACACTATACAGCAACTGTCTGACGCTTCTAGTTGGCAGCATATTCTCATTCCATACAAAGATTTCCTTCTGTGGTACAGTCCTTGATGAGTGTGCAAAAGATTGAGAAATCTTTTGGGTAGTTGGTTCGTTTCACTGTACACTTTGATAGTTTGGATGTTTGAAGGGATATCAATTGTTTGTATGGTCTGACACAATTCATTAAGCTGTACAACTATTGGCACATACATTCACAGTACCTTGTACAAAATCCTTGGTGCAATAAAGAGTGTGCAAGCAATAAGTTTCCTTTTTTAATTTCTAGTTGAATAAATAATTGCAGATTTAAAGCTGAGTGGGCAGGAAATCAACATCACAAAGGTGTCAATAAGTTCTTTGTTGTGGAGCTATTGGTTTTACATTTTAGTTTTTCTAATGCTGTTATGGCTTCAATTTAAACCCAGCAAGTTCCAGGGACATCTTCTGTGACAAGTCCAAATACCTGGATAACTGCTCTGGATAAAGTAAGTTGATATGTGTGTTTTATTGTTGATTAGGAATCTGAATTTTCTTTGAGTGGGATAATGTAGTTAGCATAATTATAATTTCTTATACTTTGTTAGTACTTGTGTAGCCAACTTATTTTGCGAGTTCATTGTTGGTTTTGGTTAGTTTGTGAATAAATAGTTGTAAATGGTTACCAATGGTCATGGTCTAACTGACAACCATTGGGTCCCCTAAATAGAATTGTTGTAGTCAGAGAATGTGTCTAATTCAAGGATGGTCCACTCAATCTACATTCATTGTAATTGAACACTACCCTCAATGAAGAACTTACTGTGTTAATTCTTATACAATCAATCTGGTATGTACTATCGTTTATTTTATATTGTTGCAATTGGTAGTGTAACTAGATAGTAGTAAAAAACCATGTAATATTATATCCAAGTCTCAATGGTTTGATGCTTCATGATTTCACTTTTGTATAATTTTATCCATTAAACATGCTAGGGATGATCTGATACTTATGACACTTTTAACAATGCAGTATGGTGGGGGCAAGGTAATTCGTCCTGGGGATGTACTTGAAACTGAAGAGGAGAAGGCAGCTCGTGAAGCACGGACAAAGAAAATTATTGATGCTTATAATGAGAAGATGGGTGAAAATATAGATCCAAAAGTCAAGGCAAAGTGTGAAAAGGTAAAGGGAGAAAATGACATAATTTGACAGGAAGATAGTCATGATTGTCAACCATTACTTTTTTTTTTGGTATGATAGTTGTTAGTGTCTACTTCCATTTTAGCCTTTATCATAGACCTCCAAAAACTTTAGATAGAAAGTTTGGTATGGTTAAAAAAATTTCATGAGGTTGAAATTTCAACAATCATGGTCTTATGGATGTCTATGCTATTGTGGTTAGTTTCCATGCCACATGAATTCGATAGTTAACATTTATTATTTGAATATTTGTTTAAAAAATACTAATATTTACATTTAAAAAAGTATTATGCATCTTAAGTATTGCCCATTGTGTAAGAAGTTCAAGTATGCATCTTTCGTACTACTCACATGAGAAGTTTATTTTCATGGTGTTGCTATTCATACTTTCACATATCATTGTGCACATGAAGGATATAAGAGTCTAAGACCCAATTTTTAGGAACAAAATCATCTCCATAATGGGAAAATAATGAGCTGAAGTTTACATGCTCATGTAAAGTGAAGCAATGAGCTTGCTGCTAAAGAAATAGTAAAAAGAGTACTTCATCAGTTATTCAAAACTTGTTGCAGTACAATAAATCTCTCAACAATGAGACATAACATCATAATCCTATTTAAGCCAATAGAACATAATCATCAATGAGACACAAGATATCTAAAACTAGGATGATCTTCATTATGAGCATTTATAAAGTCTGGTATAACTGAAATACTCAGGAAATGTAATTCATGAAGAATCAGAGAGAACTTACTCGACAAGAAAATCATAATGTTCATACTCTGGTTGGCCACTATAGGTGTATCAGTTGGCAACCAGCTGTATAACTTTTAGACAACCACCAATGATAAATGAAAATGAAAATTAACATACATGCATTATTTAGCCATTAATTATTCCAATGAACATATTACCACATTGTTGTTTTATTTTCTTATAATATTATAACAAATATCTGATCTCTTGTCTACATGTATTCTACCTCTAAATTTGGTCTACATCCTTTGCCAAAAATGCTCAAGACATAGGTTGGAGATCAGATGTGTTAATTGGCATGGAGGTTGGAATTCTCACAATATTGGAGGGAGCCTCAAAGACTATGGATATAAGCAACACTGAAGTAGATGATACTCTGGTGGTGGACGGTATTGCTGCTTTGGAACCAGTGTTTCTTTGAGTTTCTGGGATGGGCTTTCAAGAGTGGCAAATTTCTTCTAAATTTTGTGGATAGTGGGGGAATGGCTACACAGTGACACACACACAAAATTATCAGTCTTTCAGCTTTGAAACATAGAAAAAGGAGGTAGGTGAGTTATGTGTATGGTCAATATGGAATGATTAAAAGGTTTAAACCCACCTATGCTTTTCCTAATTTCATTAGAAAAAGAGATCTCCGGTAGGGTTGACTTTCAACCTTAAGGTGAGTCAACCCTATTTTGGGATCTTTGTTGTTTTCTTATGACAAAAATGACTATTTTGCAATATTGGGAGATGATTTAAAATGCATTAACTAACTAAACTATATGACCTAATGCTTGAAATGCAGAATTCTATGATAACATAAACGAAAACGACAATTTGCAGGCAGATCTAAGAAGGGCAGAATGGTGTGCACCTATGCCAAAAATTAGGTTTCAGGGCCTATAGCAGGATTGTTTCGCCCTAGGGCGAATGGGTCCTAGGGGAGAGGTCCAAAAATACTTTTTGCAATCTTTTGGTCTCGGATTTAAGCTTTTGATTTCTCTAGGTTTGATTGTCAGAAATTTGGAAATAAAATTTGTAGGCGAGTTTCTATAGCTTGACAACAACGATGACAACTTTGACAACTTTGCAAAATTGCTCTTTTGATCAACTTTCAGTCCTTCTTCACCTATAAATCTGCACATACAAAGAGAGAAGAAATATGTTTGTTTTTGGGTGAATGGGGGTTTGCCTTAGCCAAACCCCGTGTTGATAATTAAACCTTGATAATGAAATCATGATGAAATGAAGGAATTGATGAATGAACACTTGCTTGTTACAACTCACCAAACCCTTAATGGCTGCCCTTAGAGGACTAAAGTCAAACGCATCACTCTAAGGCCTGGATCTTGCATGAATTGGTTTGATTGATTGATTGATTTGATGTTTGAATGTTTGTTTGAGTGTATGAAACCTACATCACAATGTTAGCTCCAAAACATGACATAAATACACATGAACTTTGACATGATGATATAATCTTGATTGTTGTTGTAGATGACTGATAAATCTGCTCTTCAATGCTTTTGACAATAATTTTTTCTCTTGTGAAGTTTGGATTATGAGTGTTGTCTTTGAATTGATAAAATAACTATGCAGTTATAGGTGTTTATCTAATTTCCCGAAAATTAGATTCCAAAAGTTGACAATTGAAACTTGAATTGAATCATTAAAATATTGCCAAAACATATTAAAAATTGGGTCATAGGACTTAAAGGGGACCCATTCGCCTGCGAATGGGTCTTAAGACCTATGTCCAAGACACTCAACTTCCAAGGTGTTTTAATTAATGTTGGCAATTGTTTAATATAGGTTTCCCTTTCGGAAAACGGGAATAATAAGGCTTTGTAATGCATAATTTAGGTAATTAGAAGCTTAATTAAGTCCAATTAATTAAGGGGATGCAAACATAGTGTGAAATTGTAAAGGTATACAATTCTCTACACTACATTTAGCCCCCACTTTAGTGAGAATATGAGCCCACACTCAAACTCAGACTAAAGTAGACAAATAAGTCAAGAGAGGTCTAATTGTACAATTGTTGGAAGGATAAGATGACAAAGATCAAGGAGGATGATCAAGCCCCCAAGATCTAAGATCTCATAGCAAAACCAACAAAAGCACAAAGAGACACATGCATGCAACAATGACACAAAATACACAATAATACAATGTCAAAATTGATGCAAAGAGAAGAAGGAAGGAGAAGGGATGGATCAAGTCTCGATTGTTTCTCCAATAGGGTTGGATCAAGCCTAAGCTATTTGTCCAAAAAAGTTCACAAGTGAAAACCTATTGTCCGCTATGCGAACAAAATATTCATGAGGGCTAGTGAAAATCTACTGTCCACTAGGTGAGCCCCAAAGGATGAGAAACACACACTAGGTCTTCAAGGTGTGTACTCATAAAAGAGGGTGGCACATGGGTAAAGTCATCACAAAAATTTGTGTACCCATAAGTCAGTGCCAAAATGATCAATGCTATGCCAACACTACACTAAGTCCAACCTCTATGAACAAAAGTAAAGCACAAATGCCAATATGTTCATGCCAATGAAATAATGTCAATGCATGCCCCCACTTTAAAGAAATTGCTAAACACCATGCTGTGAGCAATTACTTTAAAGTAGAAATGATAAACACCAATTGATAAAAGGGACATGAGAGCTTATTTGGATAGCCCTATGCCAATGATATGTTTCCAAATAAAGCTACGTCATGAAGAGGGGTTGCCCCCACATGCAATCCAAAGATAACACATAAGGGATCCAGAGATTTGGGGTCAACGTATGTCTTTGCTACAATGATATAATAGAGCTCGAAATTGTCATCATTCCCCAAATACTCGTATAACAATGAACACAAAGGAAGAATGACACATAGAAAGCGAAAGAAAAGAAAAACTTTTGGGTCAACATGGAAGAGACCTAAATATCTCAATGCTTTGCATCGTCCCCAAAAGGAAAACACAAGACAATGTTTACGACAGATAGAATAATGTAGATACAAATAGAAGAATGTCATGACAAGTTCGCTTCCTTCGTATCCTTGCACCAACTGAGTAACAAGGGTCATCCAAAGAAAGCTCAGAAACATAAATACACTCCAAGCAGCATGGTATGGGGGATCACATTACACACATGCAATCACAAAGAACATGAAAATAAGACAAAGAAAAGACTAGTATGCCACATGCGAGCCAACCTAAAGCAAGTCGTCCACATACCAATCTTGCTCATTGTATACGAAAGGCAGATAACTAGCCAAAGGGGCAACGACAAGTGCCATACTAGGACAAGGCTATCAAAATTCCTTACCCCTTGAATGTAGGAGAAGTATGAGTCGAGATAAGTGTTGAGAAGGTGCTCCTTGCAATATGGAAATGATTTACGTGAAGTGCAATACATATAATAGTGAGTATGCTATGATTCTACAACTATCACATGGCAAGGAGCAAAGTGAACAATTGTTAGTCTATTATATGATCAAATTGTCTTGTAGGAGGATCAAATTCTCTCAATACCATCTTTAAAGCATGACATTCATTGGTAAGATGCCCAAGAGTTCTATGAAATGCACAGTAATTCATGTTTGTACTTTTTCCTTTTTTGTTCTCTTGAATAGGTGGCAATATAATCAATCCTAGACGGAGAAGTTGGTTATTTTTTGTTCAGTCTCATTTATAGTATGTAAAAATGGTAACTTCTTGAGTTTGTAGGGTCTAGGTTTCTTACTTGATTAGGCAATTGATTGGTGTGGAGGGGGAGGATTTTGATATCCTAATCCCTTGGTATCTTTTGATGGTTGTTGTTGTAGCAATTGATGGATTTCTGCTCATTTGTTATGTCACATCCTTGTTTACTTAAGATTCAAAAGCCTTGGCCATAACTCTCTTCTAGGTTGATAGGTGTATTAGTAACTTGGTGGGCATAGGATGGAAGAGTATCAATGTTGTCATTGTGAATAGGTTCCTTCATGCTTGATGGTTTAGGCTTGGTTTGTGATTCAAATTGGATGCAAAAGGCCAAACATCTCAAGTGGTGGGATGGTAGGAGGTGTTGGTTGTTGCATGGATGGGTAAAAGGATGCATTGTCTTCAAGGTTACACAAGGAATTTTGTATGAATTCTTGCATGCTATCTTCATCTTCATGTAAGATGTCATTCTCACGGGAACATTTATTAGGAGGTGAAGGATCATGAATATGCTCAATTGTATTAGGGTCATCACCAAACACACAACTTGAGACATCAACCAAAGATATTAAGGACATCCATATTTTACAAAAACACATATCCATTATGAAGTTTGATGCAAAATTTCAGATCTGATGATCGTTAGATGCAAAAGAATCTGGAAATGATGTCTTTTGAATGCAAATTTTACTTTTGAACAATTCACTTGTTTTGATCAATTGACTTGAATGCAAACAATTATAGAAAACAACAATTTCTGAAATGGAAATAGAGATCTGCAAACAACAAGAAATAAAGTAGATAGAGACAAATTTATGCTCAAAAATTTGGAAAATGACCTCTACAAGGATAGGTTTGCCCAAGGGTGAATGGGTCTTTGTGCAGGGATTTGGAAAATTAAAATTTGAGTTTCTGAGTTAATGTTTAAATTCCGTGTTTTAGGTTGCAAACAAATTCTTTCAGTTACAAATTTCTAGAATTTGATGATTAACTTCAAATTCAATTTGATGGCAAAAAGTGAACAAAAATGACAACTTTTGAGATGCAATTTTGATTGAATTTTCTGATCTAAATGATTGAAAGACACCCTTGATACAACTAATATGCAAGATATATGCAAAATGTATGAAATATTTTTGGATTTTTTTGAATTTAAATGATGCAAAGATGCAATTTTGAAACCCTAAATGAGATGCAAAACAAACTAATGCAAATCCTAGATCTAGGGTTTTAGAGACTTCCAAATTAGAATTTATGAGATACAATGTCAGGTTCACCAAAATGAAACATAGAAAAAGTGGGTAGGTGAGTTATGTGTATGGTCAATATGGAACAATTAAAAGTTTTAAACCCACCTACGCTTTTCCTAATTTCATTAGAAAAAGAGATCTCCAAGGGGTAGGGATGACTTTCAACCTTAAGGTGAGTCAACCTTATTTTGGGATCTTTGTTGTTTTCTTATGATAGAAATGACTAATTTGCAATATTGGGAGATGATTTAAAATGCATTAACGAACTAAAGTATATGACCTAATGCTTGAAATGCAGAATTCTATGATAACTGAAACAGAAATGACAATTTGTAGGAAAATTTGAGAAGGGTAAAATGGTGTGGACTTGTGCCAAAAAGCAGGTTTCAGGGTTTGTAGCAGGACTGGTTCGCCTTAGGGCGAATGGGTCCTAGTGCAGAGGTCCAAAAATAACTTTTTGCAATCTTTTGGTTCCGGATCTAAGCTATTGTTTTCTCTAGGTTTGACTATTGAAAAGCCAGAAATAAAATTTGTAGGCGAGTTTTCGTAGCTTGACAACAATGATGACAACTTTGACAACTTTGCAAAATTGCTCTTTTGATCAACTTTCAGTCCTTCTTCACTTATAAATATGCACTACAAAGAAGAAAAATGTTTGTTTTTGGGTGAATGGAGGTTTTCCTTAGTCAAACCCCATGTTGGTAATTAAACCTTGATAATGAAATATTTATGAAATGAAGAATTGATGAATGAACACTTGCTTGTTACAACTCACCAAACCCTTAATGGCTGCCTTTAGAGGACTGAAGTCAAACACATCACTCTAAGGCCTGGATCTTGCATGAATTGGTTTTATTGATTAATTGATTTGATGCTTGAATGATTGCTTGAGTGCTTGAAACCTAAATCACAATATTTGCTCCAAAACACAACGTGAACACACATGAACTTTGACATGATGATATGATCTTGATTGATGCTATAGATGACTGATAAATTTGCTCTTCAATGCTCTTGGCAATAATTTTTGCTGTCGTGAAGTTTGGATTATGCATGTTGTCTTTGAATTGATAAAATAACTATGTATTTATAAGTGTTTATCTAATTTCTCGAAAATTAGATTCCAAAAGCTGACAATTGAAACTTGATTTGAATAATTAAAATGCCACCAAAAACATATTAAAAATTAGGTCCTAAGACTTAAAAGGGACCTAAGTTTAGGACACTCAATTTCCAAGGTGTTTTAATTAATGTTAGCAATTGTTTAATATAGGTTTCCCTTTTGGAAATGGGAATAATAAGGCTTTGGAATGCATAATTTAGGTAATTAGAAGCTTAATTAAGTCCAATTAATTAAGGGGATGCAAACATAGTTTGAAATTGTAAAGGTATACACTTTTCTACATTACAAGCTCCATTCTCATCGATTAAAATTTTTTAGGAGGTAATGTATTTGAGTTTTGTTGGTGTTACAATTCACACCTCTGGAGTGCGTATTGGCAACAAACAACTATGCACAGTATTAACTTCTCTTCAAATTAGGAGGGGAAGCTCCCTCTTTTGCTGATATGCGTAAAAAAGTAAAGTATTTTAAAATCCTATCTTTTTGACTTAGCTGGTAGAGGCACAAGGTTAAGAAACCACATACATTGCAGCTAAGGTTTTCTCTGGTTTTGTAGATCTTAACTACAACAAGGCTAACGCTAAAACTATCCTATTTCCTCAAGAAAAACAGAGCATGAGGACTTAGGAGCAAGTGAGAATGGTTGACGATAAACTTTATATCAAGATTCCCAAGGAGGTGGAGCACTTATCCGAGGTGTAGGCTGAAATGAAGGTTATTGGAAACAACTCAAACAGAAAGCTAGTTCTCAGGATTCCCAAGGAGGAGGAACCCGTATCCAATGTGTAGGTTGAAAGTAGCTTACTGGAAACAAACACTTAAACGACATTCTTTATTTCTAAATTCCCAAGGAGGAGGAACCCCTATCCAAGGTGTAGATATGAAACAAATAAATGATCAACTAGCTTTATATTAAACAAAGTGAACAAGTACATGATAGCAATATTGCACGACAAGGTGGGCACAACAATTTTGTTGTACCCAAACCAAATTTTTTGCTTCATTAAGGCATTTTGCTTAAAATGGTCTAAACCTTGTAAAAATGATGTCAAAACTCAGTTTTTGGGCAAATCAAGTATGGGATTTTGGTCAGTGTGATGTTAGGAAGATATTGGCAAAATTTGAATATTTTGAAAATTAGGGTTTTTGAACCTTATTTTTAGAAAGACCCTAAAAATAGAAACTTGTCAGAATTGTCTAAAATTAATTTTGATTGGCTTATTTTGCGTCACGATCACAGTGGTGAAGTCAGTTTCAGTTAAAAGTTAGTTTAAGCCTGGTGGGTAGTTTTCAAATTTTCAAGAGAAAAGTTAGGACCTCCGAGGTCGTCAATGGCAGTTGGCCAGTACCAGGTATCAAAATCTAAGCCTAAAACTCAAAGCAAAACACTCTATGATGAAAGATGTTGAAAAAGATGCTTCTTAACGAAGGAGATTTTCAAACTGGTGAAAAGTGTGAAAATATTCTAAGTCTGGAAATTTTTCACTATGTAACGTAGGAGATGCTTGCGCAATCAACGTGCAAATCAACTTTACGCGTCCGTACATGTGAAAATAGTGAGATGCAGTCATGTACACATGTTAGCAGTGGTAACATCTTGACAGGGTCAACCTCACTAGCTGATGTTGTGTTTGTAAAGCACAAAATGGTGGAAAATGTGAAATTCAGAGCAAATCTGCGCCTCTACAAGTCAGGGGCGCCCTTCTTTTTGGAGGTCAAGATTCAGTTGCTTTGGGTTGCAAATACATTCATTCTCTTCAGTTTTCAGTAAGCTTTCCGACTAGCTATGGAGCAAGTCCATCTGAATTGCAGAACTCCAACAAACAAAGGTGGAAGCAGAAGTTACGAGGAGTATACACATCATGGAGGCAGTCAAAGAAAGCAGATCTGCGCTCCTGTAGCCCAGGGGCGCCCTTCTTTTTGAAGGCCAAGATCTGAATGCATGTGCTCACTGATGGATTCAGTCTCTTCAGGATCAGTCTGGCTTTCCAACTAGCTATCAAGCGGAGGCATACATAGTGCAGAACTCCGGTTATCAGTGTCGGAAGCTGAGACTGCAGGCAGGATGCATGTCACAAGAAATTGCCAATTCATGGTTTGAGCACCCCTGTAGCTCAGGGGCACCCTTGAATATAACTACCCAGATGAATGAGATTGCGGTTGAGGTCTTCCTGAGATCTTTTCCAGCTTAGTTCAGCTTTGCAGTGCACCTGCTCGCAGATGATCCGACATTCTGAGTGACCGTGACAGAAGTTCTACCAAGCACGTAAAACAAAGGATGGTGAAACGTAGCTACACACAGCTGCACATTTGTAGGCTAGGGGTGCACAACCTTTAGGCTTGCCAGATGGGGTTATTTGCTTTCGTAGTCTTCACAAGACTTGTGTGCAATTACTCTAGCTATTCAACGAGTTCAACCGTCAGCCTCCGGGATTTGGCGAACGCTCGTACGTGCGAGGTCAAGATGGTGTTGCTGAAAAGTAAGAGTGACTGAAGATAACCAAGAAATGGCTAAGTATGGTGAGTACCAATCTCCTTGAAAAAGGCGCCCTTCTCTTTGAGGCCTTAGAAGCAGTTTTCTCGCTTCGTCACCTCCAGAGACATCTCTTGTAAGTTGATCCAACTATGTAGAGAGACAGACGGCATGTGAATCAGAGCACTCCAACTCTCGGTATCAGGGGTCAAAGTATGGTGTTCAGATGAAAGTCACTTTTGTCAAAATGGTATTTGCGCCTTCACAGGCCACGAACGCCCATCTTTTTGGGGTTCCTGATTCAGTTTTCAGATACCTTACATACAGTCATTGGATGCAGAGTACTTCCAGTCACACAATGAATCTACTATTCAGTCAGCAGGGTTTATCATTCACCATCAGTGGCAGTTTGAAGCGTTAAATGGCAATATGGAAAAATGGCTGTCTGGAACTAGTGCATCAATTTAATCAAAGGCGTCTTATTTTCTAAGGTGTTAGATGTTGGTTTTAGTAGTTGCAGCTCCCAGCAGACATTTCATCCTTGTCATGCAGGCTTCGCAATGGGTATCTCAAATCAATTGTAGGTTCGTTCAATCACTCGAAAATCATAGCTGAACATGGCCAGATGTAGCTTTGTAGTCAGCTATAAAGTAGGAGATACTCAAAAATTTAATAACTCTTGCAAATGGATGCCTAGAAGGTCGAATTTGGACTTTCTGGAATCAGTGAAGTTTGCCGAGCACATCTAGATGCTATTTTTAGCTAAATGATTAAAATAATATTTTTGCATGCAAAGCATTAAATGGCGATTTTCTTCAAGAGTTAAATATTGGCGCCTCTTTTAATAATTTGCATGTTTCGAATTAAATACTATTTTTAATCTGAGACTCAGAGATAGTGGCAGTTCAATTGGTGAAGGGCCAATCAAATTCTTTCTTCGCAGTCAGGGTTTCAAATCTTGCAGTCTTGCTTTTGTGGTATGATTTTGCTCTTGTTATGCAAGCATGGCGTTCATTATTTCATTCATCCAGCTTGAGTAGAGGTGAATTCTTTCGAGAGTTGGGCAAATTTCTTTAGCAGTCAAGTTTCAAAGGCATCAAAAATATTCTTTTGCAAATACAGGTCAAGTTTCATCGGCAAACTTCATACAGACATAGGCGAATTTCTACAGAAGCAGAGAAAACAAACAAACAAAAACTTCTATCTTCTGTCTAGTTTCTTCCATTTCTTGTCTGAGGTATTCTTCGCATGTCAAGGAAATGGCAAGATTTTCAGAAACAAAGCATCTGGGTTTGTGTATTTCAGCATCAACAACAATACCCATGTCTCAGATTATTTCATGAAAATTGCCCCGTAGCCTCTATTCTAGAGCTTTGTGCTTTTTTCTGAGATTTTCTTTTGCATGCAGGCCTAAAACACATTTTTTCCAAAATCTATCGATCTGGGTTGTGTTAGGATTCAATTCTGCACAAAACCCATGTTCCAGATTTTCTCGGGATAAATTGCCCTCACAGCCCCTCGGATCTCAACTGAAAACCTTTTGCATGTGGGCCTAAATCACATTTTCCGAATTTCTGATGTTGCGGGTCATCTTAGAATTTGATTTTTCACAAAACCCACGTCTCAGGATTTTTTCGTGAAAATTGCCCTTCGACAGGGTATTTTTAGCCTTATCTGGAGTAATTTTTGGCTTTCTAGAGAAAGTTGTCAGAACATAGCCATGTTCATAGTCAACAGGCAAGTTTTTCAGGATGCAGTTCACGCAGACCGAATTCAAGACCAAGTCAGTCTTAATTAATGATTTCATCAGAAAAGCTGACACTGATTTGTACCAAGCGCATCCGAAAGGTTGGCAGGCGTAGTCACTCAAGTCCGCATGGTTTCATGCCTCGTATAGCTGATTGTCTTCCCAGGCCAGTTTGGAGGGTTGATACCGTTGGGTTTCTGCGTGTGCAGTAAGTTCATTTGCATTTCTCGCAACTAGAGTGTTCGCAATCAAACTTCACGGTTTCATCATGTAACACTCTTCCATAGAGAAAAGCATGAAAAACGTGAGAGGCGTCAATCTGCAGAAGAAATAGTGGCCATCACTTCAGTTATAGAGCCGCCAGAGTTACCAGTAAGTGAAGTGCCAGTTTAAGTGTGTGGAAATTTCCAGGTTTGCTTGAGTTGCTGACAAGTAGTGAATTGACAGTTGGGACATGTGATGACCTCTAAATGATGATGCAGTCGACAACCTCGTGGAGGGGTTAATTCCCCGAGATCAGGGCCAGTGAACTTCAGTTCAAGATGTCCCACCTTTTCCAAGATAAACATTAGACACAAGAGTTATACTTGATGCCTCTTTTCGAGTTAACTCATTGTTACACATTGCACGCTATGTCTTTCTTGGAAACATCTTTGTATAGTTGGAGTTATTAGTTAGTTTTCATTTCAATAAGGACGTACATGTTGCACATGTCCATTTTGTTGAGTCTTGTTTCAGTTAACTGATGGTATCTTTCCAATTAACGGTGTAGTTTCATTCAATTAGGTTTAGAGAATAAGATCTTGCATGCACTGCAGGACTGTAGTTGACTCAAGGTGATTTTAGGGTTGCCTACACCTTTGATGTCTATAAATAAGAGCTTTCAGCTCATTTGTAAGGAACTTTTCCTTGTGATAGAGAATTGTTGTGTTGTCGGCAACATGCCTATTCTCAAGATTGGTCCACCCTTGTAAATTAGAACTTTTGCACGAAAGATTAATATATGCTGTGCCCACCTTGCCTGTAATATTGTCTTTTTGTATCTGTTCATGAGCATTTGTTTTGATAATGAATTGTTATGCCACTCAGGTTCCATGCAATTATTATGGTGAATGCTTGCCTTAGTTAGATATAGTGGCTAGTTTGATCGTAGATTGTACGCGTGTCTTGCCTATGCAATTGCTGTCCTAATTGGCTATCTTTTGTGTTTTGTTATCAATAAGCCTATTCAAATTGAGCAAATAGTTGTACCCACATTGCCTTCATGTTGAGAATTTGTACTTAAAGCTTATCGTATGATGTGTGTGATAATAAGCTTATTCAGCCAAGCAAATAGTTGTGCCCACCTTGCCTTCATGTTGCGAATTTGTACCCAACTTATCATATAAAACCATTCCTGCTCCATTTCCTCACGCTCTGTTTTCTTGAGGAAACTGGATAGATTTAAAGAAGTCAGCTTAGTTGTAGTTAAATGATCTACGAAACCAGAAAATCCTTAGCTGCAACGTTCTAGGTTTTCTTAACCTTGTGCCTCTACCAGCTGAGAACAAAAAGATAGGATTTAGTTTACTTTTCTTTTCTATGCATTCCAGCACAACGAGTTAGCTTCCCCTCCTAATTTGAAGATCACTCATTATGCAATGTGCATAGCTGTTCGTACAAACTTACACTCCAGAAGTGTTAGTTCTTACACCAACAAATTTGTTATCACAACAAAATTTAAAATACAATGAGCAAAGGTGCTCTTATTTATAGAACCTCAAAGGAGTAGGGAACCCTAAAATCTCCTTGAGTTAACAGCAGTCTTGCAAGCATGCAAGAGTTTATTCTTAAGTCTAAATGTATGCAACATAACAATTAATTGGAAAAACAATATCAGTTAACTGATTCTGAACTATACTAAATGGACATTGCAACATGCAAGTCCTTATTGAAATGAGAGTCAACTGATAACTAACATCAGTTAACTAAATCCTAACTAAAAGTTCCACCTCCACGAAAGATATCCCCAAGGATGAGATAAATATGCATGAAATCAACAATCGAAACTCAAGAGTGATATTGAGTTGACTGCTGCTTATGACTCTATCCTCAAGAACACTATGGGATCCAATTGTCTGTCTACTCCAAGCTGTACTGAGCAATCATCTCCTCCAGGAACTCATTAATTGTATCATCTTCAGGCACTTTGGTGCTATCCAAAATGATAGCCTGTCTACTCAACACCTTCTCTCCATCCTTGATCATTTTCTGACTCTCTTTGGCCTCCTCAGCTACTTTGTTGAACTTCGTTGACATCATCGAGAAATGATTCAACTTGGACGCCACAGGATCACCATCAAGACCATCATGAACCAAACTCTAGAATTTAGTTTGCACAACATTGAGATCAGTGTAGGTACCATCACGAACATAATGGTACGAGATCTGGGTGACGAATCTGCTTATGAGTTTGAGAGCACTGGTAACATCTTCTTTAATTCGAGCCAGCTTTTCAGAGATTCTTTCATAAGTTTCTACTTTGAAGAGGTGCTGTTCTCTCCAAGCAAAAAACTTTCTTTTATCTTCATCTGCTGCAACGGCATCGTATGTGACTGCCAACTGAGAAATGAGGATCAAATCTTTTGGTTTGCCCTCTACCATAGTCAACTCAAGCTGCTAGATTCCTTGACGAAGATCATGAGCATTGTACTTTAATTGATACAACTCTGTAAGAAGGTATTTGCCTGCAACAATGAAATCTTCGATCCAGTTCTCCAAAATTTTTCCATGATTGACTAACCGACCCAACTTTTATTGATCTGCAGGTGTTTCTAGAAGCTGAGGAAGAATAGCCATCACACTTGAGGTCCCATGAAGAAGATCTGAGATGTACTGTCGCAGCTGTTTATTTTCAGACTTGAGGGCTGCCTTGTCTTCTTTGTCCTTCATCACCCGCTCCTCAAGATTACTTGCAGCAACCTTAAAGAGGCTCATGTCTACGTGCCGAGTGCTCCTACCACGGTTAGCTTTGACAAAGGTGAAATCACCAACTTCAACCTCATCCAGACTCTTGCCCTCTAGTGGTGTGGCAACCTCAACAACAATCTCTGCCTTAGAATTCTTTTCTATGTGTACCTGCTTCTTGATCTTCTTGTTTGACGTGTCCTGATAGGGATTGCCAAACTCTGAAAGATCCAACTGATAGGAAGGCTTTTGCCTTCTTCTTCCCAAAGTCTTCTCAAGCCAACTTGAGCGATCAATGTTAACTTCTTTGGGCGAAATGGCTGCAATTGTGTTCACTTCTAGTGAATTAACTGGCACTGAGGTTTCATGAACCAACGATTCTGGCTCTGAGTCAATCTAAATGGGAGGTGACTGAGGAGAAAATGGCGCACTAGGAGATGAAGATCCTGCTTTAGATTGTACTACTGTCTCTACTGGAACTTTCGACACCTTCTTGATCTGTTCTTTTTGACTTTTGTTTCCTCTCCTTGTTTTTCTGCTAACTCTGGCACCTTCAGGTGGATTGCTCCATGTCTTCACTCTGGGTCTTGACCGTGATGTGGAAGGTAGTGAAGAAAACACCACTGGTGGCTTTGCAATTGGAACTACCTTTCGCCTCCTTTTTCAGTCCAAGAAATACATGCTAGTCTTGACAACTCCTCTTGATAGGTCCTCAACTAAAGTACTCTCTCTAGCGTACCAATCTGGTTGTTGAAGCGGTTGGCGAGCAACATGATCCTTGACGAATGTGCTAAGTAACACCTCTCCGTCATCATCTAACAAACCTTCAACGTCTTCTGATAAGAAATCAACAAGCTGAGGAAGAGTGAGTCTGAAATAGTGACACTTGCGTACTTCAAATTCATCTTCGCAATTGACCCAAAAGTCTTCAAGTGCGGGCCTGTGTGAATGACTTTGTTCCAACCGAGTTGCATAGAGACCTAAAGGATCATAGGAGTGCTTCTCGCTGAGGTACTTGAGATGGAGTTTTGACAACTCGTTGCTCATCAACATGCAATCGGCTGCTGATTTTCATTTGAATATGCCTAATCCACATGGAAAAGTGAATGCTTGCTTGTGCCAATTGTGAAGAAAAGTATGAACCTCATGAACTTGTGTCAGGAACTCCATGAACAAAACCTTGTCAGACGGGTATCTTGGTAACATCAAAGGCTCTCCCATGTAACCATACACTCGAAGGTAGGTGAGTGTGGGAAATTGAATAAACCAATCTGCCCAATTCTCCATTGCTGATTTAGCTTCTGCTGAAATTCAGATGTACATCTCATTATGAAGGTCTCTGACTGTCTTCATCAAGAAATGATCATTCACCTGTTTGAAATCTTTTTCAGCTTTTGAGAACTCCAATTGTGGGAAGTGTTGTCCTCAAATTGTGGCAAAATTTGGGGTAACCTACCAAAAATTTAAAGTTTTTCTCCTTAAAGCACATTTTACGAGGTGTTGAGGTTGTAAAACTTTGAATTTCAATCAATAATTCCCTTGGACATCCTTTCATCAACTCTCCTTTTCGTTTTTGTAAAATTCTGAGTCATTTTTCTTGTGTTTTTTGCCAATTTCGGGTTTTTAAGACAACACTGCAAAAATAGGAATTTTTAAGTCATAAAGCAAAATTGCTAAAGGCCTTGAAAAGCCCGATTTTACCTATAAGTCATGGAATGAAATTGCTAAAAGTCTTCAAAATCGCGATTTGACCTTCAAGTGATAAAATAAAAATTGCTAAATGATCAAAAAGTTCCGATTTTGCTTTAAGACATGATTTAAAGTTGTGAAAAGTCCTAAATAGCTCAAATTCATAAAAGCAATTGCTAAATGTCTCAAGAATTCCGATTTTGGTCTTTAGTGAAAAAATAAAAGTTGCTGAAAGCTTTCAAAAACCCGATTTTGGTCATTTTGTGCTATTTTCACTTGTCTTTGTGTTGGAAAAACCCGATTGGAGGAGTTCGCCCCATTTTGAAGAGAAGTTTGTGTTGGATTTGAATTGTCTACCTTTTTTGGAGGAAGTTTCATAAATTCTTCAACTGAAATCACGTCTTCTTAGCTTGAATATTAAAGCTCTCATTTTTGTTGAAGATAATACAAAATATCTAGGGTTCTCACTCCATTTTTTTCGTTTTCGGCTTCACATTTTCAGGTATGAGTTTCTTTTCTATTCTACCTTTGGGTTAAGTGTTTCCCTTAACCAAATCACGTTTTTAATAAGTCATTTTTCATTTATTTATGGTGTGCGCGTTTTTATCAATGTCCGTTGATGAAAACGCGTTTTCCTTGAATCAAATTGCGTTTTTGCTTTAAAAACGCATTTCTTTTGTTTTTTGTGATGAGTTATTTTATGTTCATGAAGACTTCATCATCTCACAGTTTGTGTGAAGTCGATTTCAGTAAAGACATGTTCCCTCACAACCAGAAATCATGACTTCTTGAAAACGTGTTTTTACTTAAAACGTCTTTTGCAACCGAATAATAAAGAACGTATTTTCTCATGGTGAAATCGCATTTCTTTGCAAACATCTTCTATTGAGTGAAAAACGCATTGTGTTAAACCTTTTCAACTGAGAAACGTCATTTTCATTGGCTCCTTGTCAATATGCCATTTTGGAAAGTGTTATCTTGTTCATGCTAAATTGCGTTTTCATTAAGCGTCTTTTCCATTTCCATTTCATCTTTCCCTTTCGTCCTCATTTTCCACTCTCATTTGCCTTCATCGAATCCATCACACTCATCTCTGTATTCATCCTTACTTCCATTTTTGCGAAAATAAGACTTTGGCCTAATTTCGGGTTTTCATCACCAAATAGCAAGTCGAGATTTTTAACTAAAATTGCAAATTGAAATTTGCAAAGACTCCTTATTTTTCCGACCATTAACTTGAAAATTGCAAAATGCTCAAAAAATTCCGACTGTGCTTAATAAAAGTTGCTGAATGCTCTCCAAAACCTGAAATGCTTTTAAATGCCTTAAAATCGGGTTTCCAACACTTGATTACAAATTCAAGTTAGTTTTGACTTGCTGCCCGCAAAAGACAAAATATTGCTTTCATTCGCAATCAACCCACCGAGATCCGAATTGGTTTTTAACCTTCATTCTCCTCTATCATTCAAAAAGCAGTTTCACCGACCTAGGGTTTGAGTCTTGTTGTTAATGGATACCATGTCTTCACATGTTGGTGCTGATGATGTTTTGACCTTATGGAGTTTTCATCGCAGCCTTGCAGATTCCTTCTTGATGACAGACGAAGCAGCTTCTCCGAGAAACAAGAAGATGAAGTACAAATATGATAAATATTAGAATGAGATTTCTCCATCTCATGTGGTCTCAAACATTGATGAAATCAGAGATACAAAGATTGGGCATGTTGATATGTCTGAATTTCTTAAGAGGGCTGAGAAATCAACTTCTCATGATATGCAGTTGTTGCTGAGAAGTCATATTCACCTGGTGTCTACTTTTCTTGTTGCTGCCCTAGAGCCAGAATTTGTTCTTGCATGTGCATCCCGCTTTGACAGTGAATCAAGAACTATCAAGGATGATGATGGTAACGTGGTTATTAGACTTGATCCTGAAACCATTAACAGAATCTTCAGAGTTCTTGATGCTCCTATGTATTCAGATATTTCCATGAAGAGTGCTCATGATCATTATGAACAAAAGAAGAATGATTGTATTAAGCATATCAATAACAAATGGCTTCTTAAATCACGACCTTGTGTGACCCGGATACCCAAGCTATATCGGTCTGATTTTAAAGAAGAAATTAATGATATCATCACCCTTCTGAGCAGAATAGTGGGATTGAAAGTCTCCAATATGTTTGAAAACTGGATGTATAAATTCATAGTGGTTATCAGAAAGGCACAATATCCAATTTTCTGGGGTGAAGTTATCAGTGATAGTTTGTGTGAACAGCTTGCACAGGTTCCCACCACACTCACCTTTTATATGAATTCATATCTGGTTTACATAGCAGCTTCATTGAGGCAGTTTCCAGGCCTTTCTACCAATTGTGATAGATCATTGGTGCCTGTATGGGAGTATTATGATCAGCTGACTTTGAGGCAAAGCCGTGTGCATTATAGAAGGGTCCAAGATGCTTTCTTTGGTCATTTCATGTGTTTATTTGACAAAGCATTGGAAAACAACAAGGTATCTGAGGTTGCTTGGAGGAAAGTAAATGAATACGACTGTCTTTTCCTTCAATTCCCTACTTTCACTTTCATAAGAGTTGGCTGTTTTGAAGACCAACCTTATATGCTTCTAAGGTACCCAACAGATAAAATCATTTTGATGGAGCTAGGAAGGCAATTGATGACAGTGCATGCACGACAGGCTACACAACACAAAACTGGAGTTAGCATTTCATCGCATAATCCACTGCTGATTGGGAGGTATTCTTTGACAACTTCCTCAAGAGCAAAAGCAATGGAGGCTGAACTTCAGGAGATAAAATTGAAGAAATTCTAGGCCAGAATGGAATTTGATTACAGAAGAGTGAAAGGCAAAATTAAAAGAGCTTTCACGCACGTGCATCACATTGAAGACATTTGGGTAGACCTTCGGACAGAGAAGGATATCTATAAAATGGATTACTGTAGGCTTACAGTGGAGTAAATTGTTGATCTCAATCTGACCTTACTTCCAGAGGGAGTAATTGATGATGGGCTGATTTTAGATCCAGAATATGAAGAAGAAGAGGTTGCTAATGCACCTATTCCTGCAATACAATGGTCTCAAAAATAATCTACTTCTATTTTTGATAGGTTTCAGTCAATCTTGGCAAATACTAACACTTGGCTCAAGAGCATAGTTGTCAAGACTATTAAAATCAGAATTGGAGTTGAGGATGCTTCAGTTGGGCCTAAAGGATTGAAATCAAAGGTTAGAGACAAGTCTAAAGAAGGAGCTTCCTCTTCAGGAACTAGGATTAAGTTGAGGGTTAGCCGGGCTATTGAAAAATCATTGGAGAAAGTAACACTAAAGGGAAAAGAAGTTAAGGAAACACAGATTCAAGTTTTGGATCAGCAAGAAGAAGAGGTTCTTGAAACTTCTACTATTCTAAGTGAAAGGTCTCCTCACGTTGAAGCTCCAATACCTGTTTCTGTGATATCTCCTATGTCTCCAATTGATAGTGATGTTGATTCTTTCTCTATAGTGTTTGTTTCTTCCATCGCACCTTCAGAAGCTATTCATCGTTCCTTAGCTACATCAATAATGAATACGCCTGTGACAAGCTTGCATGACAATTTGGAGAACGCATTTGATACAAATCCAATCTTTCCTGTAATGTCAGAAATAACTCTCCCAGAGATAGATACATCAACAACAAGTTTTGATTGTTTTATGGCTGATCCTAGTCGCAATTTGTCTTCTGAGCAGATTATTGTTGCTATCCAAACTGAGGCACCTCCTAGAATTACAGCTGTGTCACAAAATGAATCCATTTCTACACAGACAATTACAAAAGAAACAAGCAATTTATCCTGATGTGTTTGATTTCTAGAAATTGAAGAAATCCAAACCAAGGGTTGCAAAGAAAGCAAAGACAGTCTCGTAAGTGTTTGTTGACAGCAATAAGATGAAATATGCTGAAATAGCAGAACCTCTCATAGACAAACTAAAGTGAAGAGATGCAGGTGTCTGATTACAGATTCACTAGAGTGGAATTAGGCAAGCAGACTCATGCCAATATGATGCAAGATGCTCAGAGTTCAGTGACAGTGTTGGCACAAAGCTACAATGAACTTCTAGCCAAAAAAGAAAAGCTAAAAGAAGAGAATGAACAACTGGTTTCAGTTATTCAAAGGATTACTAAATCATCAGAAATGGTTGATTCACTATCTTCATTTACCCCTAAAGAATCAGTCAGGCAATTAGAAAGAATTGCACAAAAGGCTAAAGCAGTTGATTTCTGGACGGCTCAATTAATTGACCAAGGCGTACCGGTGATTGAAAAGGCATTGCTGATTTTGAGTATTGTCAAAGCAGCAAGATTCAAGATGAATCAAACCTTGGAAGCCTTTCAACAAAGTTTGGATTCTCTTGAGAAAGATTTAAAAATCTGGCATGAGATGGATCAAGTGAAGCTGGAAATTCTGTGCAGCAATTCAGTGATTTCAAAAAGGGAAAAATATATAGAGTTTGAGGAACTTATGACAAACAAGTCATTAGTTGTTCAAGATCTTATCAAAGATGTTCAGGCTACGCTTGAGATGAGTGCCGAAGTTGAGCAGGACATACTTTCTAGCTTTGAGAAAATACCTTGCAAAGTTCTAAGTCATGAAGGAGAACTACTTGCAGCTAGTGATGTTGTTTCTCAGATAAACACAAACCTTCAGCAGGAGCTAAATTCAGATTGGTTCACTATGGATACAATCCATAAATTTGTTAATCACCGGATGATCTTTGATAAGAGGCAAGCTGCTTTTGAAGAACATATAGAGGCAACAGTAAGATACTATGATGTAATCCTAAAGACTGTTGCCGTTGCCAGGAACACGCTTGGCCCTGATCCTGATGAGTTGCAGGGAATTATCAACAAGTTTCAATCTTTCAAAGCTAGGAATGTGATGGAGTGAAAATGTTTATGTTATTTTACTTTCGACAAATTATGTGTAAAAACAAGTTTTGCAATTGCAAGATTTCATTTCTCTTGCGTTTTTGAAAAATGTAATTACATATAAAACCTTACAAGACAAATCACAATTTGGATTGTAATTTTGAATAAGTCAATTGCAGTTAGTTAGTGGTTGAGAGAATTTCTCAAGTTTGTTGAGATCCTCCCACCTTTTTGTCAAGGCCTCTCTCCTATAAATACTTGAGAGGGCCTATTGTAATATCTATCTTTTTGGCAATAGAGAAAACTCTGCAGAAATTTACAGCAAAGAGAATTTGTGCTTTATGTGTGTGAACTTAATTTTCAAGTGGTATAAGGAAGGCATGTAGATTTCAAATTTTGTGTTGAGACTTGTTGCATGACATTACTGTGTTCTTATGTCATAGTAGTGCATTTTTTTGAATTCTTCTTGTGAAGTTGTGGAGCCATTGTGAAAAGACTTTGGTCTGATTTCTTGCAGTCTTTGTGCTACAAGTTTGTAGTATTGAATTAGATTGATTTAAGGTTAGGCGTTGTAATTTGCAGGTGCACTATATTTACAGACTTTGTGCTGTTATGTATTGCATAATTATATCATTCTAAAAGGGTAGATAGGATTTCTAATTATCAAGACTTTGTGCTTGGAGATTGTTTTCCCGTCCCAGAGGAAGTGACGGAAGTCTTTGTGCTTTCAAGAAACTTCATTTCCTCTATCTTAATTCCATTTCAAGTTGTTGTAAAAGTTTTCTTTAAAGTGATAATCACTTTTCTGCGAAGAGAAAAGGGTATAATCATTCCTGAAACAAGAGGAAAGATTGTTATTTCACCCATATTAGTTTAAGTTAGTTAGCAAAGGGGGAGCCTTCCCTTAATTAGGAGAGTTTTATCTCACTTGTTGTGACTGAAATCACAATTTTGTACACTCTCTCAAGTATACAAAATTTTCAACCAACAGTTTTTGGCGACTCCGTTGGGGATTACGAACGCATTTGAAAGTCTCTCGCTTTCTTTTGAAGTCTAGTATCCTTTTATCCTATTCTGATTTACTTGGTTTTGCTGTTAAGTTTCTACACTAGAAGACATCTGTTACTACGTTCGACGTAAGAAGGGACAAAGTTCTCAAGTAGTTGGATTAAGTTGGGCTGAACAAGCTAGATTTGATCTTCTTACTACCATATCCCCTCTTTCACGAACTACAAGTTTTCCTCCGTCCAAAAAGAAAAAGCCCATCCCAAATGAACTTTCAGCCTTCTTCCTCAAGCCATTAATTTCAGTTGTTCCTACTATCCAAGCAATGGCTCAAGGTCCATGGGGAGCAACTTTTGGTCCTCTAAATCTTACCCCACCTCTCCATGCTCTTCCACAAGGCTCACGTAAGAATCTACCCAAGTTTTATGGAGATGGTAAACAACACCCCGATGAACATATCAAAGCATTCTCTATGGCGTGTGGTGTTCTAGGTGTAGAACATCAAGACGTTGCTGTACGATTGTTTGTGGAAACACTACAAGGAACTGCAGGTGATTGGTTTTACAATCTGAGAGCTGGTGATATCACTAGTTGGGATACACTCAAGAGTCGTTTTTGAAGAGTAGAAACTTAGTTTCTATTCAATCCCATGTGCTTTCTAAGTTTTTCTGACGTTTTTGGTTTTTTTGCAATTTTAGAGTTTTTGATGCAATAAATGAAAGGTACGGCTTTGCTAGAGATTAATAATAAATTCAATAAAATTACTAGATCTTCAATATGTGTAGAAAATACAAGCTAGAATGAAGGCGTTTCTTTATTTTTGCTCAACTGAAACAATACAATAAGGTTTTGAAGCATGCAATAAAGAACAACAATTTTTATTGAGAAAACCTGGTATTTCTGCCACAGCTGAAGGTACAGATTTGTACGGCTGAGATCATAAATGCCTTTCTCCGTCTGAATAGTGGTTGCAGATGACTCCAGCTTGGTAGGCGTTCCTTTTGATGAAGGTTTGAGGTTAATATCATAGGCGTTTCCCTCAAGAAGAAGAAACACGTCTTTATGTGCTGGTACGGCCTGACAGGATAGTACGACCTATCAGAAACAGCTTTGAAGTTTGTACGGCCTCCTCAAAAATCACTATCCAAGTCTCTGTGTATAGGCGCCTTGATGAATAAATGATATCTGAAAGCAAACACTGAATAAACTCTGGAAATGATGAATCTTCTGAAGCTCTGTGATTTCCTCTGTGTGAGAAAACCTCTGCTGGCAATAGATCAAGTGATATTTCACACCCTCTGAATTGCTTTCCGCTGGAGATGGCTCGTTACCCAAGGGATTCGAGTTCAAACCCTAAGGTTCTGTGCTCAGATCAATTCGATCAGTTTCTCAAAATCCAATAATCACATAAAAATGGCTCAAAACCCAAGGCAAATCCACTATTATGCTGAAAAGTGTGATTTCCTTAAGAATAGGGTTTTAATAAAATATTCACATTTTAATCTTTTAATTTCTCCATAGTCACAGCTGAATATTTTAATATAAATCAAATGTCAATTTTGGCCCCTTCAATGATGGCGCACCCCTCAATGAGAAATCACTTAAGTTATAAATTAATATTATAACTTTATATTATAATCATTAAATAATTAATATTTAATTAATGCAATTAAATATTAATATCTTCCTCGATACTCATCCGATGACTGATCCGTCTGATGTTGACGAACTCTGAAGTGATTCTGAATACTGCCCAAGCCATACTGCTAAAAATAGCAGGGGTCCCACTTTGCCTGCCAGGAACTGCTAAAAATAGCAATTCTGCAAAAAGTCTCCGATTGAGCCAAAACGAAAGACTACTAATCAATCTCTGCTAACTGAAGCTGAGCCAAGCTCCGAAGTGACCCTCTATCCAGTCTATCAGCCTACGAGGGTCGTGTGATAGGCCAATCCTGTACTCCGAGAGATGTCATTGAGAAGGGGACATGACAGTTCGCCCCTCCTGAAATTGCTTGTCCTCAAGCAATCTCAATGCCGGATGCTGCAGAATCTCCTCGCTCTCCCATGTCGCATCCTCAACCGGCAAATCTCTCCATTTTACCAAATATTCCCTGATAGTCCTCCGACGCAACTGTCTCTCCCTGTACTCCAGGATGGACTCAGGTACTAAGATCAACTTTCCTTCATCATCTAAGGGAGGTAAGACTGCAGACGGTACCACACGATGACCCAACGCCTTTTTGAGGCGTGATACATGAAATACGTTGTGTACCCTGCTCTCTGCTGGAAGCTCAAGCTCGTAAGCCACCTCGCCAACTCTCCTCAGGATCCTGAAAGGACCGTAGTAATGTGGCTTGAGCTTCTCTGACCCACTCTTCCTAAGAGTGGATTGACGGTAGGGCTGCAGCATGAGGTAAACCATGTCACCAACCTCGAAATGCCTCTCCGTCCTCTTCTGATCTGCATACTGCTTCTGCTGATTTTGTGCCTTTGCAATATTTTCCTTGACAGCCCTCATAGTGTCCTGACTCTCCTGCAACCATCCTCCTGCACTCGGCACTCTACTGTCGCTCAGTAGCAAATCAAGGAAACTCGGCGCCTCATACCCATACAACGCCATGAAGGGTGACATTTGAATGGTCATATGGAATGTCGAGTTATAGCAATACTCACACAAATGTATCCATTTGACCCACGCCTTCTGCTGCCCTGCAATATAATTTCTGAGATATCCTTCCACCCACTTATTCACTATCTCCGTCTGCCCATCTGTCTGTGGATGGTAACTGGTGCTCGGTGTAAGCTCGGTCCCACAAAGTCTGAAGACCTCCTGCCAGAAATTACTCAGGAACCGACTATCTCTGTCACTCACGATGCTCCGAGGCAACCCATGAAGTCTAAATATCTCACGAAAGAACACCTCTGCTACCTATGTAGCTGTGTAAGTCGTGGTGATCGGAAAGAAGTGGGCATACTTCGTAAGCCGATCCACAACTACATAAATACAATCACGCCCTTGGGCTTTAGGCAAGCCCGTGATAAAGTCCATCGACAGGCATTCCCACTTCCTGTCAGGAATCGGAAGTGGCTGCAATAAACCTGCCGGGTACGTGTTCTCCTGTTTGTTCTGCTGACAAATAGGGCACTCACGCACATATTGAAGAACATCTCTATTGAGTCTTTTCCATGTGAACCTCTCCCGTATCTGCCTGTAAGTTTTGAAGTATCCGGGATGTCCTGCTGTAGGGATGTCATGAAAGGCTCGCATAACCATGTTCTTCACCTCTGAACCAGGAATCAGAAATATCCTGTGCTTGTAAATGATCAAGTCATTCACAAGTGTGTACCTGGTATCAACTGCTGATCCCTCAACAATACTGGAAGCCCAACTATCCTTGGCATACTCTGCCACTATCATATGCCTCCAATCCTCCGAAATCTGAACCATAGTGCTCAAGTACGGTCTCCGTGAAAGTGCATCTGCCACTACGTTCTGTGTACCTTTGATATATGAAATATCAAAGTCATAAGCCTGCAACTTACTGATCCACTTCTGCTGTCTGTCATTGAGATCTCGTTGCCCCAAGAAGTGTCTCAGACTGTTATGATCAGTCTTAATGCAAAATTTGCTGCCAACAAGGTATTGTCTAAATTTTGCTAAAGCATGCATAATCGCGAGCATCTCCTTATCATATATGCTGTACAATCTCTCGGGTCCTCTGAGCTTGCGGCTCTCGTACACTATCGGGTGCTTGTCCTGCATAAGCACCGCACCAATGCCCTCACCTGATGCATCACATTGAAGCCCAAACGGCTTCGTAAAGT